>CM028344.1:12766218-13291218 GCA_016618105.1 Dendrobium huoshanense
ATTTTCTGACAAGTCACCATAGACAAATCAGATAACCCTTCACCTAGTCCGCAGCATAAAGCACAGGACAGAAGGATCAAAATCTAAGGGCTCAAGTCAAGGCTATGGGTGAGTACCCTAGATGACATCTGCAAATGTCCCTAAATACTGGGGACATTTTAAATATTTATTTGGGTCGACATCGCACTGCATGCTGAGATCCCAAATAAATATTTAAAATTTCATCAAGATATAACCAGGTGATAGAAGAATCTTGAGCATATGTTATCCACAAGCGTCAATCTATAAAGACAAAATATCAACCATCCATGGACATATCTAAAAGAGTAGTGGAGAAAGAAAATTAGTGTGACATCCAAGCAAAATTCTGGAGATCCACTAAAAGAAATTTTAGTGTGACATTCAAATGAATTTTGGAGATCCACTAAGTGAAAAATCATAGTGTGACATCTAGAAAAAATATCTAGAGATTCACAAGGTTAATCAGCATACAACAAACATGGCCCGCTCTAGACGCCTACCACATTTGTTGGGGGGCATTTGTTGACCTGTTTATGTCTCAAAACGAAAAAAAAAAAGAAACCAAATAAGATTTCTTTTTACCTGCTCTCTGCCACCGCACGCCCTCGACATGGCTCGCACATCGCACATCGAGATCGCTCCCACGATCTCTGGGCGACATTAAAGAGACGAAGAGAAGAGGCCTTCGGCCTTTTTCTCTCATTCCGACTCTCTCTCTCTCTCTCGCTCTGGCTCCCTTCTTTCAGACGGATCGAAAGTTAGGACATTTTGATCGGGTGCAACAATTGGAGCTTGCAATTATGAAGACAACTTCCTCCCTTTCGTGCTTCTTCTCCGGCACCTTCGTGGCTGGCCGACTTTGCTCCGTCGACGTTGTCCCTTGCCATCGCACTGAAAGTTACGACAGTTTGATCGGAAGCAAGATTGGCAGTCCGCTCGCTGTGACGCTAACTTTGTCCCTTCGGTGCTGCTCGACGCCGCTCCTTCTACGACTTTCCCTTGATGTAGGATCGGAAGTTTCAACATTTGATCGGAAACAAGTAGAGGAGCTCGCCGGCTGTAAGGGTAACTTTCTCCCTTTCACGCACTTGCCCGGCCAAATCCCGTAAATCCTCTAAACCGAAAGGGGGGGGGGGGATTTTTTTTTTTTTTTACTATTATTATTATTTATTTTATTTATAATTCTTGTTAATTATATTTAATAATAATTTCATTATTGTAATAATTAATTATCTAATTATAATTAATTAATAATTATTAACTAATTATTAATTATAATTATTTAACACTGCCATTGCCAGGTCCCAAGTTCTGGATGAGAAAAGTAGAGGGTTGCGTTAGGTAGTCGACAGCCAGCGTAAAACTTGTCGAACAATAATGACATGAATCCTTTAAGAAATTGTGTTAATGCTAGGGCGTCCCCTGTAAGCGACGCGCTGTATGGCCTGAATACAGTGACAAGTGTGCAAGGGCCGCTGCACCGGCGCCCGGGTGCAGTGTTAAATAGGCAAGGGTTCCCACATCAAGGACGGATGTGGGCAAAGAAGCTAGTCCATGAAACTAAAATTAGGATAGGAACTTGGAATATAGGTTCTCTTACAAGAAAATTAATGGAATTAATAGATATTATGATTCATAGGAAGTTAAATATTTTGTGCATTCAGGAAACTAAATGGGTTGGTGAGAAGGCTAAGGAAATTGATAGTTTAGGATTTAAACTTTGGTATTCGGGTCGGAGTCGTACTAGAAATGGTGTAGGTGTTATTATAGATAAGAGTTTAAAGGATAATGTTATAAAAATTAATAGAATTGGAGATAGAATTATAGCTTTAAAGATTGTTGTTGATGATAAGATTGTTAATATTATAAGTGCTTATGCTCCTCAAGTAGGTTTGGATATGAGTTCTAAATTAAATTTTTGGAATGACTTAGAAGAATTAATACAAAAGATACCTCTTGAAGAAAGAGTTCTTATTGGAGGAGATTTAAATGGACATGTTGGTAGAGAGGTAGATGATTTTAAAAGCATTCATGGTGGCCATGGATTTGGAACAACGAATGAAAGTGGCAAGACCATATTGGATTTTTGTTTAGCTTATGATTTTTCAATTGTTAATACCTTATTTAAGAAAAGAAATGAGCATCTCATCACTTATAAAAATGGATATAGTACAACACAGATTGGTTATTTTCTTATTAGAAAACTAAATCGTTTAGATTGCAAAGGTTGTAAAGTTATTCCGAGTGAAAATTTATGTACCCAACATCGATTATTAGTTTTGGACTTTAAGATAAAGGGGCATAAAATAAAAAATAAAGTAAAACGATTTTCTAGGATTAGATGGGAGCATTTAAAGAATATTAACAAAATTATTTTTGGAAATAAGATTTTAGATCTTAAGATTTTGTCTGTGCATGAGGATGCTAATATTATGTGGGAAAAAGTGGCTAGTGATATTAAGAATATTGCAAAAGATATCCTTGGAGTCTCAAAGGGAAAAGCTCCTAATAGTAAAAGTAGTTGGTGGTGGAATCCAAATGTGCAAGAAAAGATTAAAAATAAGAAGTTTTGTTATAAAAATTGGTTTAATTTTAAGAATTCTGATAATTGGGAAATATATAAAGTGGCTCGTAAGGATGCTAAGAAAGCAATATGCGATGCAAAGACATTAGCTTTTAGTGATTTATATAATAGATTAGATACTAAAGAGGGAGAAAGATATATGTATAAGTTAGCCAAACAAAGAGATAGGAGTAGTAAGGATTTAGTTCAAGTGAAGTGTATTAAAGATGAAGATCAAAAAATACTTTTCTTAGAAGATGATATTCAACAAAGATGGATGAGATATTTTGCTAAACTTTTTAATGAAGATTGTGAAAATAAGATTGACTATAATGACCTTAGCACCCTAAATGAAAATAAAGATTTCTGTTTTTATCGGCGTATTAGTAAAACTGAAGTTAGAGAGGCTTTAAAGAAAATGAAGGGTGGAAAAGCTGTTGGACCTGATGATATTCCAATAGAGGTGTGGAAATGCTTAGGAGATGAAGGAATTTCATGGCTTACTAAACTTTTTAATACTATTTTGAAGACTAAAAAGATGCCAGATGAGTGGAGAATGAGCGTGTTAATTCCTATTTTTAAAAATAAAGGTGATGCACAAGATTGTGCGAATTATAGAGGTATTAAGTTAATGTGTCATACTTTAAAACTTTGGGAGCGAGTTATGGAGCATAGGTTGCGGCGTGATACTAATGTTTCTCAAAATCAATTTGGTTTCATGCCGGGTAGGTCGACTATGGAAGCCATACATTTATTAAGAGGTTTGATGGAGAAATATAGAGAAAATAAGGAGGATCTACATATGATATTTATTGATTTAGAAAAAGCATATGATAAAGTTCCAAGAGAAGTGCTATGGAGAGTTCTTGAAAAGAAAGGAGTCAATAATGCTTATATTCAAATCATTAAAGATATGTATGCAGGAGCTATTACTTGTGTTCAAACACAAGGTGGATTGATTAAGTATTTCCCTATTTCGGTTGGGTTACATCAAGGATCAGCCTTAAGCCCATATCTTTTTGCTTTAGTCATGGATGTTCTCACTAGACATTTGCAAGAGGATATACCTTGGTGTATGCTTTTTGCTGATGATATTCTTCTTGTTGATAAGACTAGAGAGGGAGTTGAAGGTAAACTTGAATTATGGAGGTCAACCTTAGAGTCTAAAGGTTTTCGCTTGAGTAGATCTAAAACGGAATATATGGAGTGTAATTTTAGTAGTAATAGACCTAGTGAGGGGATTGTGACTTTGGGCGATCAAGTCATTAATAAGAGTACACGTTTTAGATATCTTGGATCTATTGTTCAGAGTGATGGTGAAATAGATGGGGATATTATCAGCAGAATTCAAGTTGGATGGTTGAAGTGGAGGAATGCATCGGGCTTGTTATGTGATAGAAATGTACCCCTCAAACTTAAGGGAAAATTCTATAAGATGGTAGTGAGGCCTGCAATGCTTTATGGTGCTGAATGTTGGCCATTAAAAGAGAAGCATAATACTAAGTTAAGTGTGGCAGAGATGAGGATGCTCAGGTGGATGAGTGGCTTTACCCTTAGAGATAGGATACGAAATGAGCATATACGTGAAAAGGTTGGAGTAGCTCCAGTAGAAGATAAGATTAGAGAGAGTCGCCTTAGATGGTTTGGTCACATTAAACGGCGGCCTTCCGATGACCCGGTTAGGAGAGTAGAGGTATTAGATTTGACTTATGTTAAGAAAGGTAGGGGTAGACCTAAAAAGACTTGGTTAGAAAATATTAGGAATGGCCTTTCTTTATTAGATTTAAACGAGAATTTGACTTTTAATAGGACACAATGGAGAAAAAGGATTCATGTAGCTGACCCCACGTAGTGGGATAAAGGCTTGATGTTGTTGTTGTTGTTGTTGTATTAATTATAATTATTTGATTGATTATAATTAATTTCAAATTAATTATAATTAACTATTAATTAATTATAATTATAATTAGTTAATTAATTATAATTAATTGTCAATTAGTGGTTAATTATCGAGAATAATTATTTAATTATTATTATTATAATTAATATAAATTATAATAAAAATAAATAATAATAAATGCATGCCTCCTACCTCGACATCCGTGTCCTCCATCGCTGGTCCGCCAATCCCAAAGGTATAATTTCTAGAACCCTTGTTTGCTCTCTTACCTCGGCATGCGTCTCAAGTGAGTGGTCTGCCTATACACGCTTTTCTTAGCATGGTGGGAGGGGCAACTGGCGAGACACCCACGACAAGGTAGGCGAGCGACCCTCGGTTCCAAATCCTTCTTCGAAGTTCGTAACGCACCGGAAAACCACCTATACACGCTTTTTTAGCGTGGTAGGAGGGAACCCGGTGCAATGCATACGAAGAAGTTAGGATACCCATAAGTACCCGCTTGCGGGGAAACAACTGCTTTTTCTCTTGCAACAGGTACCGATAGAAGACCCATACACGCTTTTCTTAGCGTGGTGGGGACAAAGACTTTACACGGCCGCGATGTCCTCGAAAGAGGACACCTACCATACACGCTTTTCTTAGCGTGGTGGAAAGGGCTCAATTTTTCCGTCATTTTCCCCTAAACGGGGGAGACGCCGGGAGGTTGCCGAAATTTCGGGTGAAATATTACTCTACTTGGACCTGTTTTGAACTCAAAAGAACAAATATTGGGGCTCAAAAGAACAACAGTGGATTCAGATCAGTGGACTTTTGAACCTGATTGAACATGAGCAGAGGACCTGAACGAAACATAAATGATTTCTAGAAATCAAATCCAAATGAAATAAAATCATATTTGAACCAAACTCAAGTCAACTTGAACATGAAAATGAACATATAAAGACTCCAGAGGCCTTTGAACAAAAGAAAGTGAACATTCAAATGAACTTGCAAAGAGCTTCAGAAGACCCTGAACAAGCACTTGAACTTGCATTCTGGACTCAAATTAAACATTAATGGCTCGAGCAATTTGAATTCAAGCGAGTAATTGAGTTGGATTGTAGGGGACTTGAACAAAAGCTTGAACCTTCAAGAACACGAAGGACTCAGTCTTGCATCCGGTCTGGCGACTAAGACCCTGAGCTCGTACTTGAACTCGGACCATACGATATTAAGCGATGACTTGTAAACTTGATGGATTCAAGTTTGAATGAAATTGAACTTGGACTCAACACATACAAAGGTCGAAACTTGGATCACACACGAGGAAACTCAAAATACAAGACCTCGATGCGCGAACTCCTACAACAACCCCCACAAATGCCTGTTGATTGATAAGGCAATACGGGAGACCAATGATGGAGGACCCGTCCCTATAAGCAACTGCAAATTCATCAGCAATACCACCTGAGATTGGTGAAAGGTGAATTCGATGCTGATGTAAATAGGTCTCCTACGAACAGTTCCAGGAGCTCGTAGTGGCTGCAACAGGTTCCCATAAATATGTACAAGTTGCTTGTGGATAACAGCAGTGGGTATATCATAGGTACTACGAACCGCTGTGGGCACAAGTACTGATATCACCTACGACATTGGTGATCAAGATATTCGAATATTTCGGGTACAAGGGCGACTCGATGTACAACAAGTACTCCCTGGAAGAATCGGAAAGGAAGTTTGAACAAATTAGAACCAAACTTCCTGGTGTTCCAAAGTCTTTTCTTAGTTCTATACTTAAGAAGAAAATGGTTCTGGTGCCTACAAGCAATGGAAATAATAAGTCCACTACAATGACAACCTCAAAAGGAGATCTATGATTTATCATTCATGGACGTTGATAAGATCCTTCCATTTAGCAGCACCTTAGGATGACATAGCCTTCACGTGAATGGCGAGGTTCAAACGAGGAAAGGCTTACAGTGGATACCTAGGCACCTAGAGATGAGGAAGGGCGTAGCAAGCGACGAAATGCTTCGGGGAGTTGAAAATAAGCATAGTTCCGGAGATTCCCGAATAGGTCAACCTTTGGAACTGCTACTGAATCCATGGGCAGGCAAGAGACAACCTGGTGAATCAGCAAGGGCCACCTTGCAAGGCTAAATACTTTACAAAGCAGAACAGCGGACTTCAAAGTCTAGAAGATGCTATCCCCGGTGATTGAGAAAGGGGAGACAATATCAAGATGAGGATATGCCTCATAACATCAAGATCATAACGCCACCGGATCCGCAACATTTGTACTAGCGGACAGAAGTCGTGTATAAGCTCTTAAATCAAAAGTTGTGTGCATCCAAACGATAGTTATATGCACAACTACAATTATTTCAAAGTATCCCCTGCACGTGCACTGTAATTTGTATACACATAGGTACAACAAAAGGGGTAAATACAATCTCAATCCGCAAGGGCCCCGGCGAGCGTGTTATTGGTACACACGTGACGTCTAGGGATGCTGCGCGGGTTGACAAGTGAATTCAGGTTCGAAACCGATCATTCTATAGTCTATATAGATCAATAGGAGTCGACAGGGTTCGAACAAATAAACAAATATACGGTTATGACGACCGTTATATTTGTTTTAATACATTCATATTAGGTCTTCAAGGCCTATAACAATGAGAATTCACTATCAAGGGCATAAAGCCTACGAAACTCGATCCTCTGTCGACAGCCCGACAGAGTTGACAAGGTTCAATCAACAAAAGAGAAATTACCTCAAACACCCCGATGATGGCCGTGTTGATTACTTATCTCAACCGGAGGGGTTCACACATATTTTCAAATGCCACCCAAATACTCCAAAAATCCAAAATCATTCCAAATCCCAAATATTTAAAATTGAAATCTATCCATCAACACTCAAAGCAAAATCCATCCACCCTCCGCAACAGTTTGCCGGGGTGGGCAAATTAAAATTTACTTCAGCTCACAAAAGAGCTAAATGCCTAGTCGAAAATATCACTAGGATCCATTCTCAAATAATCTCTTGCCAGTAAGGACGTGGTACGTGTCCTCTAACCGGCAGTTTTGCCGCCAAATGGCATTGCAGGTAAACGGTTATGACCCGGGGCCCTCTGAACCGAGTGGTCTTGCCTCCAAATGGCACCACAGATAGCGGTTATGGCCAGAGCCAATACGCTCCTTAATGGCGTTAAATCCTTGAGATATGAATCAATAGGATATGATCGATAGGGCACAAAGCCCTCTGTTAGCTAAGGTGGATTCAAGTTTGTCCCCTTAGGCAAATATCCAACCCAAGTTTACAAGGTACCCTTGAACGAAGTAACCCATGGCTGCCGACAAGGATTCTTCTGTCATGTTGGGTCGACTACCTCCTCTAACTAAGTAGACCAAGGACTACGATGGCCCGGGACGACGGAACCATGAGATCTTGATCGTGTCTATCATCCATTCCCCCACCATCCGCTTTAAGTGCAGGATGGTGAAATTTTTATTTTAAATATCAAATCTTCCAACCCAAAATCCAAGAACACAACTCTTCAATTCCCCAAATCCGAACTTTTCAAATACCTAAACCCATTGCTGCTACTATATGCCAAATAACACGTATTCTCTATGTATCTGATTGATGACTAGCGTTAATCGTAAGTTCTCTCTCGTTACCGGGAGGGGTAATTAACTATAGGGGCTTGCGCCTATAGGAAACCAGAACTCAGATCATAAAGTCCTCGCAAAATGAGGACGAAATCTCTGGGTTGTGTCTTATCTACAAACCCATCTGCCTTCCAAAATTTACCCCGGAACTTATTCCGTTAAAACTCCCTCGCCAGAAGAAAAAGCAGAAAAGCAGGAGCGGAGGCCGGGGCCGAATTTTTGGAGCCCACACCCTCCTTCTCCACTTCAACTTTTTAGAGAAACTTCTTTCTCTCTAGTGGAGTCTTCAAGGGAAGCAACAACGATCTTTGTCCACTCATCAACCTTTCGAAACTAATGAATGGACGATCCATAACTTGACTACGGATTCGCTTACGACGAGCAAGGGAACGTCAACATCCTCCACTCCACCTTCTTCGATTTCAACCCGAAAGTCGATAACTCCATTGAAGAGTACGTGGACCGCATCATCTTCACACTTTCGGAAGCCATCGATGAACAACTTGCCAACATCCAGTGGCAAATTGTTTCCGGACAACAACAAGGGTGAACTTTATCCCCTATTCACTTATCTTCCTATTCCGCTTATCTTGTAGGTGGTGATCAAGTCGCAAGGAATCGTGCCTCGCCTTCTACTCCGCTTAGTAAACATAGGATTTGAGTGTACTTTCTATGTTACTTATCTCGTTGTTAGATTAAGGATTTCTGTTGAATAACTACTTAATTAGTATGTTGTTGAAATTCTAAATTGTTTTAATGATTCAAGTAGCATGTGATTTAGCCTAAATGTAGCTACCCCTCTTACGTTTTCCATTATCGTTTAGTGGCTAATAGTCTTAATTGTTATTTGTTCTTATCAAAATCGTGCAAGTTCTTATCACTTTCTTCTAAAGCATATTTAGTTCTGCATCATAACTCCTATGGTTGGATGACTATAAAGAACTCTACCATAACTTTGATTGAAGTTGGCCCAAGCACCTACAGAGGCTTCTACTCCATCTCTTTCGTAAGGTTCAAGATTAGTTTGGAGATCAGAGCCTTACTTGTAGGCATGTCAAATTCAGAAGTCGTAAAGGATTTGTTTATCTTTTCTACTAAAGAAGAATCTGGAGAGCTGGATTCTCTGCCTATCCTACATTTAGATAAGTTTCAACTCTGATTTTTGTTATTTGAACACTTTCTAAAACTTGTCGGAGAGACTTGAAGTTTCCATTAGGCTATTTACTTGTGGAACTTGTGATAACCTCCTGGTAGAATTTGCCAGTTCAATAGATATCTTACTAGAAGAAACCCATGGGAATCCATTCTCAATCTAGAACTTTTCGAAGTTCCTCTGATATCATCCAACTATAAGCTTAACTCACCTATGACACAATTAGCTACACCAAGTTCAATCTATGTAATCATATTGTATAATAAATTTTTTAACCCTAACCTGGATTCTCACTTATAAATCTTTGGTTACTGGTTGAGCGCGAACTCATGCAATCTGAAACCTTCAATCGAAGCACTTCTCATAAAATTCTATCAAAATGTTTCTCGGATTCTTCTCAGAATATCTCTCTCTGATTTGTCCTTTTATAGCTTGGTTGAACTCACTTTTTTGTGTGAAAGTTATTCGACTAGATCTTCTGTAAAATAATTAATTTCCAAGACTAATTGAGACCTATTTCCCTGTCACCTTTTTGCACTTTGGGCTTGATCTATTCCTTAGTAAGGTATTGATATATTTTTTACAGATAAAATTGCATCTACACATATGTTAACTGGTTATGCTTGGTTTTATACTTTGATGTACTTTGGTAGACTCTGGGGCTATTTGGTTTGTTGCATTAGGAGTGTAACGTATTACAAATGCAAGGGTTTTGAAATATTAGTGTTTGGTCTGAAGTAAAAGGAATGCAGAGTAAAATTTTGAATTAAAAGGAATTCACTTTCTAGTTCAAATTCAGTGTATTTAGAATTTCTCTGATTTGACAGATTTCTATGTATACTACAAATTCATCGACAGTGCCACCGCCAGATGCCACCTATGCCGCCACCAACAGCCAACCGTCGGCCCTTCCCATCACTGCTGGCTTCCTCTTCCCGCCTGCCACCACAACCAACCTCATCTGCCCTCTTCCCGCCACTGCCAGCAGTTGTCGGCCTTTGCTACCCGCCTCCCACCATCGTTGGCCACTGTCAGCCACCCCTGTCATCGCCAGCCACACATATCACTGTCGGCCACCCCAACCACCACCGCCCACCCACGCAACCATCGGCCACCCTCTCCACCTCTAATCGCCGCCGGCCACCCCCGCCGCCATCGACAACCCTTGCCATTGCAGCCACCCCCGCCATTGCCGCATTCTCTTTACACTGCATTCACTTTGCTTCAAGCCAAACAAAAAAAAAATAAAAACCTATATTTACTTTAGGCCAAATTTTAGAAAGGAACAAGTTTATAAATTAAATTAGTGTAAAGAGCGTAATGTAAGAAAAATTTAAAAAGGAGGAAAATTACCAAAATATTTAGCTTGGTGCATTCTGTAAGCTTCAAATAACTCGGCGTATTCTGCTTTTCAGAGAGAGATGGTAGAGAGTATAAGGAGAGAGAGAGAGAGAGAAGGGGGGGGGGGGGGGGGGGGGGTGATGCAGGTAACATAAGTGGGGCGGGTAAAATTTTAAAATTAATTAACTTAATTATTTGATTAAATATTTAAATATTAAAAGTTGATTAAATATTTAAAATAAAATTTTAATCAACTTTAAATATTTTAATTAACTTTCAAACTATATTTTAAATATTTAATAATATTAATTTAAATTATTTAGAATTTTTTACATGAATATTATATTTATTTTAATCAAAATTTATATTTATTTAAATTTGAATTTATTTTAACATTCTATTAATTAAAACTTCTTTTCATTTAAATATAAAATTTAAATAAATTTAATATAAATATGATTTAAAAATATTTAATACAATTTTTTAATATGATGAATATTATAATTATTATATTTATTTTTAAAAAATAAAAATATATATTAACTTTATATTTTTTTTAATAAAAATTTAAATTTATTAAATTAATATTTAAATGTTAAAATAAATTTAAATTAAGATTAATTAAAATAAATATAATATTCATGTTAAATTTTTATTTTCAAATTAATTTTATTAAATATTTAAATTGTAGCTTGAATGTTAATTAAAAGATTTAAAGTTAATTAGAATTTTTTTATATTTAAATATTTAATCAAATTATTAAGTTAATTAACTTTCATATTTCTCCCTCCTCACTTAAGTTACCTGCATCTCTCTCTCTATCAGCCCCTCTCTCTCCTCCACGCCCACCTCTCTCTTTCTCTCTCTGCCCTCTCTATCTCTCCTTGTACTCTCTCCCGTCTCTCTCTCTTTATAATGAAGAATACGTCAAATTATTTGGTGTATTCAGAATGCGCCAAATATTTTGGTTATTTTACTCATTTTAAAATTTTTATTATATTGCGCTCCTTACACTAATTTAAATTTTAAACCTGTTCCTTTATAAAATTTGGCCTTTTACACTCAACCAAATGACTCCAAAATATTTCTAATACACTGCAATCCTTTTACACTGTACTTCTTTTTCAGGCAACAAAATAGCCCCTTTATTTTTTAGATATAATTCTTTGAATAAAGGATGAGTCTTCGAACAAAGGAATTTTTTTAATCAGATAGAGTTGTTGATTTACCTATTTGTTGTTTACAGGTTTTCTTCTGTAATATCAAAGTTGGGCTTTGTTTTCTCTGAGCAGGGATATTCTAAGATGTTGGTTCCAATATGCATATTAATTAGCATATGTTGCAGTGCCGTTGGATTTGTTTGTCAGGTACCTTCAGTAATTCATCTAAGATTTCATTTGGGACAGCTTTTTTACTGATTTCTAAAGTAGCTTTCTAGTAGAAAAATTTCTAGTTAAAAAAAATTTTGTACTAAAAAGTTACTTTAGAAAGCAGTAAGAAAGCTGTCCCAACGAAGCCTAAGTCTCTCTATATAATATTGGTTATGCTTTCTTATGAACTTTGAAGGGCATGAGCTTGTAATAGACGAGCCTGGTCCTGTCGTCGGTTTAGACTTTGTATAAGTGGAGCTTAATCAACCCGCAAAGCTTAATGTATAATGCTGAAGATTGATCTTTCCTAACGTAATGTGTCAGTCTTTTTTTAATCAATTAATTTGAAGAACCAGTAAAGTTATTTCATTTCTCGATAATTCTCCTTATCTCTAAAATTTATGTGCAACTATTTCTGTTATTAGTTCTTATCTCTTATTCTCTCTAAGATTGGACCACTGTATTAAAGGCTAATAATATAATTGGAGAACACACACAGATATATATATATATATATATATATATATATATATATATATATATATATATATATATATATATATATATATATATATATATATATATATATATATATATATATATATATATATATAACTTTAACTTTTTCTTCAACTCACTCCCCCCCTGGGCCCTACGTCAACAGCAATTAACATTTTGTAGTTTCTGTCTGCTGTTTTGAGTTCAAAGTCAAAGTTAGAATTAATTTCGATACCCAGTTACCTGTTTATTAATATTTAATACTACATGGTCTAGGTGTCTGTGTCTTGACCATTTTCTTTTAAATTGCTAGAAATTTGGACACTGTAATTATCTAATAGCTTATTGGTTTCCTAGGCAGCATTTTTGGTTCACTTTTTGATGGTCTTTTTGTTTTTATCCAAATCTCATCAATGGTTTGATAAATGTAGAAAGCGTAAAAGCATTTAGCATGGTTGCAGTGCGTGAAGTTCATGCTTCAAAATGTTTATTGTTTTTTATTATAGATTTTGAAATATTAAAAATATTTGATGTATTTTTATAGAATCAAAATGTATAAAATGGTTTGAGTATCGATCAATTATTGTAAACTTGAAAGATTCTAATGTATCGTTAAGATGTTCAGCAAAGAAAGTATACTACGCATGTGTGTGTGTGTGATGTGAAATATCATAATTTGTTTATGCAACAGAAACAGAAGTTCATCATCAAATTATGATTCCACTATATCAAGGATAAAAAGTCAGATTGAGACGTAATGTTTAAAAAAAAGATAATAGACAACTACAATTTAAAACGATGCATATGTGAAGAGGAAATTGGGGATTGAAAATGCAAAAATATCATTGAAAAGGTTCTAATTTGTTAGGAGGCCTGAAGTATGTTGAAAGAGATTTAGGAAGATGAGTGCAGCAAAGGTAGCTCTTAGAAGGAATGATCATTTTTTTGTTTCTTGAAACTAGCACAAATTATTTAAAAGAAGCTTAAATTGTAATGAATTTATGGATGGTGGAATCGTGTGTTGGTCTATATCTTTTAACTGCTTGAATTTTGGTCATCGTTTACAAATTATTGAGCAAATGACTAATTATTGCATGTTTTGGTTATAATGAGCAATGCCAGTAACGCATTATATATTCATGTTATCTATGCTTAGCATCAATTTGTTGTCAGGTTGTATATCTTGCTTCTATTAAATTCTAACATAGTTTTTGTTGTGGTTGCGGACAGACTCGAGGACTGAAACACGGGAGGGCTATTGTGGTTTCCACATGCACTGCAGTTGCCTCCATTGTGAGTGGTGTCCTTGCTGGTATGTTTGCGCTTGGTGAAAGCCTTCCTTCTGCTCCAGTTGCCCGGCTTTCTTTGTTGCTTGGATGGTAAACTTTATACCACTCTATTACTTTCTTAACTTTTGTTTAGTTTGAAAAAAATCGAGCCAAGAAGGAAAGAAATGGAAATTAAAACCATCTTTGCTTTTGGTGTGTGTTAGGAACTGCATGCACTTTTCACAAAAATTGGGAAGAATGCCCCAAAATAAGTTTTATTGAAAAAACTATAAAGAGAAATGCAAGATACAATTGGATCTTCAATTAGAGAGGAAGATCCGGCTCTCCCAAATCCCTAGCCGCCGGTTAGAGCCCAAATAACCTAGAATAAACTAAATTCCGCAAACTCCCAAAATATAATTTGAAATCATCTCATAGTTACCCTTAAATAAGCTCCCATAATTCCCTCCCAAATCAGCCCCATTTTCCTAAATAAATCTCTCTCAGATTTGAATTCAAATTAGATTTATTTTTCTAATTAATTCACTCCTAATTGTAATTAAAATTTTCCTAAACAACCCCCCTTAGTTTCTCCTCTTTTTTCCTAAATAATTCTCTCTTAGATTTTGAATTCAAATTAGATCTCTTATCCTAAATAATTCCGTACCAATTGTAATTACAAATTTTTCTAAACAATTCTCCTTTGATTAATAACACTCATAAATAGTTCCCTATTGATTAGGATACTTCCTAATTCCCTCCCAATCAAATCGGCCAGTCTATCAGTGTGCTAGTTCAGGGTGTAATAAGGAGGAAAAAGAAAGTAGAAGAAATTTGTTCTTTTTCTTCTTCTCTTTTTGTTGTTGTCAAAAAGGGGGAGAAAATATTATTTGTTCTCGTATTTTGTTCGTATTATATTGTTTGTTCGTATTTTTTTGTTTCGTATCGTATTTGTTTGTATTTAAAAAAAAGGAGATTGTTGTGCAAATGATGGTGTACCTCCTTATTCTCAAATGTTTATCTATTTAGGGGGAGTTTATCAATTCAGGGGGAGTTTAGGAGATTCTTATAATTTGAAAATTATACAAACAATAATTGTTTTGCCATCATCAAAAAGGGAGAGATTGTTAAGAGAGTTTCTATTTACATGTTTTACATTTTTGCAACTTGTATAGTTTTGATGATTTCAAATATTATTATTTTAAGTATTATATTCTCCTAACACTTTTTAGAAGAATTATTTTTTGCTCTTGTGTGAACTAACAGTTCAGGATAATCGAACTCCAGACTAATGAAAACTTCAAATCAATTTCAGCATAAGATAGTTTGTAAAATTGAAGTCTGTATTTTTCAATTTATTGAGTTTGAGAGAATGTGATTGTAATTGAGTAACTTAGCGCACACACACACTTGGGGAGATCTTTAAAAATCAAATTTTCTTATACTGATCGTACAGGACGAACCAAGTTCGTACGGGACGATCAGGTCATTTATCCCCTCGTAAGAGCAATGGAACGAACTGGAAGTGAGAAAATTTTTCTAAGCCCTGATCGTCTAGACGAATTTCCCTATTCGTCCCGGGATGATGTGCTCTAGATTCTCACTTTGAACTGTTCGTCCATATGAAGTGTACCATTCGTTCCTGGACGATGGGCTCTGGATTTCTCACTTTGTATTGATCGTCCGGACGAAGTGTATAATTCGTCCTAGGACGATTGGCTCTGGATTCTCACTTTGTGCTGATAGTCCAGATGATTCATCCTGTTCGTATCAGGACGAAGTTCTCTGGACACATGACATGAACTATTCATCCAGACGAACACTCATCTTCGTCCCAGGACGATGTCATATGTTCCTTGCAAATTTGGGAGGTGTAGTTTCGTCCGAACGAACCCTTGATATAACTGTTCGTCCCAGGACGAACTTAGTTCGTACGGGACGATAATCGGGTATGAAGTCAGTTCGTACCAATATGCATTGGATTCGTATGCAACTATTTTTACATTATTCGTACAGGACGATCTAACGATCGACTGTGTACAGACTTGAAAGTCAGCAGTTTTTGGACGTTTTTTCGTGTCTTTTCTATATAAGGTCCACTTAAAACTATCTTGTAATCTTTTTGCCTACTAATCTTTGTGTAAACTGAAGGGAGAGTGAAGGAGAGAGTGTGAGAAAGTGTTTGAAAGAGGATTCTTACTACTGGAGCGTGAAGGATTCACTTGGTACTCAAAGGTAAGAATCTCCAATTGTGATTTTTGATTACTTCACTCTTTTCTCTCGTCCTTCTAGATTTCTCGTGAGAAGATCTGTCAAGGAGATCTGGTTCTCTGCCAGTTCTCTGCCGACACTCGTGGAGTGTGAAAGGATCAAGGGTTCTCTTCCTACACTTGGAAAGTGTGAACAGCCGAAGGATTCTCTGCCCACACTTGGAGAGTGTGAAAGGACAGACGGTTCTCTGCCAACACTTGGATAGTGTAAAAGGAAGACGGTTCTCTGCCGCACCGGGTAATGGTGGTAGAGAGTTTTTGTAAAGGCTTCTCCGTCTTGTTGTGGGTGCAAAAGGAGAGTCAATAGTAGTATTAGTGCAATACTCAAAGGGTGCCTCCTGGGAGTGAATGTAGGTCGTGTTTGACCGAACAACTATAAATCTTGTATCTTTTTATTTTCCGCTGTTTTTGTTTTTACTTTACTGTATTGTTTAATTTGTGGTTGAAAATTTTTTTTTACAAAAATTCACTAAAGTTATTATCAGTTTAAATTTCAAAAGAGGAATAATTTTTAATTATCAATTCACCCCCCTCTTGGTTTGCCACTGGGATATAAGCTTTGGTCTAACAACCTAATCATATTGAACAAGTTTCAACACTTCATCCTAAAAATAATAATGAAAGTTAAACAACAACATATAAGAATTTTTTTTTTTTCCGCCAAAACAATTCCGTTCTTCTTAGAAACACTAATGGGGGCTAAACAGCAACATCTAAGATCTTAAACTTCTAATGAGCTGAAACATATGTCCTTTTCCTACGGCAAACAGAGCACTGCTTTGTTTACAACTTTCTAGCTCATTTTTTCATAATACAACTTACGATGAGATTGAAACTTACCGATATGTTGAAACCTTAGGAATTTCCATCTAAGTTAGCTTTTGATTCATGCACCACCCCTTCAGATTCATGCATCACTTCCGATTCATGCACCCCCTCTTCCACCTCTCTTTTCCATGAGCATTTCATCTTTTTCTGCAATTTTCTAGCTCGTCTTTTTTTCTAAAGCAATAAACATTTAGATATTTTGCGGGTTTCTAAAATAGTGGCAACGTTTAAAATGAAAATAAAGTTGATTGGGTCGGGTCGATCAGGCTGACATGACATAAAGCAAAAAAAATTATATTAAAAAAATTCACGTTTATTCAGCCAGATGTCCGCTTCTATTGGTGTCCGAACGCGGAGATAGGTTTGGTCACCGAACCTAATAATTTGCTGGGATTTGAGCGTGGAAAGAGGAGATGCGGGATTTGAGAGTGGAAGAAGAGGTGCGGGAGAGTAAAAGGCCAATGCCTCTCATTTTCTTTGGCTTTAACGGTGAGGCTAGTGCATCGAGTCGTGCAAAGGACGTTGTGGGAGGAATGTCGAAGACGTGCGGAGCACATCGTCGATGTGAAGGGTTTGTGGTTGGACAGATATGTGGATTTTGCGATCTTTTTTTTGTGTACATGCTATAGGTCAACTTGTGCATATCTAATAAAATGTCAAACTAAGAAATATAAATTACAGAATAAAATTAAAACGAAGACTAAATTTGCTGGTGTGTTTGAAGACTGTCAAATTGCCATAAAATTTCCTTTTTGATTTCCTTCCTATCACTGGTAAATACAAAACACATTTTACAAAAATCATAGATTTCATATTTAGGATGGTGATAATTAGATATAAACAGATTTCATATTCTCATAAAAAATGAGTAAAAATCAAATCAAATCGAATATGCGTTGTATATTTTGTGAATTTGTTGTATCGAAATAAATGAGGCTTATACCCTTACAATTATTTGATTCAGATGTTTTGATTTATATCCCCACTGCAGGCTCTTCGTCATATCTGGAATCATTCTTCTGTTTTGCTCTGCACGAGTAATGTCGCTTCTTCCAAGGCCTCTTCGGCGCCTTCTAAGGAGCAGCAAGGAGAGGAACCACAACCTTAAGCGCTCCCCTTCTACTCGACAGAAGGATTCAAGTCCTAGTGCAGTGATCCATGCCTCAAATTTGCACCATTTAATGGCATCTTCAGCTCTTAAGGAGAAACCCTGAAGGAAAAACGGGAAATATTACTATTCTTCATTTCCGAACAAATTTACCATTGTTCTTATAGTATTCGTGACCCCCCCTCCCTTCATCACTAAATTGTGTACACTCGGAACATTCATCCGTTAGTGATGGTAAAATGCATTGGAGAGATGCTTTAATGCGGTTAATGTTAATGATAGTTATTTACTCGAAATCAAGTGGCATTATCAACAGTTAGCAGACATGAAATGTCAGATTTTAGTCAATGAACAAGTAATTTAAGGGTTTGATTGTTTGGAGCATAGGGTGATAGGGGGGCTTATTTGGTTGTTTGTAGACAAACAAGCATTAAAAATAATAATAATAATAATAATTTAATACTAATCGTTTTTATGTGAAAGAAAAATCATTAGATTTGAGATATTTTTGAGAGGGCTAAGTTTAAAATTAATGTTGATGTCTAGTTAGCCCAGTTAATAATGAATTTAGTAACTTTTTCTTTTTTAAAATTTCAAGCAATCAGTTGGTCTTATATTAACATTCTCATGTATATGCAACTAACATTAATCTATTGGTTGGGATCTATCAACTAAGAATTGGGATTGCTCACAAATGGAGTTATTGGCAGTCCTAGCATTGAGAGAATATATCCAAGATTGGATGCTTGAAGTTAAAGGTATAGTGATTGAAGGTGACAATTTTAATGTCATCAAGATATTTCAAAATGCCTTTAATAAACTTGTTTTTGATAAAGAATTTTTAAATCCTACGGATTTAGATTTTCTTTTTAAATTCAAGCAATTTATTTTTTCTTTTGTTGATAGAAGTTGTAATAAGTTAGTTGATTTTTGTACTAACTATGCTCATTTCTCTTCATTCTATTGGGATGATTTCTCTAGGAATAAAGTTCCTCCATTTCTAGACTTATTGAAGGAGGAATTTCTTGTAAATAATTGGTGCTTAATAAAAATTTTGCTTTTGGCACTGTTCAAAAAAAAAAAAAAAAAAAAAAAAAAAACTAAGAATTCTTGAGTTTTAAGTTTATATATGTGATGTGTGTGTAAGGTTGCCTTAATTGATCTACATGTTACCTTAAAAAAAAAAAAGAAACATTCTCATAATCCTCTTTTAAGATTAGATAGCACTATTTTATGGGTAAGGAGAGGATTCTTTTTATCTATAATAATATTATAAAGCATCTTGGAATTTCACCTAAAGGATATCTAAGCCCTTCAATATTTACTAAAAATGTATACAATCAAATATTTTTTGTTCATTCCAATTATTTAATTGAAATGCTTAATAAATATTTCTAGGAACAAGAAAAATCTTGATTATTTCATTTAAATTCAAGCCAATAATCACAGTTTAAAGTGGGAAATTTGACTTAGTACCCTTTATAATATATGTGTTTGGATAAATATTTAAATTTTTTTAATGAAATATACTTCAGAAGTCTACTTAGGATGAAAATACTCTTAAAGAAGATATCTGATGAGTGTAAATAATATTATGTTTTGTATGTTAAATTGTTAGTGAACTCATTTTGTTTTAGCTATGTTTGTGTAGGAAAATGTAGGAAATGTGTAAAAATTTCAAGTATAGTACAATGTCGCGGTGTTGGATACTATACTGTCGCGACGCCATCATTGATACTGCCAGAGCACCAAATACGGACATGATTGCGCCAAATCTCTGTCTAACAGCTCCAAAGCATTAGAGGAATCAGCATTGTAAAGCCTAATATTTGTCTACATAGCGTCGCGATGGCAATTTCTAATGGCGCTAAGCCAAGGGAGTGTCATGTGGATGCTGCAGCACTCAAACGTCATCTATGCTGCATCGCTATAGTTGTAACCATTGAGGACACGATCTATTTGTGAAGTGACAAATCTATTCACTAAACAATGGGTCCACATCAGCAAGCGCCGTAGTGGAGGAAATCCTTCAGCACTATGCCGTTAGTTCATTTTATGGGTGTCACGACACAAGTTTCTTGAGTGCCGTGGTGTCATAATCCATTTTCTATTTTTCTCTAAATAGCTTGTTTGTAATGTTAGCAAGAGAGTTCAATCACTTAATTAATTTCAATCATCACATTGCTTCTCTACAATTTTCTTAAGAGTGACAACTAAGGAAATTCAGGGAGAATTAGATCCACTTCATATAAGTGTTTGGTCAATATTTGTTCAAGTAATTCTATAAGTTTAAGGAGGAGCATAGAGGAGATCCTTAAACCTATTCGGTGATATCTTCTATTTTATAGTTTTTTTTTTTTTTTTTTTTGGCAATTAATGAAAATGAGTTTGCTTTACTTGTTCTTGATGTCTAGCTAAATCCTCTAATTTTTTATTAATGGTGTAAATGAAATATGGGGTACTAATGAATTATCTTAATCAATAATTTTATGATGTACAAGGTCTTCATTCAATGCACATAATGACCATTTGTGTAGTTAATATCACATGTAATATGGAGCCTAGGAATAGGAAAGAAGACACAATCAGGTATATTGGATTGGTATGAGGCAAGTATAGGCATAGAGCTTTTTAAATTTATAAAGATGAATTATAATGAGGGAGTTTTTACAGTACATGCTTTACTTACTCTTCCAAGATTTTCTTAGGATGACTAACTATAGGTTATAGTGATATTGAGGTTGGAATGGTTGAATTTATCATTTATCTCTTCACGCTTAACTAAGCAGTTGGTGATGCATATTCACTGAAAATCTTCAATATAAAAGAGAATTTTTAGAAAACAAATTGTATTTATATTCCATCAATCCAAAACATTTTATCCAAATATTGTTTCATTTAATTTTTTTTATTGATTCTAAACCAACTGGTTGAATCTTCAAAAAAAAAACTTATTTTTATTGAGTATGGTCATTGTTAAAATTGTACTAGAAAGTACTTGTAATTAAAAAAAAACCTTTTTTCCTTGTGGGATCAATACTCTACTCTATCACTATATTACTTGATTTGACATGTATACTTGCGTACATTAAGTGGAATTTTTATAATTTTTATATGAAAGAAAATCTAAGCATTGTTTAGGGATTGATAGAGCCCTAAATTTCTTTCATAATTTTTTAGGTTACTCCAGCGCGCCCATCAAGTTTTTTGCATTGTTGTCGGGAAAGATTTTGTTTTATTTGTAATTTTTCTATATTATTGAATCAATTATATAATTAGTCTTATTATATATTTTTATTTTATTTTACTGATTGCATAATTATAGTTGTATGCTTAGAAACCATAGAAGGGAACCATTGCTAGTTTTTTATTCATAAATTGAGAGAACCCTTTCTAAAATTAGAAACAAAAAAATAATTTTGAAAATGGCTTACCTTGTTCAAGACTGAGATCATTCTAATCCTTTCAAGGATTTTAAAAACTCTATGGTAGATGGAATCCATCAGAGCATAAATAGACCTGCCATCCAAGATAATAATTTTGAATTAAAACTTGCAATCATTCAGATGGTACATAATTCTCAGTTTGGGGAAACTGCCATTGAAGATCCTAACATATATTCACCAAATTTCTTAGAAATTTATTCAACATTTAAGTACAATAATGTTAGTTATGATGCCATTAGACTTAGATTATTCCCATTTTTGCTAAGAGACAAGAAAAAAAAATGTGGTTAAATTCCTTACTCTTAAGCCCTATTACCACATGGAATGAGTTGACTCATAAATTTCTAGGAAAGTATTTCCCACCTTATAAGATTGCCAAATAGAAATGATATTAGTTTTTTTACTCAGAAGGAGAATTTATTTATGAGAGTTGGGAGAGATTCAAGGAGATGCATAGAAAGTTTCATCATCATGTCTTACCTGATTAGATAATTTAAACTTTTTATAATGGATTGGTAGGATCCCTTGGAGCTCTAATTGATGTTGCAGTTAGGAGGTTCTTTGATGTTAAAGCCTTTAAGAAGGTTTATGAATTAATTGAGAAAATGAAAATAAATAATTTCTAGTTTTTTATTGATATCCTAAGAGAGTGATATGAGTTTATAAAAATGATTCTTTCTTCATTTTGACTGCACAAGTTGAATCAATATTAAAGAAGTTGAACAATTTAGGCTTAAATTTTGATTCATCCTCACGTTTGAAAGGTAAAAACTCAATGGAAGAGAATGATATCCAAGGGATCGAAAATATAAATTTCATTAGGAGACAAAATAATCCCAAATCAAATATATATAATTCTTGTTGGAGGAATCATCCCAATTTTAGTTGATCAAATAAAAATGTTGATAATTAATGGAATTCTAGTCAAAATAACCAATGAGCAAATTAGAATAATCAAAATCAAGCTAATAACAATCCAAGACCAGCTTATCCTCTTGGTTTTAATGAAGGCAATCAGTATGAAACTAGAAAGACATCACTAGAAGATCTAGTCATGCAATTGGGATGTTAATTACAAAACCAAGCAACTTCAATTAAAAAATTAGAAACTCAATTAAGTTAACTTCCAATTTCTGTGAGTAATAGGCTCATAGGATCTTTACCTAGTAACACTGAAGTTAATCCTATGGAGAATGAAAGAGATACAATGGAACCCAATTGAAGAGTAGCAATCATCTACTTTAGCCAAATAGAAAAATCTGGGTAAGTCTAATTGAAGACTGTAAACTTAATGCTTCTTGAGAGGCAACCTAGCCTTAGGTCTAAGAAATTATCCAGACTGGCTAAAGATTATAAACTTAGTTATTTTAGGAAGCAACCCTATCCTCTAGATTTGGTTTTGCTTAATTTTCCTCAAAAAAAAAAAAATTTAAGAGAGAAGAAGGGATTGCCCAACGCCATATCTTCAAACGTCGTAGCCGCTTGACGGACCAAAATGATTAAAATTTTCAAACTTCTTCCTACTGAATAAAAGTTTGTGAAGGTTGTTAGACCTTATAGAACTAGCCCTAAGGCTAACCAAGAGGGGGTTAAATTGGATATTTAAAAAATTATTTTTAAAAAAATTTACAACTTGATGTGGAAAGTGAATTAAATTCACAATAAAAGGATAAATCAGTTTTTTCACTCATGCAGTTAATTGTAGGAAAAATAAAGTGCGAAAAGTAATAAGAACAAACACACCTAAATTTATAGCAGTTCGGTCAACATGACATACATCCACCTCTTGAAGACTCCATCTCCAAGTATTACACTAAACCTTTAATGATCCTTTAGCCCCGATAGCTAGGCAGAGAAGCCCTTACAAAATCTCTTCCACCAAACCGGTGCGGCAGAGGACTTTGAATCCTTTTTCACCCTGTTGGTTATGGCAGAGAACCACGAATCCTTTAACCAGCATATAACCTTGAATCGCTTTCACCTTCCCCAGTGCAATGGAATAGTCAAGTCCTTTGACATTCATGAGATCTTCTACTTTTCAAAACTTTCCTCAAGGCAAACTTTGACTATGATGGTACTAAGGTGCAAGCTTGCAGAAGCAACCTTGTGAAAGCCCCTCCACACTCCCTTGAAGTCCACAGGGATCCTCTCTTTCTCAAACTCCACACTTTCCTCTCTCCCTTCGAAGGCTCTTTCTTCAAGTTTTCTCTAGAAGAAAAATGACTCAATGCTTGCTAAAGACTCTTACTAAGTCTTATGAGAAAGCTTAAATAGAGGGCTTTGAAAAACACTAGAACTTTAATTCAACAATCAAAGATTGTATAGTACGATCGCAGGATCGTATAGTACGATCGCAGGATCATCTTGTATGATGTGTAGAATTTGACCTGTTAGTGTTGTACAATCATTAGTTAGTATAGTATGATCAGTTCAAATTTATATTGATCGTCCAGTATAATATTGGGAATCATCCTGAAAAATTAGATGAATAATTATGGTATTTCATATTGTACAAAAGTTGATGATTAATTATCATTCCATGTAATGATTAGGTTTTATAGTATGATTAACACAAATCATCTTATATGATCAGATTAAAAAAAAGTTACCATAATTACTTCCTTAATCACATGATCAATTTAGGCACGATTTTTATATATTAAACAATATGATGCACATCGTACGGTACAATCATAATAAAAAATGAAATTCATAATATTTTCTATATTAGGATTGTCTGTTGAGTTTCTTAATTTCCAATATCATCCTATATGATGTTTATCATACAGTACGATTTATTTAAATTGCATTAATATCAAAATTAGCTGTTTTAGATAAGCTGATCATACAGTATGATTAGTTCAAAACTTTGAACTTCTAATTTTGATCCAATCTTACTCCATTCATTGTGTGTGCATGGTCACCAAGCAATTAAACACCCTTATAAGACTTGACTCAAGAAATAAAAAATATATTAATGAATATTAAATTCCTTACAACATAACTAATTTTTCCTAACCTTTATCCCTGAAGCATTGTTGGATGGTGTATGGTGTTCATGAAATATTAGTACACACAAAAAATATTGAATGCAAATACTAGGATACATTAAGATATGAGCTATAATATTTGTTATCATCAAAAATAAAAATTCGTGAGCTCGGCTTGTAATAATCTTACCCTTTTTTATGATGACAAATAATACTGATTGAATTTCCAAACTAAAAAAAATTCTCCTAATCTCCCGATCACTAAGATAATTATTTTAAAAATAGGGGAAATCAATTTTTTTTAAATGACAAATAAAATTTATATGAGATTCTTCTTGTTGATAAGACTAGAGAGAGAGTTGAAGGTAAATTTGAATTATGGAGGTCAGTCTTAAATTCTAAAGGTTTTCGCTTGAGTAGATCTAAAATTGAATATATGGAGTGTAATTTTAGTGTAGCAATAGACCTAGTGAGGGGATTATGACTTTGGGCAATCAAGTTATTAATAAGAGTACATGTTTTAGATATCTTGGATCTATTGTTCAGAGTGATGGCGAAATAGATGGGGATATTACCATCAGAATTCAAGTTGGATCGTTGAAGTGGAGGAATGCATCAGACTTGTTGTGCAAAAAAAAAAGTCCCCCTCAAACTTAAGGGCAGATTTTATAAGATGGTGGTGAGACCTGCAATCCTTTATGGTGCCTAATGTTGGCCATTAAAAGAGAAACCATAATACTAAGTTAAGTGTTGCAGAGATGAGAATGCTTAGGTGAATGAGTGGCTTTACCCTTAGAGAAAGGACACAAAATGAGTATATATGTGAAAAGGTTGGAGTAGCTCTAGTGGAAGATAAGATTAGAGAGAGTTGCCTTAAATGGTTTGGTCACTTTAAACGGAGGCCTTCCGAAAACCCAGTTAAGAAAGTTGAGGTATTAGATTTTACTTTTGTTAAGAAAGGTAGTGGTAGACCTAAAAAGACTTGGTTATAAAATATTAGAAATGATCTTTCTTTGTTAGGTTGAAATGAAAATTTGACATCTAATAAGAAATAATGGCAAAAAAGGAGTCATGTAGCCGACTCCATGTAGTGGGATGAAGGCTTGATGATGTTGTTGTATGTATAAATAAAATTTAGAAACAAAATAATAGATAAATAAATACCATTACAAGATGAATAGATGCAACCTAACCACAAATACAGTCAGACAAATATATTCTTCTCCTTTGACATTATCAAAAAGAAGAGAAACAAAAAAAAAGTAATAATAGAACAATCATAATAAACTAAAGATCATACATACCCTGATCAAGTGGAAGTGGTGGTGATGGTAATATTTTAGAATAAACAATTAATTTTAGCAAATTTTCTAGGAATGAAATAAAATTATATCAAAATTTTCAAAAAGTTTAGTAAGAAAAGAGTATACTGCAATAAGATCTAGAAAGATTGGAAAATTGAATTTTGTCAACGCTAGCTCAAGCTTCTTACAGGTTAATGTCCTTTTTAAATAAAAACTAATTCAAAAAATAAATTTGAAAGGAAATGTGATCTTATCAAATTTCTTTTAAAAAATATATCTATGAGAATAACATTGTAAAGTGATGAACCAGAAATCATGATTTTTAAATTTAGGTGTAAATGATATCAATTGGCTCATCGATTTATCTTAAGATTTAAAGACTTGATAAGCTAACTTATTGTGGGATCATTTTGTGTCTTTTTTATAGTGTTTGGCTCACTTTGCACATCTTTTAAATTTTGATACACTTTGTGCGTCTTTCAATTTATTTGTCAAACATTGTGTATCGTTTTAGTTTAGGCTCATTTTGTGCCTCCTTTTTGCTTTTGCAAACTTGCTTTTTTAAGTCTTTAAAGACTCGTAATTGTGACATTATCTTCCAAATTTAAAAGAAGAGGAACTCCCTCTCTTATATAAGGAAGAGTAAATCACAAACCAAAATATGATCCATTTGATATAGATAAACAAGTTGAATAAAAAAATTTGAAATAGATTCATTACTTTGCAAAAATATTCAAATGAGATAAAGAACTATAGGAAGATGAAACAGATCTCTATTTCTTGGTCAAATTTTTAATTTGAAATAGTTTTTTATTCATAACGAAATTACCCCACTAAAGAAGTTAGAGAAGAGAGATAATTGCCAATTTCTCTTTCTTTAACTATTTTAGAGGAGTCAACCCCCACTTACTTAAAATCTTAACTAAAAAGGAGGTAAATTTTTTTTTTTTTTTAAATGTAATTTCTGAGAAGTGAATTGATTCTTTTATGCATATACAATGTGAAAAGAAAAAGTTATTTGTGTATGATGATTAGAGAGACTTCACAAATACCATGGAAAATTAAATAAAAGATCACATATATAAACATCTCACAACAAAACAAAAGCACTAAAATAATACAAAAAATATAAACTTTCACACCGAATAGAACACATAAAAGCATGCATTATAAAATAGGTAAACACATTAACAAAACTTTATACCTCATCATCTTGCTCCTATTTTGATGATTCTAAAGCTATATCGGTACATGAGATTTCTTGCTTTTTATCATTTACCCTTATAAAAATTTTCTTATTTTTACTCTTTTCCTTTGCAGGATGGGTTTTTAAAATAGGGCACTTATTTTTTATATGTCCGAATTTCCTACACCCAATGCAAATAATGCTAGAGAAAATCTTAACATTCTTACCATTTTTATATTTATTCCACTTTTATTGATGTTGATGCTTGCGCTTCAGTAGATTTTCAATTTTTTAATTGTTAATGCTATCTCTTTACTCTCATCATCTACTGAGTCGCTTTTATCTGTGTCTTCAACTTTTAACATACTAATTTTACCTACATAAAAAAGTCTTTGATTGACACTTTGCTCATGGCAATGAGTGAGCGAATTAGATTATTAATAGAATAATCATTCAAGTCTTTTGATTCATATATAGTAGTGACTTTAGCATTAAATTTATTAGGTAGAGAATGTAGAATGACCTTTTCAAAGTTTAAAAGTTTTCTATTAAAAGCATGTAATGATGTTACTATTTGAGTGAACCTAGTATAGATGTTTAAGATAGTTTCATAAGGTTTCATGCAAACCAGTTCATATTCTTGCATTAAAATATTTAATTTAGATTACTTGACTTCAGTAGTATCTTCATATCTAATGCATATTTTATCCCAAATTTCCTTGTCAGTAGTATATATATCAATTCTCATACAATCTTTAGAATTCAAAGCACAAAAAAGAAATTCAAGCATTTAACATTCAATTGAGCATTAATTTAATCTTTTATACTTCATTCAATAAATAGAATGTCAGTTTTGACTTCATCTATAATATGTGATGGTACAGAAAAATCAGTTTGAATCATATGCCACATTTGATAATCAATTAATTATAAGAAAGTAGACATGTAGATTTTCCAAAAATTAAAAGAAATATTTTCAAATAATGGTGGTTGTGTGATTAAATATTCTTCCGCAATATTATGATTTTGAAAGTTAGCCATTTGATATTTTTCAAAAAGTTTTTTAAAACTTAGTTTTTGAATCTCGTTTTGATACCACTTGAAAGTTCATGATGTTAAGAGAGTTGTTATGTGCATGTTTTACATTCTTGCAACTTGTATAGTTTTGATGATTTCAAATATTATTATTTTATTTGTAGTTATCTCCTAACACTTTTTGGAAGATTTGTTTTTGCTCTTGTGTGTACTAACATTTTAGGAAAATTAAAATCCAGACTACCAATATTTTAAATCAAATTCAGCATGAGATACTTTGTGTATTGAAAGCTTGTATTTTTCTTTGAATTAAGTTTGAGAGGGAGTGATTGTAATTAAGTGAATAAACACACACACTTAAGGAGATCTTGAAAATTTTGTATTGATCGTACGGGATGAACATAGTTCGTACGGGACGATCAGGTTAGTTATCTCCTTTTAAGAGCAATGGAACGAACATGAATTAAAGAAAATTTTTCTAAGTCCTGATCATCCAAGACGAAGTGTATTTGTCCCAGGATGAAATGTTCTCTGAAAAATTTTCATTCAGACAAAATTTATATTCGTTCTAGGATGAGTTGCTCTCTAGAGTATTTTCGTCCAGGACGAAGTGTATTCGTCCCGGGACGAAATCTCCTCTGGAAAATTTTTGTTCAGATGAAATTTATAATCGTGCATGGACGAGTTTCTCTCTGGAAAAATTTCATCCGGACGAACCAATATTCATCCCAGGACGAAGTGAACCGACTCTAAATATTTAGTGACGTTTTACAATTTTTGTGAACCGACCTATGGAATAATCGTTTGTACCGAACGAACCTAGTTCATACGTGACGATGTCTATGTACGAAGTCATTTCATACCCATATACATTAGGTTCATTTTCAACGCATTTAAGTAAAATCGTCTAGGATGATCCACGATCGTACGGGATGATCCATTGTGTATTGACTTGAAAATTTGCAGTTTTTGGATGGTTTTTTATGTCTTTCCTATAAATAGTCCAATCCAAACTGCCACTTAATCTTTTTTCCTACTGATCTTCATGCCTATTGAAAGAAGAGTCAAGGAGAGAGTGTAAGAGAGTGTTCGAAGGAGGATTCTTACTACTAGAGCGTAAAGGCTTCACTTGGTATTCAAAGGTAAGAATATTTACTTTTAATTTGTGTTTATTTCAGTCTTTTATTTCTTCCTTCTAGATTTCTTGTGAATAAGATCTGTCAAGGAGATCCGGTTCTCTGCCGATAATTGGAGAGTGTGGAAGGATGAATGGTTCTCTGCCCACACTAGGAGAGTGTAAAAGGATGAAGGGTTCTCTGGCACGCTAGGAGAGTGTGAAAGGATGAAGGGTTCTCTGCCCACACTAGGAGAGTGTGAAAGGATAAAGGGTTCTCTACCAACACTAGGAAGAGTGTAAAAGGACGACGGTTCTCTGCCACACTGGGTAGTGGTGGAAGAGAGTTTTGTAAAGGCTTCTCCGCCTTGATGTGGGAGAAGAAGGAGAGTCACTAGTGGTATTAGTGCAATACTCGGAGGGTGCCTCCGGGGAGTGGATGTAGGTCTGGTTTTGACCAAACCACTATAAATCTCATGTCTTTATTTTTCGCTGCTTTTTATTTTTGTGTTCTTATTTTTAAAACTGTGGTTAAAAAATGTTTTCTAGAAAAATTCTTTAAAGTTTTATTTTCGTTTCCTAATTTAAAAAGATGGTTAACTTTTTTTTTAATTACCAATTCACCCCCCTCTTGGTTAGCAGTGGGACATAAGCTTAGGTTTAACAACCTAATTCATAGTGAATGACTTTCAACACATGAAGGTTGTTAGACCTTATAGAACTAGTCCCAAGGATAATCATAAGTGGGGGTGAATTGGATATTTAAAAAATTCTTTAACAAAAAGAAAATCTTTTTACAACTTGATGCATAAGCAAATTAAATTCACAATAAAAAGATAAATCAGAGTTTTCAATCATGTAGTTAATTGCAGGAAAAATAAAGTGAAAACAATAATAAGAACAAACACATCATAATTTATAATGTTTCGATCAACTTGACTTATATCTACTTCTTGAAGACTCCCTCTCCAAGTATTACATTAAACCTTTAGTAACTCTCCTTTTTTCCCCACAAGTAGGCGGAGAAGCCCTTACCAAATTTTTTCCATGAACCTAGTGCAGCAGAGGACCTAGAATCCTTTTTCACCCTCTTGGTGATGGAAGAGAAGCACAAATCCTTTTCACAGGCAGAGAACCTTGAATCCTTTTCACCTTTCCCAGTGCGGTGGAGTTGTCAGGTTCTTTGACAACAAATAGATCTTCTTCTTCCCAAAATTTACCCCAAGACAAACCTTAACAATGATGGTAATATGGTGCAAGCTTGCCAGAACAACCATGTCAAATCCCCTCCACACTCCCTTGAAACCCACAAGGATCTTCTCCCTCTCAAACTCCACCACCTTTCCTCTCTCTCCATTTCAATACACTCTTTAAATTTTCTCTAGAAAAAAAATGACTCAATGCATGCTAAAGACTTTTACAAAGTCTTACGAGAAAGCTTAAATAGAGGGCTTTGAAAAATCCTAAAAATTCAATTTTATCATCAAAGATCATATAGTACGATCGCATGATCGTCCAATATAATGTGTAGAATTTGACCTATTAGTATCGTATGATCACTAGTTAGTATAATACGATCAGTTTAAATTTGTACTGATCATTCAATGCGATATTGGGGATCTCCTGGATGATTAAATAAATAATTATGATATATTATCTTGTACGATAGTCGACGAGTAATTATCATCCCATGCAATGATCAAGTCGTATAGTATGATTAACACTCATCATCTTGTGCAATTTGATTAAAGAAATTAATCATTATTTCTTTCATAATCTGATGATCAATTTAGGCATGATTGTTATAGATCATACGGTACGATTAAAATAAAAAATGAAATTGAAAATATTGCCTAAATTATGATTGGTGGCTGCGTTTTTAATTTCTATAGATTATTCTATACGATGTTTATCATACAGTATGATTTATTCAAATTACATTAATATCAAAATTAGTTATTTTGATGAGCTGATCGTATAGTCTGATAGAAATTGTACAATATGATTAGTTCAAAATTTTGAACTTCTAATTTTTATCCAATCTAATTTTATTAATTGTGTGTGTGCATGATCACCAAGCAAGCAAACACCCTTACAAGACTTGACTCAAGAAATAAAAAATACATTAATGAATATCAAATTATTTCAACCTAACCTATTCCACTCAATCTTGAGCCCTAAATCATTATTGGATGGGTTATGGTGTTCCTGTAATTTTAGTACACACACAAATAAATACATAATGGAAATACTAGGTGACATAAAGATGTGAGTCACAATATTTGTTAACAATAAAAACATAAACTTGTGAGCTCGAGTTGTAGCACGTAAATTTATAAAACCTATTAGAAGGAAGTTTACTTTTCAGTCCTTATCATTTAGTCAGAACCTTACTTTCTTTTCCTAGAAATTCAATTCTGAATGATATGAAGGATCATAAACCATCTTCTTCAAAGAACCAAAATGAAGATCATATTAAGAATGGGGATTTTTTTTTCAATTATCCACGTGCAAGTTCTGTTATTATTGCTAAGTTTAATAAATTAAAAGAGGAGTTGTAAGAAGATATGAGAAAATATTTAGCTAAAATAAGAAAGAAATATGTTGGTAGAGCTTTCTTGTATGATTTTTTTCCTAGGCAAGATGTCGTGCTTTTTTATTATAGTTAGAAGTATTGCTATGGAAAAATAAAATCAAGATGGAATGAACCATATACTATAATTAGAATTTTTCTTGATAGCATTATAAGGATATAATATAAGAAAATTTTGTAAACTAAAAAAGTTAATTGATATAGATTGAAACCATAAGATTTAGAGGAGTGAAGAATTCTTAAGGATTTATTTGTGTATTTTGTTCAACTTTATTATTTTGTAGAAGTGAAGGAAGTGATGGGAGATTTTAACTTGGATTTTGTACTTAATTGAAAATTTTATCTTTAAGAGCCATTATTAAACTTTGGGTTCCTTATGCATTGGCTATCTTGTATATGTATTATGTTTAATGTTATGTTATGTATTATTCTGTGTTCAACATATATTTTATCATTCTTAAGTTTGTAATATTTGTTTATGTGTTTATTTACATATTAAAAAATATCCTTCATGCTTAAATTGTTATTGTCCTCCAATTACTTTTATATTTTGATTATTTAAATAATTCTTATAAAAATGATAATTTAAAATTATGCAAAATTAGGATAATAATAAAACCCTAGATCCTAGTTTGAATTAACTTTATTTATACTTCATAGATTGAAAAAACTAATACTTAACCCATTCAATCATTTAAGCTATTATCATAATTTGAATTTATAAGTTATACCTTTATGAACTTTACTTTTAAAATTAAAAGATGAATAATTAGTATTAAAAAATAGATATGAGTATATTAAAATTTGAAATTGTAGTTAACATGTAGATATCGATGGAATTAGTATTCTCATGAAGTTCTTATATTAAAATCATTGTGATTGTATGAAGGTTTAAAGTAGAAATTGATATTCATAATTATTAATTATTTACTCCACAAAAGAAAAAGAAGAACTACAAAACAGTTCTCAAAAGAAATGAGAAAGAAAAAGAATTAAGAAAAATGAGTATATTTAAAAATTGGTATTAGTGAAATATTAAGATTGGAAATACAATCATATACATAAACAAAAGATAATATAGGAGAACTAATACAAGGGATGGTGAATTAGTGAACGTACAATTTTAACTATCATCATATCTAACCATTAAAACTCAATTATTCACTTTAATAATTAAAAGTTAATGATTAATTCTATAACTTATATTTTCAAATTGGGCTCATAACTAAAATGATTGATTAGTTTAACTATTAAATTTTTTTCAATCTAGAAGTATAGCCTTGTTCATTTTTATTAATTCTAGGCAATGATGTATTATCTTATATTTTAGTAAATTATTATTATTATTTTTTATTTTGCTAAATTACTTAATCGGAATTATAAAAAATTTATTTGCATGAGGATAAGCAAGAGTTTAAGCAGGGGAGAATTTTATGAGTGTAAATAATATTATATTTTATATATTAAATTACCTAGAAATCCATTTTATTTTAGTTGTGTTTGTGCTAGAAAATACAGGAAATGTACAAAAATTTTAAGTATTATACATTGCCACGGCAACAAACACTACAACACTGTGGCACCATCATTAACACTACCAGAGCACCCAATATTTCCATGGTAGCACCAAGTCTCTATTAATAGCGTTACAATGTTAGATGAGTTAATGCTTCAAATCCCAGTCTCTGTCTACATAGCGCTGCGATGCCAATTTCCAATGCCGCTAAGCCAAAGGGTGTGCCACATGGATGTCATTGTGCTCCATCATTAGCAGTTTAACAACGCTATAGTTATAACCATTTAGGGCTTGATCTGTCAACAAAGCAGTGCGTCTATTCACTAAATAGCAGGTCCACATCAAGAAGCACCACAATAGAGGAAATCCTTCAGCGCCGTGTCGTTAGTTTATTTTATGGGCATCACTTTGTAAGTATCTCGAGCGTCGTGGTGCTGGAATACATTTCTATATTTTTATATAAATAGTTTAGTCATTTAGTTACTTTTAATCTTCAAGGTGCTTCTCTACAATTTCCTTAGGAGTGATAACTAAGGGAATTCAAGGAGCACTAGATCTACTTCATCATAGTTTTTGGTCAATATTTATGGAAGTAATTATGTAAGTTCAAGGAGGAGTGTAGAGGAGATCATTGATCCAATCTAGTAATATCTTTTCTTCTATATTTTCTTTTTTTGTGCAATTAATGAAAGTGAGTTTGTTTCACTTGTTCTTCATGTTTGACTAAATTCCCTAGTTTTTTATTGATGGTGTAAATGAAATATGAAGTACCAATGAATTCTCTTCATCAATAATTTAATAATTTTTTTAATATATCAGGTATTCATTTAATGCACATAGCGGTTATATGTGTAGTTAATATCGAGTGTAATATGATGTTTAGTAATAGCAAAGCTGGCATAACAAGGTAAATTGAATTGGTATGATGCTAGCATAAGCATAGTGCTTGACATATTCCAAATTTATAGATATGAATTATAATGAGGGGGTTTTAACAGTACATGCTTTACTTACTCTTCTAAGATTTTTTTAGGGTAATAGATTATGGGGTTTAGAGTGGTATTGAGGTTGGAAGGATTTAATCCTTCCTTTGTCTCTTCATGCTTGTTTAAGCGATTGGTGACGCATATGCTCTAAATATCATCGATATAAAAGAGAATTATTAAGAAACATATTATATTTGTATTCCATCAATCCAAAACATTTTATCCAAATTGTATTTCATTTAAACTTTGATTGATTTTAAACTAAGTGATTGAATCTCCACCAAAGCATGTTTTTATTAAGTATGATATATATTGTAATTATAGTAGATAATACTAGTAATTGTAAGTAAACATTATTCTTCATGGGATCAATACTCTTTTCTATCACTATATTACTTGATTCAACACGTATACTTGCCTATATTAAGTGGGGTTTTTTAATTTTTATATCAAAGAAATTTTAAGCATTATTTAGGGATTAATAGAGCCCTAAATCATTTTAATAATTCTTTAAGCTACTTCATCATCTCCATCAATATCCCTGCTTCAAATTTTAGAAATATCTTACTTGGAATATAAAGGAGCAACACTCATTCATGTTTTCTCCATGCATGACCATATATGTCTTCCTTTAAGCATAATTGATTTCTAAATATTATTATGTGAGGCTTCTTCTTAGAGCATGGTAAGAACATCATGATGATATAGTTGAACAAAGTGGTTTAATCAAACATTTGATCATTATGGGTTAGCAATCTAACAATTAAATAATATGACAAAGGATTGAAATGTGTCTTTAATGTTTGATATTATTTTTATTTGATGTGTGAAGAGAATCTATAGAATTTGAGTACAATTTGATAGAATGTGAACATAGTAATAAACAGAGTGTTCAAAGAAACAAATTTAAATATGGTTAAATCAACGATATAAAAAGGTTTGAAATTTAACATAATCTTATTCAAATCAATTTTGGATGTACTTGAATGATTGTATGAATGTTTTTAGCAAGGATTGAATCTTTTGTTCGAACAAGTTTCAAATTTTGTTCAACTAGGATCAACTAGGTTGAAACCAAGTTTGAATGGGCTTTGAACATTATTTGAACTTTTATTTGAATAAGCTTGTGAAAATGATTAATAAAATTTTACCTTTATTCATACTTCAACATTATTTTAACCAAAGAATTATTTTAACTTTATTTTTGTAATACTTTTATTCTCGAGATGTATCAACCATTAATACTATGAGAATATATCAAGGAGAATGGAAAGAAAATAATATATTTCATTGGTACTTTGGTGGGAAATAGAGTATAGGGTTGTTAATTATAATAAGTGTTGTTCTAAAAGAATGTATAGATCTTCTACACGCAATACTAGAGATAGATAAGAACAAACTTTTTTTGGACTTGGAGGTGATACATCATTTTAGTGGACCATAATTACCTTTTTCAATTTTTCCAATATAGATAGTAACATAATATAATACTGTATTCTTTATTAATGAGATTTTTATTTCTATTTAATAGCATTCTCTCAATTATGCTAAAAAAAAAAAAGATTTCAGCTATGGATTATCACTATGTCTAAAATATTCCTAGATGGATAGAGAGAATTGTAGACAATAATGGTGAAGATGTAAGGCTAGTTGGTCCAATACCTATTGATATTGTAATATATATTAATTTTGTACAAGGAGGGTTCATCATGGTTTTATCGATATTTCATTACTAAATCATCCAATAGTGATGACAAACACACCATTTGATGCTACTAAAACTAGTAAATTATTAAAATTTTCTAGTTTTAAAAAATTTTGTGATATGATTTTACCAGTAGTTTAGGTCATAATAGGAAATCAGTTTACAAAAAACAGAGAGAATGAAGTTCTTGGAAGCTGAATCTATAAGTTCTTAGAGCTGAGGCATGAGTTCTATCTTATAGATTCCTAAGATTGAAGCTTTCTAAAGTCTGAAATTGGAGTTTCTTACTGGCTAAATTGCAAGAATTGAAGGCTAAGGGAGCTTTAAAATTTCTCCCGTTCCAAAATTCTAAGAAAAGAAGGATTATCTCTAACCTACAGGACCTGTTGGAATTTTAGAACAACCAAAAAACCTTAAGTTCTTAAGATATTATCTATGTATAGAAGGAACTTTAAGGAAGCACCTGGCTGGATGACTGAGATGTGGTGGGAAGATGAGATGCGGTTCTTAGAGACTCCAAGAATAGAAATTAAGAGCAACAACTAGAAAATTAGAGAGAGGTGTAGTTCTTGAAAGCTGCCGATGGTTGTTCTTTGTTGAAGAAGTTGGCATAGTTGGCTTAACTGAACTTGCCAGCTAGCTATTTATTGTGGCCAGAAACAAGGGCAAGGGTGAGAAGGAATGGGGCTTAGGATGCATGGTAGAAGGGCTACAGGAGGATTGGAGGTCTCGGATTCTCCAAGATAAGACTTGCGACTGAGAGAAAGAGAGGGAGGAAAGAAGGGAAGTTCTTGGAGTTTCCAAGAGGAAACCTTAAAGGTAGTAACACTTAGAAAATAATTCACTAAATTGATCCACCAAAATGTGTTTCCAATTATCATTTCTAAGGCTTTTAACTAGGCAAGTTTATTACAATTTACATAAAACCCTTCCAACTATTCAAAATGTAAAAATAAGACATGAATAAGTAAAATTACCTTGAGAAAGCACTAATTAATCAAATTTAGGAGATTAACACTTAATGATTTGCCTATGTTATTATTAACGACCCCTTTTAGGTCCACAAGCCCAAAGTTGGGTTAGCATCCTACAACATTCTCTCCATCTTCATGACTTAGCATGAATGTAGGACCACTAATGGTAATTTGAATGGGGCATCCTTGACCGTTAGCTTGATATGTATCATTTCCTTCCTTTTGAGTAGGATTTTCCATCAATAAGCAGGTCAGTTGGGAAAAGTGGCTCCAATTACAAAGTCAATTTGGCACTTAATTCCTCAAATTGGTGGTAGTTTAGAAGGTGTCTCTTTAGGGAACACATCTTCGTAATCCTACAAAATAGAAGATTGTTGCTCAGGAGGTTCCGGGCAATCCATTAGTGCATAAATAATTTTCTTTATATATAAGCTATATGAAAGATTGTCAGAGTTGTAAAGCTTGTTTGATTTCACTATTTTTTGGCAATAATGCAATATTTTTCTTCTTTCTTTTGTTTCAAACCTGAAGTGAATTCCCTCTTTTTTCTATAATGTTCTTGTTTTAGATTTAGGCTTCGTTTGGGACGGCTTTTCTGTTGCTTTCTAAAACGGAGTTTCAGTACAAATTTTTTTATTTTTGTACTAAAACTCCGTTTTGAAAAGCAATGAAAAAGCCGTCCCAAACGAAGCCTTAATTGATCATTAACAACTTATTGAGCAGTTAGTGGCATAAGATTAATACGACGTTGGTTAAGCATAAATGAATATTTATTAAAAAAACCATAATACAAACTTTTTCTATCAAACTGCCATGGACGACCTAGAAGTATATGTCCAGCTTGCATATGAACAACATTACATAAAACTTCATCTTCATAATTACCAATTTTAAAAGCAACTAACATTTGTTTATTTATATTTACTTCTCCACCATCATTTAACAATTAAAATTAATAGGTCTTAGGACGTTTTGCATGTGGATAACACCAATTTTGTTAACATAGTAATGCTGGCCACATTAGTACAACTACCACCATCAATAATTAAACTACATACCTTATCCTTGACAAAGCACCTTATGTCTTTAGTTCAAAACTGAAGAGAGAGAACGTCCGGGTTTTCAGAGAGAGAAATGGAATTTCAAAATTCCTGATTGGCGGCAATAGTCGAATCAATTGATGGAGGCGAACGATCGCCGGCACATTGCCAGCGATTATCCCAAGAGTGATCGTGGTTTTTCCCCTAAGGAGATGAGGTCGTCGAAGGTGGAGAATTCCCTCCAGCAGGGAAAGGATGTAGAAGCTGGTATCCTACAGCAACTTAGCTCTTCAAAGTCTCCATTGGTCAATGAAAATGGAGAGGAGAAGGCGCTCTTGAATTCTATTCAGATAGGTAATATTCCTTTTATGAAACGGCAAGGAACTTTGGTCATTAAAGAAGCGTCAGGAATGCCACCCATGGTGGTTAAGCATGTGGAGGGGAAAGGTAAAGCTGTTGTTGAATTGGTGGATATGGTTACTCCTAAAGGTATTAAACCATCTGTAAATTCATCAGATAACGCTGCGTCGACATCAGGAATGAAGATTTTTATTAATCGATTTGTGAATACGAATGCAATCCCTGGACTTTGTCGTAGCGTGATAAATGAAGATTCACAAGTTTCGGTTAACAACAATGTCCATTCTGTTTTGGATAAATTTAACATTTTGGATGGAGTTAAGATGGCAAGGAAATGCCTAAACTGGTTGTTTCTGGTGCATTGAATCCTTGGAGTAAAAAACCATACATTAAATTGGATTTTAAAGAAGATGAGGTGATCTTATCTGATGATGGAAAGGCAGTGAAGCTCAAGGTGGAATTGGAGGAGTTGAATGCTAAATAATTGTCTAAATCTTTGGTCATTAAGGTTTTTGGGAAGGAGTTACCGTCCCATATAGTAGCATGGGAGCTAAGGAAACAATGGAGACAGTTTGGTCAATTCCACTTTACCACTTTAGGAAGAGGATGGTTTCTTTGTTCATTCTCATCTAAAGAAATGATGGAAGGTGTTCACTCTGGAGGACCGTGGTATGTAAATGAACACATTGTAGGAATGGAGAAGTGGTCTCCCGAATTCAACTCTTCATCAACAAATAGGCTTTCTTCTCCTATATGGGTTAGAATGCCTCATCTTCCTTTACAATGTTGGGATGAGAAGAGTATATCTTGTATTGCTTCAAGAATAGGTAAACCAATCTTGCTAGATGGAAATATGTTTCATTGGGGAAGAAGAGAATTCGTTAGAGTATGTGTGAGAATCCAACTTGATCAACCACTTCCTTTAGGTGTATGGGTTGATAGCATATGTGGAAGATTTTTTCAACAAGTGGAGTATGATAAGATTTCAAATTTTTGTTTTGTTTGTGGGAAGGTAGGACATAAGGAGAAGGAATGTGTGCCTTTAACAGCAGTCCAAAAGAATTTGGAAACTAATCATGAATCTGCTAGAGTTAAAGATATGGGAAGGGATCAAAAAACTTCCAAAGAACCTGCTTATGGTCCCTGGATATTGGTTAATAATAAGAAGAAGAAGGTACCTTATAGGAGCAATAAGTGGATCAATCCAAATTATCCCAGTTTGTAAAAAATACCGGTTGCAGCAAACAACAAATTTTGGTCTGAAGGTGAAGCAGATTCTGTAAAAGAACTGATACATGATACTTAAGAAAAAAACCAATTGTTGATGAGCACCAGATAGAAGAAGGGGAGATAATTAATTCAGAGATGCTTCAGGATTTCAACACCAAGGGGACGGGTTGCTTGCGAACTCAGGTAAGTCCTAAGGGATTACATGCGAACTCAAGTATTCCCTATCAAAACACAAATGGCATGAATCTGGAAATTGTAAAGAAGCATTTAGTAATGCAAAATCATTCTATAATGGCAGAAAATAAAAATTTTGGAACTGAAACCATTTCAGTGCAAGAGAACTCTTCCGGTTTCATAACAGGAAATGAGACTACAGATATAGGTGCTGCTGTTATTAATAGCAAGAATAAGTTCTCTATACTGCAAAATGTTAATGAGGAAGACATGGAAGAACCTCTTAAAGATGTCCCTTTGATTGGCAAAGAAGATAAGGAGATGGATCCAGAAGGTATAATTGTTAAAAACAATAATGACCGAAAGGATTTGGTGGAGAAGTCTGTATATGGAGAAGTAAAATTCAAATTGCAAAAATAATTAAAATCTTTGGGAAATTATTCTTTGAATTCCAAAACAAGAAATGGTGAATCTAAAAGCATTTGTGGTGGGCCTAATCCCACCTCAAGGAAAAAATGAGTTCACTCATTTTTTTTTTGAATTATAGGGGGGCTAGGAAGGTTGTAGCCTCCAGGTATTTGAAAGAAATAGTAAAGGGTATTGATGCATTGTTTGTGGGTCTTATGGAAACAAAAGTTTCTTCTATGGATCCTTGTGAAGTTAAAAAATTTATTGGTGATATGTGGGACTCCTTTCTTTACCCGGCAGTTGGACTTTCAAGTGGCATAATGGTTTGTTGGAGGAAAGACTTGGCATCCTTTGAAGTTATAGAAGCTAATGAACAGGTAGTGGTGGGAAGACTCAAAATAAAAAATCAACAAACCTGGATGTTAACCACGGTTTATGGAAGTAGGTAATACATTTAAAGAAGGCAGCTTTGGAGTGATTTGGAAAGGCATTATGATGACAATTACCCTTGGATCATAGGGGGTGATTTTAATTGCATTAATTCCCAAAACGATAAGAGAGGTGGAAGAAAGTTTGTACACTCTCAAGGTTCTCAAGATATGATTTCTTTTATGACTAGAGGAGATCTTCATGAAGTTGGATACTTGGGGCCTAAATATACTTGGCGCAACAATAAAAATGGAGGAGGAAGGATCTTGGAAAGGTTGGACCGATGCCTACTTAATTGTGTGGCTTTAAATCAGCTCCAAACGACAGTGGTGAAGCACCTAGCCAGGATAGCATCGGATCATTGTCCTATCTCCATCAGAATTTTGGCTAATTAGGTATCAAAAAGAAGGAATTTTATGTTTGAAGACATCTGGTTAACTTATAAAGCTTAGCACTCTGTGGTGTTAGCTTCTTGGAAGAAACAAACAAAAGGATCGGTTACTGAAATTCTAAATGCTAAATTCAAAAGGACTTTGAGATCCCTATTTTTTTGGAGTAGGGGAAAACATAGAAATCAAAGAAAAGCTGAAAATAGAGATACTGGAGTTACAAGAGGAAGAAATCAATTCGGGAGGTCTCTCAGAACTGAAACTTAGCTACTTAAGAGCTAAAATTGTTGAATTCAACAACACGTTGGGAAGGCTTAGTATATGGTGGAAGCAAAGAGAAAAATTCCAATGGTTGAGGGACGGTGATGCTAACTCCAAATTTTTCCATGCGTTTGCTTCAGCAAGAAGAAATGCTAACAGGATTAATGGTGTGAAAAATGAGGAAGGAATCATTTGTGAAGACAAGCAAAGTATAGAAGAAGTATTTATCAATTTTTTCAGCAATAAGTGGAAAGCAAGGAGTTGTAATTTAAACGGGTGGCTGACTTCTTCAAAAAAACTAGATGAGGAGGATTGTGAAATTCTTTGCAAGGAATTCACTTTAAAAGAGTTGGAGGACATTATTACAAGCTTGGGGTCCAACATTTCTCCAGGTGCGGATGGCATCACTTACTCTTTTATAAAATCCTATTGGTCAATCATAAAATAAGATGTTTGGGCTGCTATCATAGATTTATTTATTTTGGGATTGCTTTGTCCGGTTTGGAAAGAAACCAACGTGGTATTAATCCCAAAGGTAGATTCTCCTTTGACTCCATCTAGTTATCGCCCAATCAGCATGTGTACTGCTATCTATAAAATAGTGGCCAAAATGTTATTAAATAAGATGAGTTTTTTGTTCCCTAAAATCATCTCTATTGAACAAAATGCTTTTATTAAGGGACGTTCTATGTTAGACCAGGTTCTTCTAGCTCAAGAATTGTTTAACAAATTTAGACATTCTAGAGCTAGGAAAGGTTTGGTAGCTATCAAAGTTGACATGGAACAGGCCTATGACAGTATGTGTTGGGCTACTCTGGAAAAAGTGATGGATTGGTTGGACTTTCCAAAGGCCTTTTAAAAATTAATTTTGGAATGTGTAGTTAGTCCAAAATTTTCTATTTTGATTAATGGTGGGAGTTTGAAATGGATAGAGGCTGAATGTTGATTTAGACAAGGATGCCCTTTGTCTCTATTCTTGTTTATCATGTGTTCTCAATTGTTGATAGAAGAATTTGGAAATGTTGGAAAGAAGATTGGTATTAAAATCAATCCAAATGGCCCTATCATCTCTCATTTAATGTATGCTGATGAAATTATGATTTTGTCTAAAGCTAACAAGAAATGTATGAAGAGGGTGAATAAAATCTTGAAGAACTATTGTAGTTGAACCGGACAGAAGATCAACTTGAAAAAATCTACGGCTTTATTCAGCAAATCAGTGAAGAAAAGAGAATGTAGAGCCCTACTCAAGGTGATTTACATGAATATGTTAAAAGAAATGGAGTATTTGGTAGTTAAGATTGCTCTTAGAAGATTGGTAAATACTGATTTCAGCAAAATTATTGTGAAAACAGCAGCAAAAATGAATATTTGGGGCACAAAATACATCTCTCTAGCAGGTAAAATTTCTTTGATAAAAGCTTCAGTTCTTTCTTTACCAACATATCTTTCTAGTCATTCTTTGATCCTTTTGGGGATATTATATGAAGTAGAAAGAATGTGTAGAGATTTTCTTTGGAATAAAAGAGATGGAAACTTTGGAATGCATTATGTTTCTTGGAGTGCTTTGTGTAAACCAAAAAATAAAGGAGGTTTTGGTATACATTCTTTGGTAGAAAGGCTGAGACCTTTGAGGTCTAGACACGCTTTGAACTTTATTAGTAATCCCAATTCTCTTCTTAAAAAAGCCTTAAGAGCCAAGTATGGAAATGTATTATGGAATGGTGCTAATAGTTTTGGATGCTCCTCAACGTGGAAAATTATCCAGAATGGTGCAGATTTTTTGTTACCGGTAATGAGATGGTCAATATCAAATGGAGAATATGTTGACACCTTCAAAGATAGGTGGCTTCTGGATAGAACTTTGGATAAATGGCCTACGTTTGTAACAGTTATTGGCCCAGAATCCAGCCATGTTTCGGATTTCATTACAGGTGGAAGGAAGGTGGGATCTTCTGAAACTGAAGCAATGTTTTGGAGAAAGTTTAATTGAATTAATCAATTCAATTCCTATTCAGTCAGATCAAATAGAAGATAAGCTAAAATGTACTAAGAAGCTAACATGTAAATATATAGCAACAATGGTCTATGAGAAAAAGTTTGAAGATATTAGTGAAGATAAAGATTTAAAATGGAGAAAGAATCTGAAGCTGAAACTGAAGATAGAATTGTTTTGGTGGAGATTAAGCAAGAATGGTATTCCAACCTTTGCATACCTGTTATATAGAAGACTTGCAGATCATGGAGGATGTCTGAGAGGCTGCTTGGAATTGGAGGATACAGAGCATGTGACTTTCAAATGTTTTTTTATCAAGAGGGTGTGGAAATTGCTGGCAGATTGGCACTTTAACATACCAGAATTTGATTCCTTAGCCGGCTGCTATCAGGTTTTATTTAGTTTGGCTTCTTCTAATCCTTTTTTGGGAAATCTGCTCTGTTCTGTGATTTTCTACTGCTAGAATAGTAGAATTAAACTAGTTGATGGAGGTAAAGATGATAGCTGTTCTACCATTTCTTCAAGATCTATTATTCAGACGGTATCTTCATTTGATTCATGGTTAATTTTTGGAAACTGGGATGTTAATCAGCTGTTCAAGCTGTCTCAATCCTCTTGGCATCATCCTCCCTCGGGTTGGATCAAGGTAAATGTAGATGACTCAGTTTTTCATAACAACAGTACAGGAATTGGTGGAATTTTTAGGGATTTCAAAGGTTGAGGAATAGCTGCTTTTGGAATTCATTGTCATCATTGGGATTGTGCACAAATGGAGCTCTTAGCTATTCTTGCTTTTAGAAATTATATATAGGATTGGATGCTTGAAGTTGAAGATATTGTGATTGAGGGTGACAATTCTAATGTCATCAAAGTCTTTCAAAATGCCTTTAAAAAACCATTGATTGATGAAGATTTTCTAAAGCCTAAGGATTTAGATATTCTTCTTAATTTTAAGTATTTCTACTTTTCTTTTGCTAATAGAAATTGTAATAAGTTAGCTCATCTATGTGCTAACTATGCCCATTTTTCATCCTTCTTTTGGGATGATTTTTCTAGGAATAAAGTTCCTCCTTATTTTTTAGATTTGTTGAAGGAGGAATATTCTTGTAAGTAATTGATAATAAAAATTATTGTTGTTTGCACTTTTCAAAAAACAAAAAAGATAAAGCACCTTATGTAGAAAAGGTTCTCTTGTTGTTGTTTTTTCCATTGCATTGGCTTGCACATTAATAGCACTTCTTTCCACCAACAAGTCTCCTTTGATGACAAATTCCTTCTCACCTTCTAGGAATATGTTGGGTTTTAAAAGGAGCTTACTTTGCATCGAAAAAAAATATAAAACAAATTGGAATTAAATTTATTTGGGAAAATTTGTATTTCCAGATTTTTCAGTTTTGATGTCGAACACATCATTATGAACCAAATATCGCCAAGGGTGGCAAGAATATCATTCCCTAATGGTTTAGACAATAAACTATAGATTTTATCCTAGTTATGATTGTCAAATTTTAGAAAGAACAACATTTGACCATGAAGGGAAAAATAACGTTAGTATTTGGCTATAATAATCTAGATGAAGTACCATTAATTTCATATTCAAATTCATGATAATAAATGATATATGTTATGGGAGAAAGAAAGTATCTTTGTCATCAGTCATTCGAATATGATGATAATAATAATCGTTGATTTTGATTTTTCTAAAGATAATTAATTATGGTTTTAAAAATTGATTTGGGGTCTTTAAATCTCCTATGAGCGCAAGCCCTCATAGCTAGTTACATTACAGGAAACATGAGCTTGCTACAAAAACTCTAGATTGGAATAACGATAAAAATTTTATTTTTAATATTTTCAAAGTGTAATATCATAGCAGTGAGGCTGGAATTTCATCTGAGATTGAATCAAATTTTGAACACTTATTTGTTTATGCCAACCGAGGAAAAGTAGGAGGCACTTTGGTATTCTAAAACACTATAAATGCTTCAATCTATCCTATGTGTTGGGATTTAAATTTTAATTTTGAGAAGATTTTAATTTGAGTTATCAATTTATAGAAAGTTGGGATTATATTCTCAAAAGTTGGGGACTTATTATTTTGAGTCTACCCCATATCCTAAGTCTATTTTTTTTTTGAAGAAATGTAAATTGCATTAAAAAAAAGAACAACTTTTACAAACTAGAAAGCAAAAACAAGGCCTATAAAACTATCATAATGGATATGTGATCCACTAAATCCCATTTTAAATACATTGGGATGATGGGGACACCAAATATTGAAACAACCTAAAAGGTTGGTTAGTATCCCAGAGTTTCCAAAAGATAGAAAATGAAACCTAGTAAAAATCCCACATTTCATTACAATAATTTTAAAAAGGAAAAAAAACCTACAAGAAAACCAACCAAACGACAAACTACTACAAGAAAAATAAAAAGAACAACTAAAACAGCCGCCGAAACATCAAAAGGACCGCCATCAACATCCTTTGAGATCAACGAGCTCCAATCAAGTGTAGAAAGTGCTGAAACCTCAATGCAACCAACAACAACCACCATGGACGAACAAAACAAAGTCAACAAAGTAATATCACCGACTCCCACATCAAGAGACCAAGAATCAGCCTCTTCACAATAAAAGTCATACGAATTGATAATCACCATCACACACCTCACTCTGGCAAGTAAAAAACTAGTAATATTCAATTCCTTCAAGTCTTGAACAAATAAGACTTGTTCTACAAAGAACATATCCATTGCCTTCAAGTCTTCAACCATCACGACATGAACTTCAAAGATCAAAGCAATAGCATCCATAGATTTAGTTGGGATATGATCCCATCTAAAGCCATCACCAATACGTCCAACAACAAACACTTTGGACAATCCAAACAAAGTCGGTGAAATAATAACACTGATTCTAACATCAAGAGGCCAAACTGTAACCTCAACACTACTAAAACCTTACAAAATGATAATCATCACCACACACATATAACTGACAAGCGAAAGAACAGTAATATTCAATCCTTCAAGTCTTCAACAAACAAAAATTGATCTTCAAAGAAAAAAGAAGTAACATTCTTAAGCCTGGATGGGATAAAATCCCACCTAAAGCTAGCTCCAATACATTTAGGAGGATCCAAACAAATTCCATAAACAAACCAAACAACATTAAATCATTCATTGCAATATCTTTGGCTTCACCGGACAAAGCCTTCCACATAGCAGCATAACCAGTGGCAATCATACTAAAATCTGCTCGTAACATAAATGTTCCCATAATAGTAAAAGAGATTCTGATTCTTATGTCCACAACCATAACAAACAGAACAACATTGTATGTAATAGTCTTCCATAATCCACAAGAAAACTGTTCTTCTAAATAGAAAGATCCACCTTTACCATCCAAAAACCCAAACACCAACAATCTCTTAAACATCAATCGATCACACACCAAAAACAAAATAAAACCAAATATGGAATCAAGACAAGCAATAAACTAGAACAACTCCAAACATAATAAAGCCAAATCTGGAATCAAGACAAGCAATTAAAGAGCAACCTAACCATATATCCATTTTAAAATCATATATTAGGTATTTTATGAAAGATTGATAGGTTGTTATTTTAAGTTTTAAAGAATTGGGGCAAACATCTAGAGTAGATTGTAATTGGCCCCTTGACTTATGTAGGGCGATTAATACTTGAGATGCAGTTAAAATTTTTTGACTCTTTTATTTATTTTTAATGAAATGTATGCATAATAGTCCCTTGACAGAACTGCACCCTAATAAGCCAGGTGATCTGCCAGAACTCACATGCGGGGAGATGCCTAATAAGTAGATGACTGATATCCTATCTCAAAACTCAAGTTTCATAACATGACTCAATTAAATAATATATGAATAATTAAAAGTAAAGATTCTAAAATAATCTGCATGATTATCTTGGGCAATGATAATTAAAATCATCAACAATTCCCATAACTTATGCAATTCAATTGCTCAAATTTGAAATAAATACATACTTGGCCATGCTATTTTAATTTTAAGGGGGTTTAGCATTTTTTAGGGCCAGCAAAAAATATGTCTGTTAAATAATTAACCCCCCCCCCCCTTACATGAGCATTACTACCTATAGAAAACTCTATGGGCATTCAGATTGTTCATAACTTAGGGGTAATCTAATGTCCATCATATTAATTCATATATTAAATAAAATTAATAGATAATTCAACAACCACATTAATCAATTATACAACCAACATGTAGTAAAAACTATGAAAAAAACTCAGCATACCTTTAGTAGAAAAAGTAAACACCAGCCTAGCCTGAACCTAAAGTTAGTTGTCATAGCAAACAATCTAAAGTGTGTACATCAAACTATTTGGCTTTGATTTTTCTAATGTTAGATAGTATGTTAAAGTTATCTAGTTTTTTTATTTGTTGAAGGCTTAAGAATATTTTTTAATTTAAGTTTAAGTATTATAATATTAATTTTAATATTGACTTTTAAGTGTTAAATGATTCCTACCTTTGTTTACACAGGGGATGTGGAGTTTACTTTACCTTCCTCTGGCTAAGTTAATATCCTCGTAGGCCCGTCTTACCTTGTAATAATAAGTATTATTAAGTTAATTTAATTGGTTGAAGATTAAGGGGTTGATCATTTTTAGTTAGATTTATTGGTTATTTATTTGAGAGATTAAGTTAATTTTGTTTGCCATCAACTTGTTCATGGCATTTTCACAATGGGCTCGAGGAAAAAACCTCTTTAGGACACTTAGCCCCACAACTCAAAGATACTCCGTCCTAAAAAAATTATTTTTGGAGTGCTTGTTGTGTATTAAAAGGTTGGTTGATTGATTGTTTTTATAAAATTGTTATTTTTTGCAATTAACATTAATTATTGATTTTTGAAATTGTTTATAGATTATTTAATGCATTAAATTAAGGGGTCAATTTTTGACTTTTTAAATTAAATTAAAATTTGGAATTTTAATATTTTTTTCTAAATTCTATACCCTAAGATGAGTAATTAGACACTAAGTTTACTAGATTTGGATTTTTCACATTACGTTATGAATTTTTGAAGTAATGACTCAAATTTTAAATACAATTGACTAAAATGTTTACTTTTTGACTTTCACTTACTTATGGTAGTTTGAGATTTTATAAAAATACTAGAACCTTAATGAAATCTAATGCCTTTGGGTTTGTTCAATTTAGAAATTTTTAGAATTAATTATAAATTTTCAAATTTAACTAATTAATTAAATTAATTAATTAATTAATTATGTAGGTTTTGATGGTTTTGCTCCAAACTGATTCCATACTTCCTGAAATCAGTACTGAAGGACAGAAATGACCTATAGGAGTGTTCTCAAGTGTTTGAGAATTATTTGGAATTTTTAGTTTTTTTTAAATATTTAATTTAACTAGTTTTAAATTTTCATTAAAAAATAAATTGTGCTCAAATTAAGGGTCCAATCATGGGGCTTTTAATTCTCATACATTAAGGGTTTAATTTAGATCAATTTGGCATATTATTTATAATTTTTAAATTTAATTTTAATTAATTATGATTTAATTAAATTTTTAGGCCAATTTTAAGGGTTAATTTTGGGTTACCTAAATGGTGTGCTAAATGGTTTCCTATTCCAGTAAAACTCGTGTCATTAGTTAACATCATCTCAAGGCCCAAGTCCACTAAATTTGGGTTGATTTTGGACCTTCTATGGTGGTTAACTAAATGACCTAATGTAACTAGAAGGTTACCTTCAAGGGTTTAATTTGAACTATGTGAATAAAGGATTGGGATGTAATTGGGGGCTACATAACCCTTACACTAACCACAATTAACACACCAAAGCATAAACACTAATTCCTATTGGAGAGGTCATTAGGCTAAATTGAATAGTGTGAACCTAGGTGGGTTTTCGTGTAGGTTAGAGTGGCATTTGAGTGTTTTTTATGATAGCTTAACGGATACTTCACACATGAGCTTTTATGGCAATCCCTTTTGGTGTGGTATTCATGCTTTTAATGATTTTGTTGATGTGTTTCCTGTGTTCGACTGTGACCTTCCAGGTTTTTGTTTTTGGTATTGGATTAAAAGTGCTTCGAATTAGTGGCATTGGATTGTGTTAATGCTTATTAGTCATATTGAATTCTCTGATGGTCATTGTGTCCTTCTTGGTGATAATTTTTAGCATAGTTGCTCTTACTATATTTATATCTATACTACTTTTTCTACTCTTGGCCGTGGGAACTCGGGCAACCTCAGTGGAACTATTTATTATTAGTATACTATCTTTTTGCCCTATTATTTTTATGCGCTGTGTGTGATTAATAATTGTGATAGTTGGAGTGTTAAGTATTTGCACATTTATTGATTACTGAGGCGGGATCATGATTTATTTTTGGATATTAAGCATTGGATTATTGGTAGAATTAATTCTACTATTTGTTTTATTTCTATTATGTGCTTAATGTCTTTTTGGCTTCAGTTTCACTATAATATTATCTTGCCGGTTAACTTGGAGTTTTCTTTTGGATGATATAATGGTTTTTTGAGCTCTTAGCATAAGCTTAATAGAGGTGTGCTGACTGCTCATCATTCTCCATAGGAGTTCTTTTTGGGTGCTAACACTGAGCTTAAAGATAATAGTGTTTTTTTTTTGGGGCAACACCATGCTTTTATTTATTTCTTTTTTGTCTACTTTTGGGTTAATTTTGATCTTTATAGCATGTTATTTGGTCCACAAGTATTTGTGCTTAGTGAATAAGTCTAGCACTTAGTTTTTTTTTTGTTTTTTTTTTTTTTTTTTTGACTTCTCTTTTTGTAGCTCTTCTGAGCAGTAGAGGGCTGGACTTTTTCTTACGGACCTTGCACTTTAATTTTGTTATTAATGCGTAAGCCCGTTGGTCGATTTTATCCAGAAAAAAAGGCTAAATTGAACTAAGGATAAAAAATGACTTTTAAGTTAAGTTAACCCAATCATGCCCTTAATAATTTCAAACAAAGGTGAGAAATTTTGCGCATGTTAGAAACATGCCCAAAATTGATCTCCCATAGTTTGAAGCTATCGTGAATTGTTTTTAAGCTAAATTTATAAAAATACCCCTAGATCTATTTCTTGAATTGACTAATTTTTGTGCATGATCATGGATTCAAACCATAATGCTTTTGTAGGTCTCCTCAAGACATTTCTAATGAGCTTAAGAACATCTAATTTTGTAAAGCGTGTGAGGATATATGCATTTTTAAAGTTTCCTATAATTTCTTAAATTAATAAATCCTAAATTACACGTTCAGCTGGCGCTTTCAAAGTGGGCGCAATCTTATTGGCCAGCCAATCATTATGGATGACTCTGTAAATGCACGATTAACCATAGTCGTTGGATGACCAATCAGATGACCATGATTAAATTAACTCCAAAACTGTAGGATATAATCCTTAACGTTGATTAGGATCAACGAATGAGATTGCGTCTTCAACCTCCCACGAACATTTGAAGCCATAGGCCTTCACCGACATTATTCAAGAATCCCATCAATGAACTTATACCAAAATTCATAGGAAGTATTAAAAAGTTACAAACTACTAATCCAACGGTAAAAAACTGGTTGTTTGAATATTTATTTCACACTTGACTAGACTACCTATCTTGAGAGCTCGAGATTAGGTTTATATCTCAGATGAGGGGATGATGGAAAACACTTCTCCTTCATACATTATGATTGGAAGATCACTGGAAGTATAACTTAGAGTGAAGGGTAGAGAGTTTTCACTGGTGTTCACTTGGAATGCTCCCTAGAGGAAGCTAGAGAGTGCATGCAAATATGGAAATTGCTCAGAGAGATTTAGGGGATATTTTTGAAAAGCTAAGAGTGATTGAGATCATTTGGATGAGGATGCCCTATCCAAGCATTGGCCATGGTGACAGATGGCAGGGAATAATTGACCAGATCATTGGATGTGTGCTAGTTGGTAGGGGACAACCATGAAAGATTCTCTGAGGCTAAATGGAGCGATATCATGCTGAAAAGCCTCTAGACTTGGCTCATGTGAAAAGAGGACCACTAGAGCCCTATTCCCATTTGCTTTGGCTATCATCGTCTTAGATATAAAGGTTGTTGGGGGTTGGAGGAGTCCAATAGTGTACTCAATTGGGCATGAGAAGGCCCAATTCAATCATGTGGCTTGGGTTAACCCAAACCTGTATGGTTTGAATCAATTTGGGTGCAACCTAGTTCAAGTCAAGTCATGTGTTTGATAAGGGAAATGCATTAGGTCAAGGTCTATCCAATGCAAGTGGGAGTTAAGCTTAGTTAGGTATGTAGTGAGAATCTCAAGTAAAAGTGATTTTCACAACTTTGAGCTTGCTTAGGTCTTGACCCAAGTTATACTAGGGGCAAGGCTGATCAGGGTAGATGCATTGGACTTAAGGCCATCTAATGCAAGAGTTGATTTGGCTTGGTGAAGCCTAGGTTTAGAAATGGCTTGGCCCTTAGTGGTTTTGACCACTTTGGGCTAGCCCAACTCCTATCCTAAATTGATCCAATGGCTGGGCCAACCAAGGTAGATACATTTGGTTAGGAGGGACCTAATGCAAACTCCAATTTGAGCTTATTATGTTTGAGTGAGATTCACTCATAAAGATTACCCTTTGGGAACTTGGGTCAAGCCACGTGGCTAACATAATTGGGCCCATGTGTTGAGTCTTCAAGCGGACTACCCTAGGGACTCAATGGATCATCCCAAGGGTTTAGATTTGCTTGGCAAGTCCTTGGTCAAATGGTTTGAAGAGAATGTAAGTGCATGTGTTGTTGGGTCAAACTTGGTTGACTTTGTCAACCAAGTTTAAGTTAACCAAGTTAACCTAATGTCAAGAGCCATTGATCTTGTATTGAGTATGAACTCAATGAAAGTGGCCTCAAGTAATGCTATTTGGATTCAATTGCGGGTTTGAATGGTTAAAAGTTGCTATTGTCAACCAAGTCAAACTAAGGGCTATGTTTGGGTCAATTACATTCCTATTGATGCTTAGAATGCATTTGAGAAGGTTCCAAGGCTTAATGTTATTGAGCTATGTTGAGCTTTGGGGAAAAGTCTAAGTTTTTCTCTTAAAGGGTATTTTGGTGATTTTGACCCTAGATTAACTATGGGTCAAACTAGGTCCACCAAAGTATAGTTTAATTCTCAATATGTCATAAAAATGTCTATGGACATGAACATGGGTTTTAAAAAAGGTTCGAAAGTCAAATTCTACAAAGTGGCAGGTCAAGTGGCATAGATTGTAAATATTTGAAGGTTTTGTAGCCCTTGGATTTCAAGTGAGTTTCTGGGGTTAGAAGTGCCAGTTTGAACTCAAATTTAGTTGGTTGACCACCAGGACATGCCTAATAAATATGCAATTCATATATCAAGAATAATAGGCCATTTGATTGGGTTTTGAGGTGATTAAAAAAACACCAAAAAAAGGTTTCAGGACATGGGCCTTTTACCCTAGATTTTGACTTGGAGTTATGGATTTGAAAGCATTTTTTGGGTTTGGTTTATTGAGTTTGAATTATTCAAATCAATCATAATAATATAAATGAATGAGATTTTTTGTACATGATTGAATCTTAATTAAAGGTTAATTGAAGGCTGGATTGAAGTATGGAGTTAAATTCTTAAATAAAAATTGGATTTAAAGATTGTCTAGAATTTATTTTAGGAATAGATTGGGATTTGATTAGGGACTAGATGACTAACAAGTCATTCATTGTCAACCACCATATTAATAGGCAAGAATTTGGATTGGTCCTAATGACCACATACAAGAATGAGGATAATAAATGAACCCCTAATAGTTGTAGTAGAAGGAAGTTCTACTGCACATATTAGCATTAACTGAATGGAAATGTCAAATTTGATAATTTAATTGTAAGGGAAGGAAGGATCTAACTCTATAAAATTGATGTTAAATTTATACTAGGGTAGTGTCATAGTGGGTGCTCTACCACTAGGGATCCTAAGGGAAGGAAGCACTGAGACTGACACTTAACCTTAAGGAAAAGAAGCATGGATGATTATATGTGGAGGTTAAATATGCTCACCACATGGGATCAGGGCTGAATTTAAAACTAGGATGGGTATACAAAGGTTGTGCTTCATCACTAGTGGTTTTAATCTTAAGGAAAGGAAGCACCTAAGCTTAGGTTAAATATTCTCACTATAGAGGATCAGGGTTGGATTTAAAAGTAGGATGGTGCCATAAAAGACTTGCTACATAACTAGTGGATCTAATCCTAAGGAAAAGGAAGCACCTAACCTTAAGGAAAAGATGACTAAATGATTATGTGGGCAGGTTAAATATGTTCCACAGAGGATTAGTGTTGGATGGTGTCATAAAGGGAATTCTTCACTACTAGTGGATCTAATCCTAAGGAAAGGAAGCATTTAACCTTAATGAAAAAACGTATTGATTTTGGAATATCATATTTAAATGAAACTTATTCAACTTGATTAAAAACTTGAAGACATATATTTTTTATTGATTCAAAAGTCGACATACATCAAGCATAATATTTCTTAGGGAAACACCCATTGTCTGGTAATATTGGGTGATTTCCTTTGCAATCAACTAGCTGGTACGAGCTTCCTTTGTAGATTATTTCTATGATAAAAAGTCCTTCCCATGTTGGTTCAAACTTTTCACCAATCTTCGAGTGAGTTAAAATAGGCCTCCGAAGAATGAAGATTTAGTCTCTTACTTGGAAGGTTCTAGGTCACACTAACTTGTCATGAGCTTGAACCAATCAGGCTTTGTACAACTCTAAGTTTTACCTAGCTTGAAGGTGACACTTTTCAAAGCCTTCGAGCCCTTCTAACCCATATTGAACATTTCATTCAGTTTTAAATTTATTATGTATCGCAATCCTGAGCAAAGGAATATGTACTTTCAAGGGGAGTACGGACTCAGGCCTGTACACTATATGAACAGAGTGTATTGTGTCAAGGTCCTATAAGTGGTTTGATTGGCCCATAAGGCTTCCACCAACCTCTCATCCCATTGATATTTATTGCCATCCAGGATTTTTTTGATGATTTGCACCAAGGTTTTATTAAAGATCTCAACCAACCATATAGCCCATGGGTAATAGATCATCGAGTATCTCCAATAGATACACTGGCAGCTTGAAAAATTATTTTTTTTTATGAATTTGAATGCAGAACCAATATCGTATATGATCCTATGGGGTATGCCAAATATATATATGATATGATCACGAAATAATTTCATGTCATGGTGTGATGTTACATTATGTAGGGGAACTTCTTCCACACAGTTTGAAAAGTAAGCAGTCACTGCTAAAAAGAAGTGATGACCCCTTGTAGAGTGAGGGTCGATGGTTTAGATAACATCCATGCCCCAACTCTTGAAGGTCCATGAAGCTGTCATGAGATGCAATATGTTAGGAAACTAATGTAAAACCATACAATGTTCTTGGCATTGGTGACAACATTTTGCAAAATTTATGCAATTGTTAATCATCATAGGCCAGTAGTATCCAAATCTTTTATTTTTTATTTTCATCTTAGGACCCAATGCGTATTCACTACACAGTCTAGCATGGACCTCATTTATGATTTTCAGGGCCTCTCATTTGTCTAGATATTATAGCCACATCTTATCAAAGGATTGGTGGTAGAGATTATTGTTCACAAGCGTATATAATAGGGCATGTTTCATGCTTTGATTCATAAGGGATTTCTCATGAGGAAGTTTGACTTTTTGAAGATAGGCAATCAGTGGTTGTCTTCAATCACCTTCTTCATCGGTTGTTGAAGAGGTAGGCATGACATAAGAAGACTATTTTTTGATGTGCTCCAAGTTTATAAGAGATTGGACCTGTCAACCCTAAATATCTATAGGAATGGATACTTCTTCTAGAAAAGAAAACACCTTCGCAAGCTTTGCCAACGCATCCAATAAAGAATTACTTCCATGGGGATTTCTATACAAAGTTATGATAAGAATCTATTTGAGGAGGTAACTAGTGTACAAATGGTAATTGAGGAGTGAAAGATTCAAAACTTTATAGATTCTTGTAATATGTTTTATAACTAGTTGAGAATCACCAAAGATTTTAATCTTATCTCCATTAGTATTATATGTTCTAGACCTATTATTTGAGCTTCATACTCAGCCTCATTATTCATGAAAGGCTATGATAATTTATCAGAAAAATATAACATTCCCTTGTCTGGTGTTATAAAAATAAGGCATGTCTGACTTTTCTAGGAATAGTAGATTTCTATACTTTGCCCTACAAAGAGGATGGTGCACCATCAAAATATAGTTCTCAGACACAATTGATGGATTCCCTTAAACTTATGATTTATTCGTTAGGTAAATCATCATTCAGAAGAGAATCTATCAGCTGTGAGCAATGGTCTATCCTTTTATGGCATGCAAGGGAATGAAAGTTATCTTAAATTGACGCAATCTCATAGACCTCTGTTCTAGATGACTTGATAACATAAGACATGTCATAAGATATATAATGGTTGATTGTGAAAATAAAACTCACATGATGAGAAAGCATGTAATTTCTTAGCTTTTAGGCTACAGAAACTAGAGTAAGATAATGATTCTTAATTAAAAGATAGCAAATTTCTATGGGGAGAATTCTTTGGCTCAAATAGTAGATGGCATTTTCTTTTCATTCATCTTTGACTTCAGTGAGCAAGGCACCAAGCAACTAATCTAGAGCCATGGTTTCCCTAAAAGAAAGGCTAGCAAAACTTGCAAATTTGTAAGGTATTACTTGATATTTTTGAAGGCACTTTGACATTTCTCAGCCCATATGAACTTGAAATCCTTTTTTGCTAGGATAAAGAAGGGTTGACATCTTCCGGATAGATTTGAGATAAACCTCCTTATATACACCAATCTACACTATAAAGACCTTAATTGAGTAAGGATTTTAGGAGGCAACATATTTAAGATGACCTCAATTTTAGTAGGATCAATTTCAATTCCGTAGTACCTCATTATGAAGCCCAATAATTTTCCTTAAGTAACGCCGAAAGCAAATTTAAAGCGATTCATTTTGAGGTCATAGTGACACAACCACTCGAAGATGACTCTTAAGTCATATAGGCGAGCCTCTTTGACTTTGTTCCTAAGAAATAAATCATCAATCTAGCATTTAACTTAATTATGGATTAGGTCATCAAAAATTTGAGTCATAACCCACTGGTATGTTTCACCGGCTTTTGTGAGGCCAAATGGGATGACCTTATAACAAAAGATTCCTATAGGAGTTCTGAATATAGTGTTTCTCTCAACTTATGGGGCATCGTTATTTGGCTATAACCAGACAAGCCACCCATAAAGAAGAAAATGACATGAGAAGAGGCAATGCCCACCACCATAAGCTTAAGTATGGGTAAAGGATTCATCGTTAGAATATATCTTATTTAGATCCCTATAGTCATCACAAATCCAAATTATTCCATTTTTCTTTCAAATTGGAAAGATATTGTCCACCCAAGAGGGATATAATTCCTTTCAAATAAATCATGCCTAATCTAGTTTCTTTGTTTTAGGAGAGTATATTGGTCTTTCTACTTAAGGAACTCATCCAAAATCCATGGTCTCTACAACTAATTTTGACTATAGTGATGTCCATCTAACTATTAGAAATGTGGTTTTAAATCAACATCAACCCTTAGTCCACTCATAAACCAAAATGCTCGAGTTATCCAACATGTTCTTTTAACTTAAATTATACCCAAAGTTGGTTATTGTGTCAAAATCACTCCACTTCTTTCTCTAGTCACCTACTTCATAATGTCAAATGCTCAATTTTATGAAGCTTAGATGATTATTAATTATATCCAAAAACATGACTCCAATTCGACATCTCAATACTTGAAGAAAGCAAAATGTCACACTAGGACACGTCATAGGCTATGTCTTAGACAAGAAATACCAAATTAATTACCCTACTCCTCCCGATAATCTTCCCATTTTTTATATGGATACTTCCTTTCATATTCTTTTCCATTAGGGGTACAAGCACGATGAGCTAGATTTTGCAGAAGAATGGGAAGCTGCTCCTGCAGTTTGACCTCCACCACCACCAATACAACCACATGCACCTACCTTCCCTGACAACAACATAATTTAAAGGCTCGGGCAAATAGAAACTCGGCTAGACTATTACATTCAATAATAACAAAAGTAGCACGAGAAAGAAATGGGATGGTTTGGAGAAACGTTTTCCAAAATTGAAGATTAATTCACCTCCATCCATAAATATTTTCAATAACCACCACCACCAACATGTGATCTGGATCCATCTTACTTTTAGTTCTTGTGTGTTGTGTTTTTTATTTTTATGTTTTATAATGTTCAACTTGATTTTGTTGTGTTCCTCCTCTTTTCAGAGATGTTAAAAGGGGGAGAAATTATATGTTTGTGTTGTATATTTTTTATTTTAATAAAATCATGTGTTTTTTCTGGTATTTTATTTTTCTATCTTTAATTAACAAAAAAATGCAACACTTGATTTTCAAATCCATCACCTAGTGAGGGGGAGCTTATGAGAAAAGAATTTTAGTTTACCTCTCAACCAACATTATTTTTTATCATCAAAAGGGGGAGATTATTATAATCAATAATCCGTAGTATATGATTTTGATGATGACAAATATTATTTATTGAATGGTTATTTTTGTAAGTAAATATTTTGGATATTTCTTTTTTCTCTGAATACTGTATTGTAGGTAAAATATGTACTGCTCAAGGCTTCTGGAAGTTCATGACAGGGTAGAATAGGATGTCAAGTAAAAAGAGTTTGTAGTTTTATTTTTTTTATTTTTTATTTCTTGATTTTGGCCATATAAGAGTGTATACAAGTGGGTTACCATACACACACACAAGGGGAGTGAGAAAAATTTAAAGTTAAATTTTTTTGTGTTTATCATATTGTACAACTTACAATACAATATGATCAATTATAGAGAGAATGGGCTTAATGACTTGTTAAATAATTAGTTTCTACGAACTAATCATACTATATAATCTGGATCATACTATATGATTCATTATGATATGGAAAACTCTAACCATTAGATAAATCATGTAAGATAACCAAAATTTGAATTTATAACTAATTATATTGTACGATGTGATTCGTGTTGCAACTAGAGCTTATGAGTTTATATTTTCCATGATAATAAATATTATAACTCTCTTTTTGTTGTCTACCTGTATTTGCAATATATTTTTATGTCTATGTATACTAAAATTTTAGGATTACAGTGCACCTTTCAAGGCTCAAGATTTGGCAAAACAAGTTTTATTTCTAATTTTCATTGATGTATTTTTTAGTCACATCCTATAAAGGTGTATGCTTTCTTGTAACCTTGCTCTTTATTTTTTATATGCTTTTTAGAGTTTTTTTTTATTTTTGATCACATCATCTAGGATGATCCAAAAGTTGACCGAGATGATTTGTTGAAAATAGAAACCCTAATTAGGGCAATCTGGTTAAGGCAGCTACAATTAAGTGCATCATCATAGACGATATTAGTATCGGTCGGGACGATAGGCTCAATTCAGAAGAATCTATCACCAGATCTATTTAGGTATCATTTATTTTTGGGCATCATCCAGGACATCGTCCTGGATGATGTAATATAATTATGCCTAAATTAATCTAGTAATTAAGGAATGCAATTAAGGTTTGATTGCTTGATCAAGTTGTTAAATCATCCTTATAATTTTTCAGTTAAGTATTATATTTTGTCAATAAAATGGATTGGATTTAGTTCTTAAAATTTCAAAAAGGTAGTATATTTGATTGAAAAAAAATATTTACCAATGATGCCAAATGAAAAAATGCGCAATGACGCCAAATTAAAAAAGATACACACAGTGTATCATAAATTAAAAGAAGCACAAAGTACACCAAACAACTGACAAGAGGCATTAAAAATAGCTCACAAAAAGTAAGCTTACATTTCTTATACTTCATAAAGTTTAAGAAAACCCTTGATATTTTCGATACTTGAGATTGAAAATCATAATTTCTGATTCACCAATTTTTGCATTAATCTTCTATTAGATATATTTTATGAAAGGAGTTTTGAAAAAATTAGTATTTCTTTTTTTAATTTGTTCCTTGATTTAGATATTAGATTAAAAAGTTTTTTAGCTTTCAAAAGAACTTGAGGTTGGATTAACAATTTCTGAATTTCTAACTTTTATGAGTTATGCGTTGTCAATACATTCCTTACTAAGTTTTATAAAATCAAGAGGTAACTTTCTCATATTTTTTTCACTAGATCAGGGATCATTTTATTTTTCTTTTATTGTTTGTGCCCCTCCTCCTTTTGATAATATCAAAAGGGGAGAACGTACTGCTAAATTTATATCTTTTTATTTATATATTTTTTAAAAACATATATAAAAAACAAAATTTTTAATTTCCCTAAATTTTAATTTTTTATTTTTTTGAGGGGGAGATTAATAGAATGTGTTTTATCTTTGTAAATTCAACCAGTAATATTTATCATCATCAAAAAGGGAGAGATTGTTGCAACTCAAGCTTATGAGTTTATGTTTTTGATGATAATAAATATTGCGACTCTCTTTCTGTTGTCTACATATATTTGAAATATATTTTTATTTTTGTGCATACTAACATTTCAAGATTACAATGCACCTTTCAAGGCTCAAGATTTGGTAAAACAAGTTTTATTTGTAATTTTCATTGATGTATTTTTTAGTCATATTCTTTAAAGGTGTATACTTTCTTGTAACCTTGCTCTCTTTTTAAATTTTTTTTGTTTTTGATCATATTGTTCGGACAATCCAAAAATTGGCCAGCATGATCTTTTAAAAACATAAATCATAATTAAGTGCTTCATCCTGGACAATAGGCTCAATTTAGAAAGAATCTTCTACCATATCTATTTAGGTATCTTTTTTTTTTTGACATCGTCCAAGACATTGTCTTGGATGATGCAATATAATTATGCCTAAATTAATCTGGTAATTAAGGAAAGCAATTAAGGTTTGATTGGTCGATCATATCACCTTAGATGATCACAGGATCAGTCGGGATGATCAGTTCACAAACCTTTTTTTTTTTTTTTTGATCGATCAAACATTGGCCTTCTTCTATTCAGGGAAATGCTCTGGGTGATATGTTCTTTAATTGTACTAATCAGCCCGAACAATCAGCTCACTTTTTCATCAACCAGACATGCAATCAGGTCGTTGCTCTAGCTGATGCTCTATGATTTAAACTAATCGTATAGGATGATAGGAATATCATCCTGGACGATAGTGTCAGTTTGTTGTAATTAAGAGCAAATTTGGAGCTCTTTTATTTAAGCTTTGTCAAAGACGTTGAAAGTATCTTTGGCATCCATTGAAGCTTTGCTCTTATGGAGAAAACTTGAATAAAGAACTTGAAAGGGAGAGAGGAAAGGGTAGAGTTTGATAGAGGGAGAAGATGCTTGGATGGGGTTTCAAGGGAGTGTGAAGGGGGTTTCACACGATTGCTTTGGAGAGCTTGCACCTTAGTACCATCAGATTCAAGATTCATCTTAAGGGAAGTTTTGGGAAGAAGAAGATCTCTTTGGTGTCAAAGGGCATGGCTACTCCACACCACTAGGGAAGGTGGAAGTGATTTTGTAAGGGCTTCTCCACCTACCTATGTGGGCTAAAGGAGAGATACTGTGGTTAGTGCAATACTCGGAGGGTGCCTCTGAGGAGTGGACGTAGGTCAAGGATTTGACCGAACCACTATAAACCTGGTGTGTTCTTTCTGATTATTTTTTACACTTTATTTTTACTATGTTTAACTGCTTGGGTGAAATATATGATTAATCTTTTTATTATTATTTTAATTTGTTTATGCTGTAAGATATAGAAAGATTTTTCTTTTAGATTTTTTTTTGAAAGATGCATATAGCATTAAAATTAAAAAAAAAAACTATTACAAACTAGTACTAAGGCAATCCTCACAAAGAACAAGGAAGCCTTTTATTAGAAGAAATTTAAGCATAAGAGAAAAATTCAAAAAAAAAAAGAAACTATCATAACGAAAATAAGATTCTCTACTTATCATTTTAAACCAATTGGGGTGGAGGGGATACCAAAGATTAAATAACCTGAAAGGTTGGTTAGTATCCCAGAATTCCTGATTTGGTAAAAAATAAAAAATAGAAAGATACTTAAATTCCACTAATCCAGGTTTTCTTTCCAAATTCCAATTTTTGCATAAATTAAAACTAGAAAACAAAAAGCAACTAAATGAATAACATAACAAAAGAGCATAATCAGCCGCTACACAATCCATTTCCATCTTCTCATCTTTAATAGTTCTATTAATCTCCATCTTCAATTTCTTTTCCCAATCGCCAAACCAGCCAATGATATCTTCAAATGAAACCATATTAAGAGTTAAATGAAGAACCAGTCCTAACAATGCTCGCCTTCCTACCTCTTAGGCTGCCTTTGATTGGACCAAATACTTTTTTCTTATAATTACCTGATTTGGAAGGAATAAAAAACTTTACATCTTCATCTATGGTTTCAATATATTCCATCTTGTTTTCCTATTCCATTGGAGTGATAGAACTTTGAAGTTCATCTGAAGCTTTTATGTCCTTCCCCTTTTCTTTGCACTTCACATGATCAACCAGATCAATCTCTTCAATAACAAAATTTGAATGTTTGTTTTTAGCAATTTTCTTCACAACACCCTCTGTTCCTTCAGCTTCCACTTGTACCAAAAAATTTGAACAACCCTTCACTTCTTATGTTATTCCAATAATCTCAGCATCTTGATTAATCTCTCCCTCTTCAAGTTGTTCCATCACCGAATCAGTAACTAAATTTTTATCTTCTATTGTTGACATTTGAAAATCTGGATCCAACCTATTTTCTTTGGCTGGTAATTCCTGACTTTCAGCATCTATCCTGCACAATTCATCAGCAAAAACCTATGAAAGTAATTTAAATTTGTTCCTTGATTGCTCTTTCACCTGTGCCACATTATCTACAAAATTTTTCTTCTAAGTTGCCACCTGAAATTTCTGTTTTAGAAATCTCCTATTCCTATTGAACTTCACCAGGTTCCAAGGACCATAAGAGTTTTGTGGATTTACATTATTCACTTTACCCTTCACTTCCATATCTCCAAGTTTTTTTGTATTTACCACATTGATGCCCTTATATAAACCTTCATAGCTTGTTTCTTTATCAATTATCATACATGTCTCTTCTTTATGACCAATTTTTCCACATTTGAAACAAAATGAGTAAACCTTTTCATATTCAATTTTTTGAAAACATTTTCCATATAACCCTTCAATCCAAACTCCATAAGGTAACTTAGAGTCTACATTAATACTAACACAAGCTCTAGCAAATTCACGCCTTCCCCATTTGAACATTTTCCCATCCAATAATAAGGGAATTCTTATTTTTGGGAAAATTTTGGTAACATTAGTCTCTTCCCAACAATGTAACGGTAGGTGAGGTAAACGAATCCAAATTGGAGATGATACCCCTTTCAATGACGTAGGGGAGAATTGAGGTGTCCATTTTTCCATACCTATAATGTGTCCTCCCACAAACCAAGGACCTCCATTCAATACCACTTCCATTATCTGAAAAGAATGAAATGAACACAATATCCATTCAACTCCCAATGAGGAAATATGAAACTTCCCAAATTTATCCCATTGTCGCCTTAATTCAATGCTACAAAGAGATAATGGGATTTTTTTCCCAAACACCTTCAATACAAGCAATTTTTCTAGCAATTTAATATTTTCAGCAACTTTAACCAAATCGAGTTTTACTGCCTCCGAGCTATCATTATTTTCTAACACCGGCTGAATTGAATTAGCTATAATATGCTGACTTCTGGACCAAGCATTTATAGAATTTAAATTTCCCAAGTTCTGTAATCTAACTTTATCTACTATTGATTTCTTCTCCACAACTGAAATATGTCTATCATCTTCTTTGTTTTCCATTAAATTCAAATTCAAAGGCTCCTGAATTTATGGCTCAAAACTAGGTAAATTAGAAAATCGGTTTACCTTCAATTTACAACCAATGGAGGAGGAAGCTTTCGAGTCATTAGCCGCTCCAACCAACCAATTCTTCACAGGGGATAAATGATTCATCGTAGACTTCCTGCTTGAAATTTCAAGAAGTTCTTTGCCTTTGCCCAACACCGACACCACCTCTTGTTTGGGAAGAGACCGACCCTCATTAATAACCAAAGGTTTATGAGTAATCACCAATTCTTGGTTATAGGCATGACTACCTTTGTTTACGCAAAGAGAAGATTCAATGGGATAACTAGTAGAATGAATTTTTGAGGTATTCCTGTCATCAGGATATGATGATCGGCGACCCTCCGCCATTCTTCAGCCGGAACCAACGAACAAGATTGGAAAATTTGAAATATTTCTCTCACTAGATTTTTCTTTTAGTTAAAATAACTTTTTTCACCCCCCTCTTGGTTAGCTTCGGGACTAGTTCATAAGGGCTTAACATCCCTGTCGAACTTGCAATTCATATTTTACAAACATCTAAAATCTTACTTAAATTAATCCCCATAATTATTCAATGAAATCATGGTTTAATTAATGATAGTAGATCATACTATACGATATAGATTGTACCATATGATCATGATTATACTATACGATCATGATCATATCATAAGATTGGTTGAGATGAAATTTGGTCATCCCAATAATCATACAAAATGAAACCATGATTTTTGACCCATTCATACTATATAATATTCATATCGTACTAGATGATCGACTTGAAATGAACAAATTGCACTTTATGATGAGAATAGTACGGGATAATTGGTGGAGATGATTCTAATTGTCCCATGAATCATCCTGTATGAATAGAGTGAAAGAAAATAAATCATACTAGATGATTTTTGGATTATACTATATGATGTGTTAAAAATGTTGGATAGTTTATATGATTGACTATTTACATCATACTCGATGGGTCTAGTTTTTGAACTAATCATATTGTATGAAGTCTAATCATACTATATGAAAAGTGATGGCTAATTTGAAATTTTAGGCTTGAAGCCCAATACTTAAGAAATATTTTTAGAATCTCTTTGTAATAAGAGAGGATTGTTTGGGTACCGAAAGGAACAATGAGAGAGAAGAATTTGAAAGAGATCTAGGGGTTGAGAGGAAGGAGAAGGTGAAGTTGAGAGTGAGGGGGAAGGAGTGTGAGGGGATCACATGATTTCTTTAGGCTAGTTACACACTTGCTCCTACTATTTCCTTGGTGAGTCCTTAAAGGTTCTCTAGGGATAGAGGCTTCTAAATAAAGTCCTCTAGGTACTCTAGCTTCTTCAGGAGGAAAATAAAAGGATTCTAAGTCCACTACCATCACTAGGGAAGGTGGCATAGCTTCTAGCACTCCGCTGCATCAGGTTTTGTGAAAGTGAGTCTGAAATGACTTCTTTACCTTGATGTGGGAGAAAAAGGAGAGTCACTTTTTATTAGTGCAATACCTAGAGTGGAGGACTCTAGGTAGTCGATGTAAAGGTTGACCAAACCAATATAAATGTTTGGTGTGTTTGTTCTAGTTTTTCTTTTTTGTAATTTTCTTTTATGTAATTTATTTTCCTGATAATTGCTTGGTGAAAAATCTATGGTTGATTTTAGGTTGAGTTGATTCAATTATTTTCACCATTGTTAAAAATGTTATTAAGTTTATTAGGTTTCATATTGGGTGACCAAATTGCTTATTTCAAAGTATTGAAAAAATTTACAAAAAGATTTTTCTTAAGATAAAGAATTTTTTTAAATAATCAATTCACCCCCCTGTTGGTGTGCCTCAGGCTAGTTTTTAGAGGTCTTACAACCTCCTCAAACTTGAATTTTTAACTAATTATATTGTACGACGTGATTCATATTATACAAACATATAAAATCTTACTTAAATTAATCCCCATAATTATTCAATCAAATCATTGTTTAATTAATGATAGTAGATCATACTATACGATTATGATTGTACCATATAATCATGATTATAGGATACTATCATGATCATACAGTACGATTGGTAGAGATGAAGTTTGGTGATCCCAATAATCATATAAAATAAAACCATGATTATTGAACTAATCATACTATACAATATTCATATCATACCATATGACTGACTTGAAATGAACTAACCATACTTTATGATGAAAATAGTACGAGGCAATTAATGGAGATGATTTTTAATCGTCCCAAGAATCATCCTGTATGAATATAGGGAAAGAAAATAGATTATACTAGATGATTTTTGGATGGTACTATATGATGCGTTCAAAAAGTTGGACAGTTCATATGATCGACTGTTTGCATCATACTAGACGGTTCTAGTTTTTGAACTAAACATATTGTACAAAGTTTAATCATACTATATGAAAAGTAATGGCTAATTTGAAATTTTAGGGTATCTTGAGTCCAATACTTATGTAATATTTTTAGAATCTCTTAGTAACAAGAGAGGATTATGTGGCTTCTGAATGAACATTGAGAAAGAAAATTTTGAAAGAGATCCAGAGGTTGAGAGGAAGGAGAAGGTGATGTTGAGAGTGACGGGGAAGGAGTATGAAGGGATCACATGATTTCTCTAGGCTAGTTACACCATTGATCCTACTATGGAATTGGTGAGTCTTGAAGGTTCTCTAGGGATAGAGGATTCTAATTAAAGTCGTCTAGGTACTATGCCTTCCTCAGGAGGGAAAAAATGATTCTAGGCCAACTACCATCACTAGGGAAGGTGACATAGCTTCTAGCACTCTACTGCATCAAGTTTTGTGAAATTCAGTATGAAAAGACTTCTATACCTTGATGTGGGAGCAAAAGGAGAGTCACTTTTTGTTATTACAATACCCGAAGCAGAGGACTCTGGGGAGTTGATGTAGGTCAAGGTTGACTGAACCACTATAAATTTTTGGCGTGTTTGGTCTAGTTTTTCTTTTATACATTTTTCTTTTCTATAATTTATTTTCTTGATAATTGCTTGGTAAAAAATCTATGGTTGATGTTAGGCTGAGTTGATTCAATTATTTTCACCATTGTTATAACTGTAGTTAAGTTTATTAGCTTCCATATTGGGTAACCAAATTGCTTTTTTCAAAGTATTGAAAAACATTACAAAAAGATTTTTCTTGTGATAAAGAAATTTTTTAAATGACCAATTCACTCTCCTGTTGGTACACCTCAGGCTAGTTTATTGAGGTCTTACAACCTCCTCAAACTTTAACATGTTACTTCATTGGCAACGGTGTAAAAAACTTGATGGGGGTGCGAGCTAATAATATGAGCCAATACGCAACTTGCTGAGTTTGAAATATTCTTAGGTTTTCTTTAATATTAAATTAATAAAAGCCAATTTAAAGATGTAATTATATGTGTTGAATCAAGTAATAAAGTGATAAAATAAAGTGTCAAACCCATGAGAAAGTTTTTTGCTTAATTGTAACTTAACTACTACTGCTACTTCATATACACAACTTATCCTACTTAAAAAAATGAAGTTTTGGATTTTTTATCACTAAAAGAAAAAAAAATTGCAAGTACATTTTGATACTTATAAAAATAAAATATTTTGAACTAATGAATGTAAATAACATAGTTTTCCAAATGAGAATCTTTAACTTTAGATGTGGATAAGAGCATATGCATCCCTAGTTCTCTGTCAAGCTTGTATAGGTAAAATGAATGTTTTATGGTCATCATTCAATTTTTCTCTCTATAGAACCTAGAATATTCAAAATATGTCTAGGCGTGCCAACATTCCATTTTAATACTCCTAATGATTCTAGTATTGATTCATCGAGGATATACATCAAACTAAATTTTAACTACTTACATGACCATTATATGCATTAAATAAAGAATGGGAGATATTCAAAACATCAACATATTCATTAAATCACAGGAGTTTATATTTATAGATGTTATAATTTCTACATCATTAGACCAAAACTTGAGAATTATCCAAACATGAAAGATATAAAAAGTAAAGTCATTATTATTTCATTCATTAGAAGAAAAGACATAAAGAAAGTAATAATAAAACTATCACCCAAAAGAATTAAATAATCTTCTTCATACTCCATCAACCAACCAAAGAGTTGCTTACACAAACAGGCTAATATCTCTACCTAGAAAATTATCTTACACTTCCCAAGTCTCCCTTAGACTTTACTCTAAGGGGACACTATAGAAACATATTTAATATTACAAAAATTCACTCCAGTAACATAGCTCTCCAAATAAGATCAGTAAAAAACTATTTATAAGAAGTACGGGAATAGTTTAAGGCACTGTGGAACTTGATATGATGGCACCATGGTGGTGAAAATGAATAAGCACCTAAGTACTTGATGTTGGCTCCGCTATAGTGCTGGCTGACATGGAATGATTACTAATTGAAACAACACATCTTTCTAGGTGAGTTGACATGTCTCTTAATCATTTTAAATTTTTCTATTTTAGCGATCCAAAAATTGAGTGATGTGGTGCTCGAATTGGGTTTCCAACAATGAGGCATTGAAAGGCATGTCACTCCATGAATTTTTTTGAGGCTCTAATATTGCGGTGTTAAATTTTAGGAGCAGCGACACTACGATGTTAACCTTTATGTCTTTGTTGCCTTGAATAATAGAGAAGTCAGTGTTGCAACGTATGAAATAGGTGTTATGGAATGATAGGAGTTGGCTCCTTAGCACAACTCAACAATTATAAAATTTTTCTATTTTTTGAATATTTCATGTAAAAACACAACAAAAATAACACTATTTCACTAAATTTATATATAAAAAATAGTAAACAATTTACACTTAACAAGTTTCCCTCAAGACCAACCTCAACACATTGAGGAGTAAATAAGGAAGTTGGCTGGAGCAACCATGTAAAAACTCCCTCTCATACTCCCTTAATCCTATAAGGATTTTCTCCTTGCAAAAATCCCTCTCTTTAAACCCTCACTTACAGAAGACGCAATCTCTAGACTGCCAAGGACTTACAAAGTCTTTTAAGAAAGCATAAATAGTGGGCTTCCAAAAACCATAATTTTTTAATTCTCCCAACTATATTTGTACAGTATGAAACCTAGTTCTTACAATACGATTAATTCATTTATCTCATTATTAGTACTATATGATTAATAGAATTACAGTATGATCAATTTAATTTCTCTACTATCATATTAGATGAATTAATAGTAGAATAATATGATTTGTTCATATTAAACATTAGATCATACAAGTTGAACCAAACATCATCCGTAGTGTCCTCAGGTGATTTGTAATAATAAGATCTATGATCATATAATACAATTTATACTAAATTCAGTTCCAATTGTATTTCTTAATTACCTTTCTTAAATTTGGTAATAAAAGCTTCATATAGTATGAATAGTTCAATTTTTAAAATTTAAATTTGCCTATTCTAGAAAAGTTGGATTCAGTGGCAAGGTTTTTGGTTATGGCTGATTGTCCACTTGATGTGTTATTTGTAAGGTATGATTAATTATAATTATTATATATTTAATTTTTTATTTAAATTAAACTTTTATTTATTTTTTTTTTTGAATTGATCATACAATATGATTTAGATCGTATAGTATGACAAACTAAAAAAAATTAAATAATTCTTTTCTATTCTCGCTATGTGTGTGTGCATGGTTGTTAAGCTAACATACACCTTTTACATAATTTACTCAAGAAAGAATAAATTACAGACTCTCCAAACAAGTTTAATCTATATAACCTATTCTTGAGTTTTAAATCTCTCACGATCATGTATATGTTGAAACTAAAATGTTAGCGACATATCAAGAAAAATATGTAATATATAGAGTAGGAGAAATTTAATAAAATTATAATAATATTTATAATCATCAAAATATAAGATTGGGAAATTAGATAATTATAAAAATACTTATCATATCTAGCATGTTAGATACCATTAGAGTTAGTATATCTCATAGTACACCTATGAAAGTAGAAGAAAGTATGTTTGGACCCTCTAGTGACCCAAATAGACATAACATTGAATCATTAAATGTCATTAATAATAGTCATAATAAAACTTTCTCTAATACTTATTTCAATGGTTGGCAAAATTGCCATAACTTTAATTAGAGTAATAATCCAAATGAGAGTAATAAATGGAATTTTAGTACACCAAATAAAAAAGAAACTTAGAACCCACCAACTAAAAACCATGGACACCCAAGGCCTAATTATCCACCTAAATTTAACTCAAAAAGTTAAAGGATAAAAAAGCCTGTATTAGAATATATAGTTTTGTAAATGGGAACCCAATTAGAAAGCCAAGATGTTGTAATAAGAAATATTAAACATATGCTAGGAGAGTTAGCTAGCTCTTTAAAAACTCAGAATACCTTTCCTAGTAATACAGAAGTAAATAAGATAAGTAACATTGCAAGGCTATTCACTTGAGGGTTGGAAGAGAATTAGATGAAGTTTTTAGGAAAGAGGTGAAGTCTATAGAAGAGACTCTTAAGGAAGCACCCATAAAGCCTACTTAGATTGAGGAGCAATCTCAACTCACTAAGAAAGTAGACAAACTAGTTAGGAAGTTTGTTGATAGATCACCACCACATTTTTATCCGAGATTATTAAAAAAATGTGGATAATTCTCTATTTTGTTTAAATGTTTAAAAAGTTAATAATTAATATACCTTTCACTGAAGCCATTAAGCATAAGCCTACCTATGCTAAATTCATGAAAGATATTTTTTTATTTAAGAAACCAAATTAGGAAATGTTAAAGAAGTAAACCATATTGAGGAGAGTAATATAATCATCCAAAATAAGATCACATAAAATCCTAAGGATCCATGTAGTTTCACCATTCCTATGGTTATATGATATATGTTTTATGGGAGAGTGTTATGTGACTTAAGTCCTATCATTAATTTCATGCCCTTGTCCATCTTTACAAATATTAGACCTAAGAGAAGTCCAACTTACTATTGGTACCTTGTAGTTAGCTAATCATTCATTCACTTATCTAAAGTGGGTAATATAGGATGTGTTAGTAAATGTTAAAAAAAAAAATTTCCCTATAGATGATAGTTTTTAAATATTGAAGAAGACAATGAAATTTTTATTCAGTAGACCTTTTATTGCCATAGTTAGAGAGATGATTGATATTTATAAGGGATAATTAACTATAAGAGTTAAAGATTAAGAAGTCACCATTCATGTCCTAAAATATATGATGTTTCTTAAGGATCATAATGTTGATTATTATAGAGTGGATTCATGTTGTGCTTCTATGGAGGATGTTAAGAATGAGGTGTTGTGTGGTCATCATTTAGGGATATTGTTATTTAAGGATGAGTTTGACAGAGATTTTGGTAAAAGGAACCTATACTTGAAGTGTTTGAGAAAATATATGAAGTATTGGATACATAATATATAGGGAAAGCTTGGAAACCATCTATAGTAGAGGAACCTATACTTGAACTAAAAGCTTTTCTTGCCCATTTAAAATATACCTTTTTTGGAAAGAAATTAACTTTACCAATCATTATTTCTACTGAGCTTGAAGAGGATCAATAAGCTACATTGATTAGAGTGCTTATCAAATATTAGAAAAATTTTGGATGGTCTATTACTGATTTTTGAGGGATACTCCATCTATATGTATGCATAAGATTTTGTTGGATTAATTTTGTCAACCTAAAGCTAACCTGTGAAGAATATTAAATCCAACAATGAAGTAGTGAAGAAAGAAATTCTAAATTGGTTGGATACAAGTGTCATTTATCCTATTTATTATAATGATTGGATTATCCCAATGCATTGTGTGCCAAAGAAAGGAGGGATAACATTTATCACCATTGAAAAGAATGAGCATATTTATACTAGGACTAAGATAGGGTGGAGGATTTGTATGGATTATAGGAAGGTTAACAAAGCCATTAGGATGGATCATTTCTCATTACCCCTTAATGATAAAATGATTGATAGATTCTAATTACATTAAAAGATTAGGATTAACAGCATTCATAAGTTCTTCTAGACCTTTTGTATTTAGAAGAATGATTGTTAGATTGTACAAATCCCTTACAACGTTTTAATGAATTATGATATCTATATTTTTAGAATTAATAGAGTAGCACATTGGAATTTTAATTGATGTTTTTTTTTTTTTTTTTTTTTTTTTTTGGAATGACTATTAACATGTGTTTAAGTAACATAGAATTGATCTAGAAGAGATTTGAGGAAACTAACCTCATGTTAAATTTGGATAAATGTTAGTTCATGGTTATGTAAGGAAATATCCTAAGACATAAAATTTTTGAGAAGGTTATGAAGGTTGATAAAGTGAAGATCCAAGTGATTGAGAAATTATTACCTCCTACTTCTATTAAGGGAGTTCCTAGTCTTTTAGGTAATGTCAAATTTTACAGATGTTTAATTAATGTTATTTAAAAAATTTCAAAATTGCTATATCATTCACTTGAAAATACATACCATTTGAATTTAATTTGGACTTCTTAACAACATTTGAGAAACTCAAGAAAAGATTGGTTTTTGCACATTTATTCATTTACTCTCAATAGTCTCTAAATTTTAAATTGATGTGTGATGCTAGTGGCAATGCCATTGGAGTAGATTTTGGGTAAGGACTAGAAAAGAAATTTCATGCTATTTGTTCTTCTAGTAGAATATTGAATTATGCTCAAAGTAATTACATAACCACTAACAAAAAAATATTATAGTCATTATTTTCAACAAATTTATATCATATTTAATTGATACAAAAGTTATCTTTTTTACTTGTATATCTGCCATCAAATACTTGTTAAATAAAAATAATGTTAAACCTAGATTGATTTGATAGATTTCATTTCTATTGAAGTTTAATGTATAGATATTAGATAGGAAAGGATCTAAAATTTTGGTGACGAATCATTTGTCTTGTTTTGAAAGGTAAGATTTTAATCATATTGATGCTGAAATTAATAAATTCTTCCCTGATGAGAAATTGTTTGCATTGCTTTCATTATGTGTATGTCTTGGTATGTTAGCATTATGAACTTCAGTATTAATGGAGTAATCCAAGTTGATATGTGATAGTTTAATAATTAGCTATGAAACCAATTGAATGTGATAGAGTGTCAAAATTGTGATATATATATATATATATATATTCAAAAAGCCTTTTGAATTAAAAACCAACTTCAGATTTCATGAAGAAGCATTTGAACAAATAATATAGATCAACTCACCACACAACACAAAATATGTAATTTTTTATTTTTGAATTTTATATAAAATAAATGGTTTTTTATTTATCTTTCTTTAAATTTTTTACTTTTAAAATAAATATAAATCACAATCAACAAAAATGAACTTCTTGTGTAACTCTCCTTTAGTAATATTGTTAGGATAAATAAAAAATAAAACTAGAGTACTAAAAATTAGCAACATAAATTCTTGTGTAACTCTACTTACATTTTATATATAAACCCAATCAAACAAAAGTACTAAAAATAAAATTATCGTGAAGAAAAATATAGAACGAAATAAAATGTAAGTAAAAAAGTTTATAGTAGTTCTACCAACTCGACATATGTCCACTACCCGAGGTCCTCTCTCTAGGAATTACACTAACACTCTAACCCTCCTTCAGTCCATAGGTAGGTTAAGAAGCCCCTCTCATTCATCTGGTGGAGATTGATCTATATAGACTATCCACATATCAAGAATTTCTTTTTATACCTTCTCAGTTCAGTAGAGTCATCATGTCCTTCTTTCATCTCCTCAATTTGGTGGAGTTGTAGAGTTCTTCTATCATCTCCTTAGTCTAGTAGAGTCACAAATGATCTTTGGCCCCAAAAGACACTCCTTTATAGAGCATATCTCAAGATAAACACCAACACAACTTAAGGATGTCAGGTATAGGTCTACCAGAGCAAACATTTGAAAACCCCTCTCACACTTCCTTGAATCCCTCAAGGATCTTCTCCCTCTCACAAAACCTCACCATTTCTCTCTCTTTTTCTCAACATTCTCTCTCTAAGTACTCTCACCAAAGAAATAGAACCCTTAACTACTAAATGACCCTTATTATGTTATAACCAGAGTTAATATAGGGGGCTTAAGAAAACCGTAACTTTCCATTTTATTAATTCTGATCATACAGTATGATACTTACATCATATGGTATGATTAGTTTATTGCTAACATAGATTATTCTATATAATAATAAATCATCCATTATAATTATTTCAAATAAAACATAAGATCATAAAGGAACCAATGTTCATCTAAAGAGTTCTCGGGTGGCTTGTATAGTATGTTACATGATCATATAGTACGATCTATAATTAATACATATCTAATTTGATTCCCTAATATCCATGCTTAAATTAGCAACATTAATTAAAGATTATACAATACAAAGATGTTTATACAATATAAAAAGTTCAATTTTCAATTTTCAAATTTGCCTATTTTAAGAAGGATTTGATGGTGGGTTTTCTAAAATTAGCTAATTATTATGTATTATATGTTATACATTTATCAAGATTGGTTAACTTTCATCATGGTGTACTCCAACGGCTCTCTGCTCTGAGGCGATTCTGAGGCATTCTAGGGCTTTCGTCCCTAATCAATTTTTTATTTTTCTCTGGTGTTTTTTTTGTAGAGTTGCCTATTCATTTTGCTTCTCTGGTTTTGTTTTCATCTTGTTTTGGCTTCAGTTCCTTGGTGTGTCTTTGGGTCTTGAGGTTTTTGGGAGATGACGACTCCATCGTCATCTATCCCTATGCCTAATGTTCTTCTAAATGGTAATTCCTGTTCATTTAAAGATGTGTTGGCTGGCTCGTTTTCTTCTTCTTCTTCTTCTTCTAAACTTTCTTTTATTCACTCTTATGATAAAAGTTGTCCGGCATTGTTGCTTGAGGATTCCATGGTTTCTTTGTTGGCTACACCTTTTGCGCGCACTTTTGTTGGCAAGTTCATGTTTAGGCGGTCGAACCTAGATGTTATTCGCAAGTTTTTTCTTAACCTGAAATTATATGGATCGTTCCATGTTGTCTTGTTGGATTCTAGGCATATTGCGATTCAACTGACCAACAATTTGGATTATAGTAATATTTTTTTCTAGGAAGGCATATTATATTTAGGGTTGTCAAATGAGATTGTTGAAATGGAATCCTGATTTTGATGTGCATGAAGAATCTCACATAGCTCCTATGTGGATTTCATTTTCAAATCTAACTGATGTGATTGTTCAGTATATGGTCCAAACTGAAGTGGTGAAGGAGATAGGTGGTAATACAATGAACAATGAAATTGATGTGGAAGGCGGTGTTTTCTATGAGGAAGGAAAAATTTTTCATTCTAAGGGGCAATCATGTTTGATTAATGAAAGTAAGGTTCCTTTGAATGATCATTATTATAGTGATGCTTTTATCGACACAAAGTATATGGATCTATTGGCTAAATGTTTTGCTATAGATGACAATAATACAAGTTATACCAAGGGTCGTGGTAGGAGAGGTAGGAAGCAAAAGAATTTCATCTTACAATCACCTGGAAACACTCATTTGCATACTTCTCACTAACCTCTTATTTGTATGTCTAATGCTATTATTTGGAATGTTAGGGGAATTGAATACCAGTCTTCTAAGTTTAGAGTTAAAAATGTATATTGTATTTATAATGTTTTGATTCTTATCTTGCTTGAGCCTCTTATATCCTATGATAAGTTATTTGGTACTGCTAAATTTCTGTGATTTAAATATGCCTTCTCGAATGTGGTCAATAAAAGTTGGGTTTTTTGAAAAGATTTTGTTTGGGTAGACATTATTGGTGATTTTAATCAAGTTTTACATTATAATATTGAAAGTTCTAATTTTCAATATTGTGCTTCATTTGTTTATGCTTCTTCCTTTTGTTATACAAGAAAGATTTTATGGGATCAAATTACTCAATTTTATAGTATTTGTAACCTTCCTTGGATTGTTGGGGGAGACTTTAATACTATAGCTAACCCATATGAACGCATTAGGGGTTACCCACCTATCTATCATTCTATGGAGGACTTCAATAGTATGATTATGGATTTTAACATAATTGATATTGGTTTTTCTGGTAATAACTTTACTTGGCTTCCTGGGCATTTATGGCAAAGGTTAGATCGGGTTTTATTTAATATCGATTGGCTTAATTATTTCGAGTCTACTAATGTTGAGCATCTTATTAGGACCCTCTCTGATCATTCTCCTCTTCTTATTAAAATTAAACCTAGATTTAGGGTTCTCCTTCTCAATTTAGATTTCAAAACATGTGGTTACTTCATGATTCTTTTATGAATTTGGTTAAGGATAATTGGCTTGCCCCTTTATATCCGGATAATGCTATTTCTAGTATGAGAAGGTTGTGGTTTAAGCTGAAAAGGCTTAAGCTTGTTTTAAACTGGTGGAATCATATTATTTTTAAGAATCACTTTTCTAACATTTTAATAGCGGAAGATAAAGTGAATTCTTATGAGACTCAGTGTTAATTGTGGCCTTCTGAAGCTACTTTTTCTTTATTAAGAGAGGATAAAGATTGTCTTATTAATTTACATGTTCGGGAGGAAATGTTTTGGAAGCAAAAAGCGTTTGTCAAATATCTGGTTGAAGGTGATAATAATACTAAATATTTTCATGTTTTGGTTAAGAGGAAATGTGCTATTAATTGTATTCATAAAATAATCGCGTTGATGATTCTTTTATAGTAAATGGTGTTAAAATTTCTAATTTAGATATTCAACATTTTAATAATCACCTTAATAAAGCTTTTAAGACTTATATTATTGATAATCCTTCTATCATACCTACTCTTATTTCTCATGAAGATAATGGTCACTTATCTAAACATCATTCTTTGGAGGAGGTTAAAGAGACTATTTTTGGTATGAATGGTGAGTCACTTGCTGAGCCAGATGGTTTCATTATGAAGTTTTTTCACAAAATGTGGCATATTATTAGTAATGATCTATTTTCTGTTGTTAATGGCTTCTTTAATGGTATTTCTATTTCTATGTTTTTTATTTCTACTTATATTTTACTTATTCCAAATAATAAGTCTGTTAGTACTTGGAATGAATTTAAACCTATTAGTCTTTGTACCTTTTTTTAACAAATTGCTTTCCAAAATTTTAATGAATCGTTTAATGGAAATTTTTCCTAAGATTATTTCTCCATTTCAAATGGGCTTTATTAAAGGGCGTGATATTGCTGATAATTGTTGAGTCCAGTAATTAGGTTGTTAAGCCTAAGTAAATGTCCCACGGCTACCAAGAGGGGGGTGAATTGGTAGTTTTAAAAATTTTAAACCCTCTTAATGATAAAGTTGAACCGAAATAAAATTTTGTTTTAAAGTTTGTAGAAAAATGTTTTTCAACCACAGAGTTGTTAAAACTGAAATTTAAAGTGCGGAAACGTAAAAGCAATAAAGTAAATGACACCAGATTTATAGTGGTTCGGTCTATAACCAGACCTACATCCACTCCTCAGAGGCACCCTCTGAGTATTGCACTAATACCACAAAGTGACTCTCCTTTAGCACCCACAGCAAGGCGGAGAAGCCTGTACAAAACACTCTTTTCACCACTACCCGGTGCGGCAGAGAACCGTCGTCCTTTTACACAATCCACAGTGCTGGCAGAGAACCGTCGTCCTTTTACACTCTCCTAGTGTGGGCAGAGAACCCTACGGCTGTTCACACTCTCCAAGTGTAGGCAGAGAACCTTCGTCCTTTTACACTCTCCTAGTGTGGGCAGAGAACCCTTCGGCTGTTCACACTCTCCAAGTGTCGGCAGAGAACCGGATCTCCTTGACTGATCTTCTCACAAGAATCTAGAAGAAAGAAAGAAAAGAGTGAAGAAATCCAATTTCACAAGTAGAGACTCTTACCTTAGCAATCCAAGTGAAGCCTTCTCGCTCCAGTGGTAGGAATCCTCCTTTGAATGCTCTCTTCCACTCTCTCCTTGGCTATTCTCTCAAGAGGAATGAAGATCAAATGACAAAAAGATTGGGTGGCAGTCTAATTTGAACTATTTATATAAAAGACATGAAAAACCGCCCAAAAACTGCATATTTTCAATTCTGTACGCAGTGGATCGTCCCGTACGATCCTGGATCGTCCTGGACGATTTTACTTAAACGATCTGAAATGACCCAATTTGTATATGTGTACGAAATGACTTCGTACAGCTTATCGTCCTGTACGAACTAGGTTCGTCCAATACGAACGGTTATTACAAGGTCGGTTCTAGAAACTGCTGAAAACTGTTCTAAGTCGGTTAATCGTTTGGACGAAAATATGTTCGTCTGGACGAAAATTTTCCAGAGAGCCGATCGTCCTGGACGATTATTTATTTCGTCTGGACGAAAATTTTCCAGAGGACCAATCGCCGCGGACGATAATTTGTTTTCGTCTGGACGAAAATTTTCCAGAGAGCTGATCGTCCGGTACGATATTTATTTTCGTCGGGACGAAAATTTTCCAGAGGACTGGTCGCCTCGTACGATGATAAAATTCGTATGGACGAAAATTTTACAGAGAACCCATCGTCCGGGATGATAATAAAATTCGTCCTGGACGAATAGGACTTAGAAAAATTTTTCCAAGCAAGTTCCTATTCGTTCCAAGTGCTCTATAGGAGATAACTGACAGATCGTCCAGTACGATAAATATCGTCCTGTACGATCAGTATAGAATTTCAAGATCTCCTTATTTGTGTGTGTGAGATTTTATTCACTCAATTACAATCACTCCCTTTCAAAATTAATTCAAAGAAAAGACAAACTTCAAATAAACAAAATATCTCATGTTGAATTTGATTTGAAGTTTTCGTAGTCTGGAGTCTGATTTTCCTGAAATGTTAGTACACACAAGAGCAAATGCAAATCTTCTAAAATTGTTAGGAGATAACTATACATTTGAACAATAATGTTTGTAATCATCAAAACTACATAAGTTGCACAAATATAAATCATTCAAATAGCAACTATTCAAACAATCTCCCCCTTTTTGATGATGGCAAAACAATTATTATTAGTATGGTTTCAAGTTAAAACAAATCTCTTATCTCCTAAACTCCCCCTGAACTTATGAGTACAATAAAATAAAGAGGCATTAAAGAATAATATTTAAAGAACAATATTTTTGTTTTTCAAAATTTTTTAACACAAACAAAAAACTTGCAAACAGAACAATCAAAAATAGAAAACACAAACCACAAAAACACAAAACACAAACATAATAATTTCTCCCCCTTTTTGACAGCAACAAAAAGTGAAGAAGAAAAAGACAAGAAATGTAAATAATTATATGAAATTCATTTTTAAAATTTAATCTAAATTGTGATTTGACATAGGGTATGCAATTTTAAACTAAGGATATTAGATCAATCATAGAAATTCATAAAATTTAAGAAGTGATATAACATTGTAAGTAAGAAGAATTTATCAAAGACATGATTCAATTTAGACATTTGACTATTGAAAATCATTACAAGAAAGATGTATTAAAAATTCTATATTTCAAAGTTCAATAGAATATAAATGAACATAAGATCAATTTGAATTAAGAGATTGAATGAATTTGGAAAGAAGAGAATTACCTCATGTGGCGCTTTGCGCATCTTTTCAAAGTTTTGTAAGTTTAGATTATCTATATTAGATCAATCAGAGAATTCCTTTTGATTTTTGTACATTTGTACAATGTTCAAGAGTAATTTGACCAATTCTTTCCAAAATCTATAATCTAAAATTTCAAATATTTCTAGGTACATAAATATCTCTTGAGCATAGATATATAAAATAAGAAAACATCTAAATTGCAATAGTAATATTAACTTTTATGTAGTCTAAATGAATAGACATGAATTTAAAAGTTCTAATTACAACAAGTTATATACAACTCATAAATTAAGAAAGTCTAGATTTTCTAATATAGATAATCTCAAATTACAATCGAATTTAAGCACTATGTAGATTAAATAATACTAATAAAATTCACAAACATTAACCACATTTCAAAACAAATCTAATAGAAACAAACTTTCATTGATATTAAAGAAACAGATTACAGGAAAAAAAATACATTGAACTTAAAAACATAAAAGCAAACACATTACAATAAAACAGATAAGATAAAAATAAAACAAACAAAAAAAAAATACAACAGACACAGACATAAAAACAATTTCTATTGTTCTGGAGGAGGAGGAGGAATGCCGCCAAAGAGGTTGAAGTAGGAGGCCATCAACATTACATTGGTATTTATTTCATGAACTTCATCTTTAATATTACCAATGTCATGTTGCTGCTGCGTAAGTTGAGCATCAAATTGATCAAACCTTTGATCAATGTGAGTCTCTAGTCTATCAAATCTCTCAATCAGATTCTGGTAATCTGATTGAGAAGCAGAAGCTTGCACTCCTTCTTCTTCTTCTTCTTCTGAAGCACTGGCATGTGCTTTTTCTTTTTCTTTTTCCTCCTTGAAGAGCAATCTGAATGATGCATCGTTATAGTAAACTGGCTCTTCATATTCTTCATCAGGATGCACTATATTGTACTTCTTTTCCAAAATATAAGTAATTAAGTGCCCTAATGAAATGTTCTTCTTCCTCTTCTGATCAGCATGTCCTATTTCTGAAAGCCCATAGATATGATCTATGATGAGATGGGCTTCATCAATAGGATTTCTTTGCATGATTAAAAAAGTTAGACAAGAAAGAAGAGGAGTAATGTTAATCCTATCACCAGCTTTAGGAATAATTGAGGATCTAAGGATATGCTGGATGATTCGGGCATCTTGGGTCATACCGGAGACTCTAGCAACATGATTGTCAATCGCATTTTCTCTAATTACCCTATTGATTTGAAACCATTTGAAGGAGGTTTCTGACATTAGGGTGTGGGCTCTATATCCCTCAGTTCTTAAGTTTAAAAATGCACCAAGGTCGTGCTTGGTGATCTCAACTTTTTTCTTAAAAACAAAAGAACTAATGGTGGAATGGTCAGAATTGAAACTCATGTTTGCTAGAAAGTAATGGTAGGTTTGCTTATTGTAGAAGTGGGCGAGAGAAAGAATGAACTGAAATTGGGTTGAGGCGAAGAGGTGCAATACCCAAAATTTCAACTCTGTTTGGATAAGAATGCGAGACGGAGTGATTTTTGTGGATGCAAAACGAGGAAAAGATTCCTCATTTGCCTTGGAAAGAAAGTTGTCTGGGGCATTCCTATTTGGTTTCCTCACCAAAACCTTTTGTCTTTTGCTAGAGGAGGCCATTGTTGATTTGATATATAAAGGGATTGAAAAAGAAGTTTGAAAGTGTGATTGTCAAGTTTGAAAGCCTTCATATTTAAAGAAAAACGATACGTTCGTCCTGGACGAAAATATTCGTCCTGGACAAAAAATTATCGTTCGTCTGGACGAAGTAATTTCGTACAGACGATCCAATTCGTCCAAAATGTAACGGCTTTTCGTATTCAACACAACTTACGATGCGTCCTTTCGTACAGGCTTTTTGACTTGACCGATCGTACAGACGAAAAAATTTCGTACAGACGATCAAAAAGTGAATCGTTTTAATGACTCTTGAAAACCGTCCCCTACAATGAACCGACACATGTTCGTATGGACGAACGAAAATTTCGTACAGACGAAGTTCGTATTAAAAACTGCCTTATCCACTCAACCGCTGCATTCAATCGTCCCGACGTTTGAGAGAGAAAAAAATTTGTCCTGGACGATTACATATCGTACAGACGATCTAATTAAAAACTGCTCTCAAAACGGATTAAATTCGCGCAAACTGTTCCTTCACACATCGTCCCGTACGAAACCAATTTCGTCTTGGACGATTTCCTCCAAAAAAAAATTTTAATTTTGATTTTTTAAATTAAGAAAATCAACAAAAACATTCAAAAACACAGAAAACATAAAACAAAATCATAAATCCAAAAACAATTCATTCAAAAACACACAAAATTCACAAAATCACAAAAACAAAACACAACAAGTATCAATGTTGCAAAGACATTTTGGTTAAGCATTCAAATCAATAACACCAAGCCTTGTTCTTAAAGTACTGAAGGTATCAAAGGCTAAAGGTTTTGTAAAAATGTCTGCAAGTTGATTTTCAGTTGAAACATGTATGAGTTCAATTTCTCCTTTGGATACATGATCCCTTATGAAATGATGTCTTATATCAATGTGTTTGGTTCTAGAATGTTGAATAGGATTTTTGGAAATGCAAATAGCACTAGTATTGTCACAATAAATTGGAATAGTGCCTATAGTTAATCCTAAGTCAATCAATTGTCGTTTTAACCAAAGTACTTGTGCCACACAACTTCCTAATGCAATGTATTCTGCTTCTGCAGTAGATAGTGCCACTGAATTTTGTTTTCTACTAGACCATGAAACTAATGAATTTCCAATGAATTGACATGTTCCAGAAGTGCTTTTCCTATCCACTCTACAGCCTACAAAGTCAGAATCTGAGTAACCAATAATTTCAAATGAAGAGCTAAACTTAGGATACCAAATGCCTAAGTTTTGAGTTCCTAGTAGATATCTTAAAATCCTTTTCACTGCTGTCAAATGTGATTCTTTTGGATCTGATTGAAATCTAGCACATAAGCAAACACTAAACATAATATCTGGTCGGCTAGCAGTCAAGTAAAGTAAAGATCCAATTATCCCTCTAAATTTCTTTTGATCAACAGATTTTCCCTTAAGGTCTTTATCCAACTGAACTGAAGAACTCATTGGTGTACTAACAGGTTTAGCATTGTCCATTTCATATTTTTTTAGGATGTCCTTAATATATTTGGTTTGACTAAGAAAAGTACCTTCCTCAAGTTGCTTAATGCTAAATCCTAGAAAGTAATTTAAATCTCCCATTAGACTCATTTCAAATTCACTACTCATTGTTTTAGAAAAATCATCACAAAGATGTTTATTTGAAGATCCAAAGATGATGTCATCCACATAAATTTGAACAATAAGTATATCCTTTCCAATTTTCCTTAAAAAGAGAGTTGTATCCACACTTCCTTTTTCAAAAGATCTTTCAAGTAGGAAGGTGCTTAACCTCTCATACCAAGCCCTAGGTGCCTGTTTCAATCCATATAATGCCTTTTTTAATTTGAAAACATGATTTGGAAATTTAGAATTTTCAAAACCTGGAGGTTGTTCTACAAAAACATCTTCTTCAATTACCCCATTTAAAAAGGCACTTTTGACATCCATTTGAAACAATTTAAAACCTTTAAAACAGGCAAAGGCTAGTAAAACCCTAATTGCTTCAAGTCTAGCTACAGGGGCAAAAGTTTCCTCAAAATCAATTCCTTCAATTTGATTATACCCCTTAGCTACTAATCTAGCCTTATTTCTAATGACTACTCCTGAGTCATTCATTTTATTTTTGAACACCCACTTGGTTCCAACAACACTTTGATCTTTTGGCCTTATAGTCAGTTCCCAAACTTTATTTCTTACAAATTGATTCAACTCTTCTTGCATGGCCAATATCCAAAATTCATCTGAAAGTGCTTGATCAATGTTAGTGGGTTCAATAGTTGAAATAAAGGCTGAATGATTGACTTCCTTGTTTAATCCACGCCTAGTTCTAACACCCTCACTTGGTTCACCTATGATTAATTCCTTTGGGTGGTTTTTAGAAAATCTCAAATCTCTAGGAAAAGGGTCTTCTCTTTCTAAATTTTCTTCCACATTTTCTTCCAAATTTAATCTATCAATCTTTTGGGAGTTTTCTTCAATTTCTTTTTTAACAACTTTTGGCTCTTCCATGTTTCCATTTTCATCAAAAACAACATGTGTGGTTTCCTCAATGACTAAAGTTCTTTTGTTGAATACTCTATAAGATTTTCCAACACTTGAATATCCAACAAAAATTCCTTCATCTGATTTTGGATCAAATTTTCCTAAGGCAGATTTTCCATTATTATGTATGAACACCTTGCAACCAAATACATGCAAATGAGACAAATTTGGTGTTCTACCTTTTAGCAACTCATAGGGTGTTTTATTCAAATTTGATCTCACATTCACCCTATTCAGAACATAGCATGCAGTGCTAACCGCCTCAGCCCAAAAATATCTAGGAAGCGAGTATTCTGCTAACATTGCTCGGGCGGCTTCTATTAATGTTCTGTTCTTTCTTTCAACTACTCCATTTTGTTGAGGAGTTCTAGGTGCAGAAAAATTGTGATCAATCCCCTTTTCTTTACAGAAATCTTCAAATCTTTCATTTTCAAATTCTCCTCCATGATCACTTTGTATAGAAATTATTTCACATCCTAGTTTTCTTTGTATCCAAGTTGAAAAATTTCTGAATTCCTCAAATGATTCACTCTTATGAAAAAGAAATTTAACCCAGGTGAATCTTGAAAAATCATCTACTATAACAAATCCATATACCTTTCCTCCTAGACTAACAGTGCTTACAGGTCCAAAAAGATCCATGTGAAGAATTTCTAAAGGTTTACTGGTCCTAAGATCTTTATTGGACTTAAAAGAGGACTTCACTTGTTTTCCTAATTGACATGCATCACATAGGTGGTCCTTAGTAAAGTCTAGTTTAGGTATTCCTCTAACCAAATTCTTTTGGGTAATTCTTCTAAGATTTTTCATACTAGAATGACAAAGTCTCCTATGCCAAAGCCATGATTCATCAGAAACAGTTTTCAAACAAAAAGCAGTAGGAGATTGAATACAATTTAAATCTAGCATGTAGACATTGTTCACCCTTTTTCCATTTAAAACAATTTTCTCATTTAGGCTAATTATGCAGCTAGTAGGTAAAAATTTTACATTATAGCCCTTATCACATAGCTGACTTATGCTAAGCAAATTATGTTTTAAGCCTTCAACTAATAAAACATTGTCTATGAAAAAGTTTTTCAAATTTCCAATCATACCTGATCCAACCACTTTCTTTATGGTATTATCTCCAAGTGTAACCTTGCCTCCACTCCTGGCTTCCAGCGTTATGAATTGAGCAGTATCTACAGTCATGTGCTTAGAACATCCGCTGTCCAGGTACCATATACTCTCACGAGGTCTTGTGTGAGAGTATTCCTACAAAATTCTCAAATGTTAGACCTGGGAACCCAAACTAGTTTGGGTTCACCTTTATGAAATTTATAATCAGATGCATGTATGATATGTCTAGGTTTATGCATCTTAGTTCTCCACACCAAATTAGGTTTCATCTTTAAAGTGCAGGTGTGAGATATATGTCCCAAAAATCCACAATTGTTACATTTAACATTAGGAAAAATATTCCTATGTTTTCTTTCATATGATTGTCTTCTAAGGGATTTCATGAATTTAGGATAATATTTAAGATTTGTAAAATCTTCAAGTTTAGGGGGGTTCCTATTATCCTCGAGAGCTCTTATAGTGAGTTTGTAAAATGAATTCATATCCTCCAAGATTCGATTGGTATAATTGATTCTATATGTCTTGCTCTCAGATTCATCCATAAATTTTTTAAATTCTTTTTCAAGTTCAGCATAGGATGATTTTAAATTCTCAAAATTTTTATTCAAGTCATCATATTCATCAAGTAGTTTCATGTGGTTGCTATCAATTAAAGCATGATCTTTCCTAAGGATTTCGTGTTCCTTATTAAGCTCTTCCAATTCTAAAACTACACTAGCATGCATTTTTTTCATTTTCCTATATGCGTCATGCATGTGTTCAGAAACTTCAAACAATTCATTATAGGTTAAATCACATACCTCTTCTTGATCTGATTGTTCAGCTTTATCTGCCATCAAGCAAAGGTTGGTGACTTCTTCTTCTTTTTCAGTCTCAGATGAGTCTGAAGCTGAGTCCGCCCAAAAAGCCTTTTGAAACTTCTTCTTGCCCTTCTTTACCATTGGTTTCTCCTCTACCTTCTCCTTGCTAGGAGTGGCTTTGAGTTTTGGACAATCAGTCTTTATATGACCTGGTTTTCTGCATTCATAACAAATCACTTCATTAGAAACCTTGCCATTTTTGTTATACTTACCTCTATTCCATTGCTGGCGTCTCTTCTGCTTCCTCTTTAAAAAGCTTCTGAATTGTCTAGTCATCAGTGCTATATCGTCTTCATCCTCAGGTTGTGAGTGTTCACTTTCTGACTCTTCCACATTTAGTGCAATATTCTTGTCCTTTCTTGGTTCACCTGCATCAATCTTTCTTTGACTTACTCCTTGCTCGTAAGCAATGAGTGAACCAAGAAGATTGTCAATTGAATAAATGTTCAGATCTTTAGACTCTGTAATTGCAGTAATTTTAGCATCATATGCAGTAGGTAAACAACGAAGAATCCTGTTAACCATTTCAGCATTTGTTAATTCCCTACCAAGTGCATGCAAAGAGGTGACAATTTGAGTGAATCTTGTGTACATGTCAGATATAGATTCATTAGGTTTCATGCGAAATAATTCGTAGTCATGTAACAAGATATTGAGTCTTGATTGCTTAACCTCATTTGTCCCTTCATAAGTAATACAAAGTCTATCCCATATGTCTTTTCCGCTTTTACAAGTGGAAACTCGCATGTAGTCTTCAGATTTTAAAGCAGAAAAGAAACTATTTAAACATTTCTCATTTAATTGTGCTAAGTCACGTTCTTCTATAGTCCAATCTGCATAAGGTGTATCTACCCTAATTCCATCAACTAATCTAGTTGGTTTTGAGTAACCTTCCTGGACTAGCATCCACATGCGATAATCAAGTGACTGTAAGAAAGTAGACATGCGTGTTTTCCAAAAATCAAAAGGAATATTGTCAAACAGTGGAGGTCTAGTGATAGAGTAACCCTCAGGTGTGTTTCAGTTTCCAAATGTAGCCATCTACGTTAATCAAAAAGTAGTTCAAACTTATGATTTTGAAACTAAGCTCTGATACCACTTGTTGAGTCCAGTAATTAGGTTGTTAAGCCTAAGTAAATGTCCCACGGCTACCAAGAGGGGGTGAATTGGTAGTTTTAAAAATTTTAAACCCTCTTAATGATAAAGTTAGAAAAATGTTTTTCAACCACAGAGTTGTTAAAACTGAAATTCAAAGTGCGAAAACGTAAAAGCAATAAAGTAAATGACACCAGATTTATAGTGGTTCGGTCTGTTGGGTCTAGTAAATAGGTTGTTAAGCCTAAGTTAATGTCCCAAGGCTAACCAAGAGGGGGGGTGAATTGGTAATTTAAAAATTATACTTCTACTCTTGGATTTTTAGAAAACCTTTTTAATTATTAATGCAAGTTAAATTTAAAGTTTAAAAAATAAACTTTTCAACCAGAGTAAACAACTTGCAATGAAATTAAATGCGGAAGAAAAATAAGAAAGAACACACCAGATTTATAGTGGTTCGGTCAAACCTTGACCTACGTCCACTCCCCGGAGGCACCCTCCGAGTATTGCACTAATACCACAAAGTGACTCTCCTTTTTCCCCCACAGCAAGGCGGAGAAGCCTGTACAAAATCACTTTCACCTTCTCCGGTGCGGCGGAGTAGCCGGGTTCTTTGACACCAAAGAGATCTTCTTCTCGCCAAAACTTCCCTCAAGACGACCCTTGAATCCAATGGTACTGAAGTGCAAGTTCGTCGGAGCAACCATGTGAATATCCCCTTCACACTCCCTTGAAATCCCCTCCAAGTAACTTCTCCCTCTCAAACTCCACCCTTTCCTCTCTCCCTTTCAAGTTCTCTCTTCTAGTTTTCTCCCAAAGAATGAAGACAACAATGGCTATCAAAGATACACTTTATCATCCTTTTACACTCTCCAAGTGTCGGCAGAGAACCGGACCGATGTTGTTGAACTTCACTTGAGAGCCTTCAAAGGAGATGGGAAGAAACAAAGAGATCTTCTTCTTCAAGTAACCTTGTGAATCCCTCACAAACCCCTCACTTGATCTCTCACTCTTCACTCTTACAATCTCTCCCAAACTCTCACTCTCAATGATCCCTCTCAAGAGAAAATAACTCCAAAGGCACTTGTAATAGTTTTTAGGACTCCTTATATAGAAAGGACATGAAAAACCGCTCAAAAAACTGCTAAAAACATGTTTTTCTGCGCACCGGATCGTCCCGTACGAACCATTTGTTCATCTGTACGAACCAATTTTGTCCTGGACGAAATTGGTTCGTCCCGGGACGAAAAATTTCATCCGGTACGAACAGTTATATCAAAAGTTGGTTCCGAAAACTGCAGAACATTGCCAGAAACTGTCATAGTTGGTTCCCATCGTCCTGGACGAACTGGACTTCGTCTGGACGAAATTTTTACAGTGAGAAACTTGTCCTGGGACGAAAAATGATTTCGTCTGGACGATCAGTCCTTAGAAAAAATTTTCCAGTTCAGTTCATGTCCGTTCCATTGCTCTTACAAGGAGATAATTGATCTGATCGTCCCGTACGAACAATGTTCGTCCCGTACGATCAGTACAAAAACTTTTTCAAGATCTCCTTTAAGTGTGTGTAAATTTATTCACTCAATTACAATCACTCCCTCTCAAATTTTATTCAAATAAAAAGTACAAGCTTCAAATCTCAAAGTATCTCATGCTGAATCTGATTTGAAGTCTTCGTAGTCTGGGGTTCAATTTTCCTGAAATATTATTACACACAAGAGCAAAAACAAATCTTCCAATAATTGTTAGGAGATAACAACACATTAAACAATAAATTTTTGTATCATCAAAACTATACAAGTTGCAAGAATGTAAAACATGCAAATAGCAACTTTCCTAACAATCTCCCCCTTTTTGATGATGGCAAAACAATTATTGTTTGTATAATTTCAAATTCTAAGAATCTCCTAAACTCCCCCTGAATTAATTAACATATGAAAATAAGGAGGCATTAAAATTATTTTTATTTTCAAAATTTTTAGAAATACAAAACAAACACACATACACTAAACAAAACAAACACACAACGATACGAATACACAAGACACAACAAACAATTTCTCCCCCTTTTTGACAACATCAAAAAGTGAAGAAAAAAAAGACTAGAAATGTAAGCAGACAAATGAAAATCATTTAAAAATTTAACCTTTAAAGTGTTTGACATAAGTTATGCAAATAAAATTAAAACATTAGCCAAATCATAAAATTCATAGAATTTAAGAAGAGATATAACATAGAAACTAAAAAGAATTAATCAACACATGAGTATATTTAGACATTTAAGATAGAGAAAATTATTGTAAAAATGATGATATAAAAATTTTATATTTCATATTTCAATATGTAATATAAATGTACATAAGATCAATTTTGAATTAAGAGATTAAAAAATTAAGGAAAGAAATAACTACCACATGTGGCGCTTTGCGCATCTTTTTCAATTTTGTGGCACATTTTTGTGCATCTTTTCACCTGTTGGGCTTATTTTGTGCCTATTTTTCACATTGCAAATCTTTGCGCATTTCTTTTGATTTTTGTACATTTGTACAATTTTCAAGAGTAATTGTATTCTTTCCAAAATCAATAATCTAAAACTTCAAATCTTTCTAAGTGCATAAATATTAATTGATATGTGAAATATAAAATAAGAAAACATCACAATTGTAATAATAATATTAAAATTAATGTAGTCTAAATAAGAGACATGAAATTGACAATCTTAATAATATCAAGTTATAAACACAACTTAAATTTAGAAAAATTAGATTTTCTAATGAATTCAATTTTATGTTGCAGTTCAAAGTATAGCACTTGTAAGAGAAAAATTTAAGGGTTTTTCATATATGCTAACGAACATTTCAAACACATAACAAAAACACTTAAACATAAAAAAAATCTAAAGAATAAAAGAATAGAAAAACACTAAACAAAATACAAGTACACAAACTATAAAAATCTTCATATCACATTCCAAATGTCTCACAACAAGAAACATGGAATCCGATATGAAAATATCTCAAAATCATACAATACACACAAAAATTAAAAATAGAAAAACACATAAAACAAACAAAAATAAAAACACAACTAATAAAAAACATACACACAAAAACACATAAACAATGGGTTTAAACATCATTTTTCTCTTGGTCTGATGATTCAGAAGCTAGATCTGCCCAGGAGATTTTTTTCTTTTCATTATTTTCCCATTTTATAATTTGCTTAGCTTTGCCCTTTTCTTTAACAGGATGAATTCTCAAATTAGGGCACTGACTTTTCAGATGTCCAGATTTCCTACATCCAAAGCAAATAATACTTGAAGAAATCTGAACATTCTTACCATTTTTACCTTTATTTCACTTTTGTTGATGTTTATGCTTGTGCTTTAGTGGACTTTTCAATTTGCTTTTTAAGTCATCGCTTTCCTCACCAACTAAGCAACTTTTCTCCATGTCTTCCGCTTTTAGCATTATTGTTTCACCTGCATCCAAAAGTCTTTGACCCAAATATTGCTCGTAGGCAATGAGTGAGCCAATCAAATTATCAATAGAATATTCATTTAAATTTTTTGATTCGCAAATAGCAACAACTTTGGCATCAAACTTGTCAAGTAAACAACGTAGAATTTTATTGACTATTTCAAAGTTTGAAAATTCTTTACCTAAAGCATGCAATGATGTTATAATTTGAATAAACCTAGTATACATGTCTAAGATCGTCTCATAAGGTTTCATGCTAAAGAGTTCATAGTCATGCATCAAAAAATTCAACTTAGATTGCTTGACTTCACTAGTACCTTCATATGTAATGCATAAACTGTCCAAAATTTCCTTGCCATTAGTACATGTAGAGATTCTCATATAATCTTCAAAATTTAAAGCACAGAACAAACAATTCATACATTTAGCATTTAATTCAGCATAAATTTGTTCTACTCTACTCCATTCAGAAAAAGGGGTATCAGTTTTGATTCCATCTATAATACGTGACGGTACAGAATAACCATTTTGAATCATATGCCATATTCGATAATCTATTGATTGCAAGAAAATAGACATTCGAATTTTCCAAAAATTAAAAGAAATATTTTCAAATAAAGGTGGTCTAACAATTGAATATCCTTCTAACGTTTTACGGTTTCTAAAATTAGCCATACTCGTTTTTCAAAAAGTAGTCAAAACTTATGATTTTGAAACCTTGCTCTGATACCACTTGTTGGGTCTAGTAAATAGGTTGTTAAGCCTAAGTTAATGTCCCAAGGCTAACCAAGAGGGGGGGTGAATTGGTAATTTAAAAATTATACTTCTACTCTTGGATTTTTAGAAAACCTTTTTAATTATTAATGCAAGTTAAATTTAAAGTTTAAAAAATAAACTTTTCAACCAGAGTAAACAACTTGCAATGAAATTAAATGCGGAAGAAAAATAAGAAAGAACACACCAGATTTATAGTGGTTCGGTCAAACCTTGACCTACGTCCACTCCCCGGAGGCACCCTCCGAGTATTGCACTAATACCACAAAGTGACTCTCCTTTTGCCCCCACAGCAAGGCGGAGAAGCCTGTACAAAATCACTTTCACCTTCCCCGGTGCGGCGGAGTAGCCGGGTTCTTTGACACCAACGAGATCTTCTTCTCGCCAAAACTTCCCTCAAGACGACCCTTGAATCCAATGGTACTGAAGTGCAAGTTCGCCGGAGCAACCATGTGAATATCCCCTTCACACTCCCTTGAAATCCCCTCCAAGTATCTTCTCCCTCTCAAACTCCACCCTTTCCTCTCTCCCTTTCAAGTTCTCTCTTCTAGTTTTCTCCCAAAGAACGAAGACAACAATGGCTATCAAAGATACACTTTATCGTCCTTTTACACTCTCCAAGTGTCGGCAGAGAACCGGACCGATGTTGTTGAACTTCACTTGAGAGCCTTCAAAGGAGATGGGAAGAAACAAAAAGATCTTCTTCTTCAAGTAACCTTGTAAATCCCTCACAAACCCCTCACTTGATCTCTCACTCTTCACTCTTACAATCTCTCCCAAACTCTCACTCTCAATGATCCCTCTCAAGAGAAAACAACTCCAAAGGCACTTGTAATAGTTTTTAGGACTCCTTATATAGAAAGGACATGAAAAACCGCTCAAAAAACTGCTAAAAACATGTTTTTCTGCGCACCAGATCGTCCCGTACGAACCATTTGTTCATCTGTACGAACCAATTTCGTCCTGGACGAAATTGGTTTGTCCCGGGATGAAAAATTTCGTCCGGTACGAACAGTTATATCAAAAGTTGGTTCCGAAAACTGCAGAACATTGCCATAAACTGCCATAGTCAGTTCCCATCGTCCTGGACAAAATTTTTACAGTGAGAAACTCGTCCTGGGACGAAAAATGATTTCGTCTGGACGATCAGTCCTTAGAAAAAATTTTCCAGTTCAGTTCATGTCCGTTCCATTGCTCTTACAAGGAGATAATTGATCTGATCGTCCCGTACGAACAATGTTCGTCCCGTACGATCAGTACAAAAACTTTTTCAAGATCTCCTTTAAGTGTGTGTAAATTTATTCACTCAATTACAATCACTCCCTCTCAAATTTTATTCAAATAAAAAGTACAAGCTTCAAATCTCAAAGTATCTCATGCTGAATCTGATTTGAAGTCTTCGTAGTCTGGGGTTCAATTTTCCTGAAATATTATTACACACAAGAGCAAAAACAAATCTTCCAATAATTGTTAGGAGATAACAACACATTAAACAATAATATTTGGTATCATCAAAACTATACAAGTTGCAAGAATGTAAAACATGCAAATAGCAACTTTCCTAACACGGTCTATAACCAGACCTACATACACTCCTCAGAGGCACCCTCTGAGTATTGCACTAATACCACAAAGTGACTCTCCTTTAGCACCCACAGCAAGGCGGAGAAGCCTGTACAAAACACTCTTTTCACCACTACCTGGTGCGGCAGAGAACCGTTGTCCTTTTACACAATCCACAGTGCTGGCAGAGAACCGTCGTCCTTTTACACTCTCCTAGTGTGGGCAGAGAACCCTACGGCTGTTCACACTCTCTAAGTGTAGGCAGAGAACCTTCGTCCTTTTACACTCTCCTAGTGTGGGCAGAGAACCCTTCGGCTGTTCACACTCTCCAAGTGTCGGCAGAGAATCGGATCTCCTTGACTGATCTTCTCACAAGAATCTAGAAGAAAGAAAGAAAAGAGTGAAGAAATCCAATTTCACAAGTAGAGACTCTTACCTTAGCAATCCAAGTGAAGCCTTCTCGCTCCAGTGGTAGGAATCCTCCTTTGAATGCTCTCTTCCACTCTCTCCTTGGCTATTCTCTCAAGAGGCACGAAGATCAAATGACAAAAAGATTGGGTGGCAATCTAATTTGAACTATTTATATAAAAGATATGAAAAACCGCCCAAAAACTGCATATTTTCAATTCTGTACGCAGTGGATCGTCCCGTACGATCCTGGATCGTCCTGGACGATTTTACTTAAACGATCTGAAACGACCCAATTTGTATATGTGTATGAAATGACTTCGTACAGCTTATCGTCCTGTACGAACTAGGTTCGTCCAGTATGAACGATTATTACAAGGTCGGTTCTAGAAACTGCTGAAAACTGTTCTAAGTCGGTTAATCGTTTGGACGAAAATATGTTCGTCTGGACAAAAATTTTCCAGAGAGCCGATCGTCCTGGACGATTATTTATTTTGTCTGGACGAAAATTTTCCAGAGGACCAATCGCCGCGGACGATAATTTGTTTTCGTCTGGACGAAAATTTTCCAGAGAGCTGATCGTCCGGTACGATATTTATTTTCGTCGGGACAAAAATTTTCCAGAGGACTGGTCACCTCGTACGATGATAAAATTCGTCTGGACGAAAATTTTACAGAGAACCCATCGTCCGGGACGATAATAAAATTCGTCCTGGACTAATAGGACTTAGAAAAATTTTTCCAAGCAAGTTCCTATTTGTTCCAAGTGCTCTATAGGAGATAACTGACAGATCGTCCAGTACGATAAATATCGTCCTGTACGATCAGTATAGAATTTCAAGATCTCCTTATTTGTGTGTGTGAGATTTTATTCACTCAATTACAATCACTCCCTTTCAAAATTAATTCAAAGAAAAGACAAACTTCAAATAAATAAAATATCTCATGTTGAATTTGATTTGAAGTTTTCGTAGTCTGGAGTCTGATTTTCCTGAAATGTTAGTACACACAAGAGCAAATGCAAATCTTCTAAAATTGTTAGGAGATAACTATACATTTGAACAATAATGTTTGGAATCATCAAAACTACATAAGTTGCACAAATATAAATCATTCAAATAGCAACTATTCAAACAATAATATCCTTTTGGCTCAAGAATTTTGTCAAGATTTGGATGTTAAGGTTAGAGGTGGTAATATGATTCTGAAACATGATATTGCCAAGTCTTATGATAATATTGATTGGAATTTCCTTTATGATATTATGAAGTTGTTTGGTTTTGATTAAAATTTATCAACCTCATTAAACTTTGCATTGAAAGTCCTTATTTTTCTATCATTGTTAATCGTAAGAGTAATGATTTTTTTAAGGCTTCTCATGGGCTGAGATAGGGTGACTCCATTTCTCCTGCCCTTTAAATTATTGCGGATGAGTACCTTTCTAGAGGTCTTGCTGATCTTTTTGAGAAGCATCCTAGCCTTTGTTTCAAAATTTTAGGTGGTTTTAATATATCTCACTTATATTTTGCTGATGATTTCATCATTTTTATGATTGCTTCGATTAATAGGATTCATAGACTTTTGAAGTTCTTTCACCAATTTGAATTGTGAGTGGTCTGCCTCTTAATAAACATAAGTGTAGCTTTATTTCTTCTACAAAAGTCCCTTTTGATCGTATTGTGACCATTAATAACTTAATTGGTTTCAATTATGGCCTTTTGCTTTTAAAGTACCTTGGTGTGCCTTTTTATAAGGGTAGAAAAAAATCCTTTCTTTTTAATGATTTAATTATGATTGTGCAGAATAGACTTCTGCCTTGATTGGGATTCTAATTTTTCAAGCTTTGGTGGTAGATTAATTTTTATCAAAAGTGTCCTTTTTTCTATACCTATTTATTGTTTTCAAACTTTGTTTCCTACTCAGGCAGTTTGTAACAATATTGATAGAATTTTCAATAAGTTTTTTGGAAAGCGGCTAGAAGCACTTCTAAAATCCACTTGTCCACTTGGTATAAATGTTATGGTACGTTGGATGGAGGTGCTATGGGTGTAAGTCTTTGAATAATTTGGCTTTTGCATTATCTTTTAAGTTATGGCATAATTTTTGTGCTAATTTGAGCCTTTGGGCATATTTTTTGGTTGCCAACTATTGTAGGGGGAAGCATCCCACCATGTATTATTTTAGTAAAGGTAACTCTAAAGTTTATCAGCATCTTTGCAAAGTTAAATGGGTTGTTGAACCTTTTCTCTTTTGGGGTCTTGGAAGTGGTAATATTTTCTTTTAGCAGGATCGCTGGTTGGGGGTTAATCTATTTATTCTATTACTAATACTTCCTCCATTGCAACTGTTAAGGTTAATTATTTTTTTACTAATAATGGTTGGGATCTTGAGAAACTTTCTAGTTGTCTTCCTGACTCTATTATTCAACAAATTTTAAAGATACCTCTAAAAACTACTTCTAATGATGTTAAATTATGTGCTTTGACTAAAGATGGTATCTTTAGACTAAAAGATGCTTGGCATTCCTTTAGAGTTAAAAAAGAGGCTTCCAAAATTTTTCATATGATATGGCATAAAAGCATTCCCTCTATGATTTCTATTTTTTGTCTAAAAAAATTTACATAAGTTTATTCCTACGGATGATAATTTGATTAAAAGTGGTTTTATCCTTCCACTTAAATGCCAAAGTTGTAACCATTTGGATAGTATGCATCATGTTTTTATTTTTGGTCCTTTAGCGGTCAAAGCCTATTTTGATGACATTTTCCATTTAAATTATTTTAGTGCCACTACTTCCATTAATTCTTTACTTAACTCTTAGTTTGTTAATTCCAAAGCTCATATAAAAATGTGATTTCCTCCCTTATCCTTTGGTATTATGGTTGGATAGGAACAATTCTCATTTTAATTGTGTGGTTATGAACTTCCATAGAATTATTCAAAATGTTAAAGATAAGGTTGTTGCTCTTTATTTTACTAAGTTAATTTCTGTTAAGAATTTCAAAAATTATCTCCCGTCTGTGGCTGAGTTGGGTATTAAATTGGAGATAGATGTTATTCATGGAGTCCCTAAGACTATTTTTTGGATTAAGCCTCCTTGTAACTTTTTTAAGTTAAATGTGGACGGTGTTTGCATAAATTCTATTACAAGCTATGGTGGTATCATCAGAGACTCTGATAGTAATTGCATTCTTAATGGTCCTTTAAATAATTGTGATGCCAATATTGCTACTACCTATGCTATTCTTCATGGTTTAAGACTTTGTTTCTCTCTTGATTACATTAATCTTGTTATTGAGGTTGACTCAAATTACTCCTATCAATTTTTTTAACTCAAGGGATAATACTATTTATTCTTCTGATTCATTTTATATGAGGAGGGACATTAAAAATTTCTTAACCCTGTTAAACTATTATTTTTCTTTTGTTCTTGTGGAGGGCAATGCTTTTTCCCATTTGATTTCTAAGTGGAGTTGTGGTTTGGATTCTATGGCTAATTTATTGGTATCTAATCTCCCTCTTCATGTGAAAGGCCTTTTAAGATTAGATAAGATGGGTTTACCTTATGTTAATTCTTAATGTTATTGTGGTTGTAGGTGTTTGATTAGTGTTTTGGTCGGGCTTTTTGTAGCCGTCCCGTTTCTATTGCCTGGATGATTGGTTTGTCTCTCTCTAGTAGCTGGGATCTCTGCCTTTTCTTAGGAGCATTTTGTTCCAATTTCACCCAGGTTGGAGTTTTATTTGTATGGGTGTTGTTCTTATTGCTTCCAGGTTATTGGTGTGTGTTCTTGGAGTTTTTGAGTCTGGGTGTTCTTTCTTTTTGCTCTGGCCTGTCAGCTTGGTTGGGTCTGGTTGGCTATTATTCTCAGTGATTGTGCTAGTGTTTCTTGGAACCTTTTGAGCTGGGTTGTTTGTGCTTTAAGGTGTTTCTGGTTCTTAGTTTTTCTGGTATCTTTTAATGACCATAATTTTAGCAAGGGTAGTCTGGTGCCCTCTTCTCTCTTGGGGGTATTGTTTCTAGATGCATATTTTTTGTCAGCTTGGCCATGGAATAATCATATAATTCTCATGTATTATTTTATGTATATGAGATAGTGGAATATGGGGTGGTACCCCATTGGTACTGGTTGCATTCCTTATGGTAATTATTTGTTTTGCTATTGGTATTTTAATCCTAATATCTATTATTACTTTTGTTGTTTTTGTTTTTTGTTTTTGTGTATATTATTCTTTTTTGTAGAATATGATTTGTGCAAATGATCGTGACAATGTTTTGTTGGTGGGGAAGCTCGAGAATAATGCTGATCTTCATAGATCTATGGTTTTTTGGGTGTTCTCTCTTATGCATCGTAGAATGTACCTATATTTTTTTTTGTATTTTTGCTTAGCAGGGAACTCGAGCTCTTAGGATATTTTTAGCTTTTATTTTTTGTAGCTATTCTGAGTAGTAGTGAGCTTGAGTTCCCTTTAAGGATTTCATATTTATTTCTTGAATGAACGCGTAGGCCCCGCCTTGGATTTTCCCTTATATATATATATATATATATATATATATATATATATATATATATATATATATATATATATATATATAAAGATTAGTTATAACAAAATTTAATTTCTCTCATTTTATTCAATATTTTTCTTAATTTTTGCTTGAACAAATGATATAGTATAATTTGAATCACACTATATGATTAAAAAAATTCAAAATATTTATTTTTCATCCTATTTTTGTGTGTGTGTATCATTCCTAAGCTAACATACACCTAATTATGAACATTGAATCAAGATAAATAAATTTATAAACTCATTCAAAAAGTGACTAACCAATATAAAATTTTCTTAAGCTCTGATTATTTTATAGTGCTTAGGTATGTTGAACTTGAAATATTAGTAGTGCGCGCGAAAAATATATGTAATGTATAAAGTAGGATAAAATAAAATAAATATCTAATGAAATTCATAATTATCGAAACACATGGTTGGGCTCCAAGATTATAATAATTTGTCCTACACTCACAGTCACAAATTTATGCATAATGCTAAACTTTATGTTTAAGATGAGTCTTATCAATTTAGGAAGTGTAAAGATCAAATCATTAGTCAATATTTCCAAAAAGATGAGATTGAACCCATTATTAGTCAATGCCATGATTCTGAGTATGGAGGGCATTTTGAAGAATTTAGAACTACTTTTAAATCCTTCATTCTTTAGTTTATTGGCTTATCCTATGTAAGATTGTTAATGAATATGTTAAGAGATGTGATAGTTGTCAGAGGGTAGAAACTATCTTAAAGAGAAATGAAATACACCTTTATTACATATTAGAAGAGAAGATTTTTTTATGTTTGGGGATTAGGCTTCTTCTGCCCTTTTGTTTAATCTTATGAAAGTTAATATATTCTGATAGTAATAGACTATGTTTCCAAGTGGATAGAATGAATATAAACACCCAAAATTTATGGTAAGGTAGTAAATAATTTTTAAAGAAAATATATTTTCTAGATTTAGATTGACAAGAGTTATAATAAATGATAGGGGAAATCATTTTTATAATAATAGAGTGGAGAGTTTAATATTAAAATAAGAAATTAAACATTGGTTAGAACCTTTTTATCATCCCTAAACTAGTAGTTAAGTTGAAATAAGTAATAGGAAAAAAAAAAGGAAAATAAAAATTTTTTTAGAGAAAATTATTATTAGAAATAGAAAATATTCGGCATAAAGTTTGGATGATGTAGTGTGGGCTTTATAGGACTTCTTATAAAATACCTATTGAAATGTATCTCTATAAATTTAATTTTTTGAACAAACTTATCAAATATTTTTAGAATTATAACACAAAGTGTATTGGGTGGTAATAGAATTAAATTATAAACTTAAGGATGCTAAAGCAAAAAGACATACATTTTAATGTGTTGGAAGAATTTACAAATTGTATAAGGAACTAATTAAAAAGTGGCATGATTGTAAGCGTATTAACAAAGAATTTAAATATGGACAAGAAGTGTATTGTATAATTCAAGTTTAAAATTATTTCTAAGGAATCTTAAGTCCAGGTGTTTAGGAACATTCACTATTGTTAAGGTGTACTTTTATGGAGCAATAGATAGAAAAGATAGTAATACCTGCCAAGTCCTCAAAATTAATGGTTAGAGGCTAAAACCATACTTAAAAAAGAGTGATAGATCACCTTAGGAGTTCAATAGAGTTGGCTCATCTTAGATAGGAGTTTTCCTTAGTCTAGTTGAATTCTATAAACTTAACATTATTTGGGAGGCAAACTAATAAATTTTCTTTGCTTACTATAAGGAGAATTTAAGTTTGTTGGTGTTCAAAAATCCATTTGAATAGTTTTGATTTGTATCCTAATTAAGGTTTGAATGTGCAAGAAATTATTTTGTATGTGGGTGCTTAATAGGAAATTCAACCTAGCTCTGCAGTACTGAATATTGAAGTGGCAAAATGATATTATAATTATAAAAAATATAATAGTTATGATAGTACAATAGTGTTAAAGAAACATATCACTGAAGTGCTAACCATGCAACACCACAATATTTAGCTTGGCAATTTTTAGAATCCATCAATTACCACACTACGACTTCTTCATCATTATAGTGCCTGGTCAAAACATTAATAGGATAGTTAAACCACAATGGCAATAATAGCTTTGTGCTGCAGCATGACCTCATTTTAAGCGGAATGGCGGTCACTTAATAAAAATTCTTACTATTATAAGTTCTTGAGCTAGCACTATAGTGCTACCTATCTTTAGCACCACAATGGTTACACCATTTTTAACTAGTTTTTTTTTTTTTTTTTTTTTTTTTTTTTTTTGAAAGAAATGCAAAAATTGCATTAAAAGCAAACAAGAAGCAAATACAAACTATTCAAGTCACACCTAAAGAATCACATTCCTCCTTCAAGCAAAACAAGAATGGAGGAATAAAACCATCATGAAGATCTTCCCACAAAAAAGATCTATCTAAAGCCAAATTAGCACAAATATCCACTAATTTGTTATTACTTCTACTAGAATAAGAAAACACAATTTGCTTAAAATCAAGCAAGAATGCCAAATTATCATCAATCTTTCTACTAACCTTCCAGCTCTTGATCGAATTTTGAAGCAGTTTAATGATATTGAATTTTTAACTAGTTTGACTCAATGCTATAGTGCTATAAAGGCCAACATTGCATTGTCAGCTAGTTTAAAAATAGGTATTATGATATTATTTAATTCCTTACACTTTAGATCGTTAAGTAATGTATTCTTATGTAGTCGTCACATCCCTACCTAATAAAATGGCTCCTAAAGTGAATAATGGCAGAAAGAGGTTTTTGTCTACTACTTATGATGCCCATAAGTTTGGTAGTTCAACTATTAGGGAGTGGTGTAGTAATCTAGTTAATAAGCTTATCATTCCTAAGATAGGGTTTATAAATACTAGAGGGGGGAGTAGAAGTCCTAATCATAAAGGAGAATTGGGATTTCCTTGTATGTTAACCTAGACTTTTCATAGTACTTATTGATGTTCAGGAATTCTTTGCTATTACAAAGCAGCCCCAAAATGAGTATATTTTTATTCATTGAAAGTAAATTTTGGTCTTCCAAACTCCTAATTACTAGTTTGACGGGATGAATATTTAATTTTTTTTTCTCTATACCATTGATCATGATGAGATTCATAGATTTTTAACCTGGTGGGACATTAACAACCAAAGGAATAAGAGAGAGGATAAAATCATTAACTTTCTTGCATTCACCCTCACCCAGGAGTCAAAAGTTTGGCATTATTTCATTTATGGGAAGCTTGTGCCTATAAAAAAAAATCTTGAGGTGACAAGGGATATGGCGATCATGAAATACTATATCCATAAGTATTTTACAATTGATTTGTGGAGGATCCCTTTTCATTCTTCTTAATTTATTCTTAGGGGGCCAACTTTAGTAGGTTTATGTTATCCTTACATAATTTGTGAGTTATGTGAAGGTGTAGTGTAGTATGAAATCTAGGGGAGGAGCAGATCATTCCTGCTTCTGCTATAATGAGGTTTAAGTTCATGTTCTTCATAATCTTATTTATAGAAAGAGGAGAGGGATCTGGCGAAACCCAACCTTACCAACATCATGGTAGAGATCTTAGGATGCTAGGAGATCCCATGGAAAACCAATGAGATTGAGTTGATTGGATTGGGGCTTCAGTTGAAAACTTTTGTCAGTAGCTTATAGGACTTGAGAAAGAATTATACCATAGGTGTGACCGTATGATTCTCTAGTACAAATGCCAATATACATATTAGGCTGACTATAATAAAGTTGTGGTTAATAGGTTCAAGAGCTGAGAGGTAGACTCCCATGTTAAAAAGTAATTATTGCCACGCCCATTTGAGTTTTTCCTAGGTTCATTATGAACATCAGCATTAGGAGCTCATGAGAAAAATGATAATGATAATGAGTAGGGAGAGTGATAGGAAACACTTGTGTTCGCAAGTATTCCTAACCCAAATCAGCAAAATTTCAGCAGTAAACAGCTGTCCACAGCAGCCAAACAACAGGAATTCAGCAGAAAATAGGGAAACGGGAAGAAAAATACAATAATATGCTTGTATTTCACTAGAAAATCAAGGAAAACAGCAAAGATACACTTGATCCTCAATTCGAGAGGAGGATCGATCTCTCCCAAATCTCTGGCACGCCAAGAGCCCAAAGAAAACCTAAATCTAAGAGATCTCAAATTTCAGCCAAATTCAAGATACTCAAACCCTAGAAAAAACAACCATTTAATGCATACAAATCAAAAGGAATTCCCTAAACAGTACCTACATTCAAATTTCCCTCTTAACTCCCCAAAATTTCTTTCCTATTTGGCTCCCGCACGCCATGCGGCTCGCTCGGCATCCCAGCGGGCGGAAGTTTCTTCCGCCCTGTTCGTGCCTAAGCCGGTCCTGCCTGGACCGGCCTGCCTGGACCGGCTGGACCAGTCCAGTGGACGGTCTAACAATACTCCCCTCCCAAAAATCCACCTTGTCCTCAAGGTGGAGATATGCTCGTGTTCCGGTGGAGGTGGCCATCCTTGAGATGACTGAAAATCCTTATTGTACTGCTGAACCAAGGGCTGCACGGAAGGAGGAACATCCCCTCCCTCTTCCAATCTGATCGCATCCATCATGTGTAGTCCCACCATATAATCTTCCCCCTCCTCTTGTGTGTCCCTAACCATGGTCTTAAGTGATTTCATGGCTTTGGATAGCCCTGCATCTCCCCTTATAACCACCTTTCTCCCATCCACCATTAATTCCATCATGAGTGCTCCCCAATTGTCCTTGGTTTCCCCCAAGGTTTGCAGCCACTTCATCCCCAGGATGACATCAGTGCTTCCTAACTCTAGTGGGAGAAAATCCTCCTTTACTTGAATTTCCTGGATGGTCAACACCACTCCTCTACAGATCCCCTGGCCTTTCTCCACCTTCCCTGTACCCATCATCACTCCATAGCAACAGGTGTCCACCAACTTCACTCCTAATTGGTCAACTACCTGGTGGAAATGAAATTGTGGGTAGCCCCACTATCAATTAGCACAACCACCTCACGGTCAGCTATCTCTCCTTTCACTTTCATAGTGTGACTCGAAGTGAATCCCACTATTGAGTTCAGAGAGACTTCTGCCACATCCAGGTGCAACTTCTCCTCCTCCTCTCCAGATCTGCTCCCACCTCCCTCCTCGTCTTCCTCGTCTTCACAGACAAGGAGAACCTGAAGAGTTCAGTCCTTGCACCTATGACCTGGCAAGTACTTCTCATCACATCTGAAGCACAACCCCTTTATCCTCTTATCTTGCATCTCCTTCTCTGTCAGCCTCTTGAAATTTTCTCCACTTCCTCCTCCTACTGGCTTCTCACGGGTGGTCTCATTACTGTTGCCTGATGCAGGCCCCTTGGGTGCTAGAAGAGTCGTCATCGTCCTGTAAGAGCCTCCTGAGCAGTTTCCTCGAGCCCCTCTTTCTGCTTTCTTTTGATCTTCTACCAACTGCGCCAGCTCCATAGCCTTTCCCAAGTTCCTCGGCTCCAGTACCCTGACTGTTGTTCGGATCTCTGGTTTCAACCCCATCATGAAGTTCCCTTCTAAGGATGACTCTGAAATGTGATCCAATCTGCTAGCTAAGTACTCAAAACGATCCCGATAATCTGCCACAGTTCCTTCTTGAGTCAAGGCAAAGAATTGCTCATAGAAGTCTCCTCCCCCGTCGGTTTGGAAACGCTCTAATAAGCAATCCTTGAACTCTCTCCAGTTCCGGATGGGCTCCCTCCTGTCACTCCACTGATACCATGCCAGAGCTTTCCCTTCCAGACACAGACTCGCCGCTGTCAATATTTCATTCTCTGTCAACCCGTTGACAGCGAAGTAACGCTCTACTTTGTAGATCCAGCCATGGTCATCTTCACCCTCAAAGATGGGCATCTTCAACTTCTTCACCTTCGGATCCCTTTTGTTACCCCGGTAATCTCCATAACCTCCCATTCCTTGAAGAGGAGGTGCTCCCCAAGTGTTCCGGTCCTCCCTCCGATGATGGTATCTGAATCTATCATCATATTCCCCTCTTCCCCTTTCAAAATCAGCACCTCGACGCTGAAATTCAGCACCTCGACACTGATATTCTTCTCTTCTTTTGCCAAAATCTGCACTTCCCTCATATTCCCCCCTCCTTCCTTCAAAATCAACGCCTTGACGCTAAAAATCAGCACCTCGACGCTGGAAATCAGCACCTCGATGGTCATTCTCATGCTCATCTCCTCTCTAGAAAGTGGCTCTAGAGGTGGCATGTCGTCCTCTCCCTCAAGGATCTCTACTGCTGAATTCCTCCTCCCCCGAAGCGGGTTCGAATTTTCTCCTACGCCATGGTAGCCGACAGTCTCTCTTGCTTCCGACGCCGTCGGATTAGTTTTCATCTCAAGTAATTTCTTCATCATCTCTTCCATGGCCGTGAACTTCCCATCCAACCTTTCATTATTGGCGGTGATTTCAAGGAATTTTTCCTCCAAATCTGATTTTAATTGGCCAAATTCGCCTTCTAGGGCTTCGATCTTCTTTCCGGCCATTTTTCTTTCTACGAGTCACAAGAAATCTTTCTCCAAATGTCAAAAAAACCCGCTGAAATTTCAGGATTTCAGCCGCCGATGGTCCCAAATCGATGCTCTGATACCAATTTGATAGGAAACACTTGTGTTTGCAAGTATTCCTAACCCAAATCAGTAAAATTTCAGCAGTAAACTACTGTGCACAGCAGCAGGAATTCAGCAGAAAATAGGGAAACGGGAAGAAAAACACAATAATATGCTTGTATTTCACTAGAAAATCAAGGAAAATAGCAAAGATACACTTGATCCTCAATTCGAGAGGAGGATCGATCTCTCCCAAATCTCTGGCAACGCCAAGAGCCCAAAGAAAACTTAAATCTAAGAGATCTCAAATTTCAACCAAATTCAAGATACTCAAACCCTAGAAAAAACAACTATTTAATGCATACAAATCAAAAGGAATTCCCTAAACAGTCCATACATTCAAATTTCCCTCTTAACTCCCCAAAATTTCTTTCCTATTTGGCTCCCGCACGCCGTGCGGCTCTCTCGGCATCCCAGCGGGCGGAAGTTTCTTCCGCCCTGTTCGTGCCTGAGCCGGTCCTGCCTGGACCGGTCTAACAGAGTCCCTACTAATGTTTGTTTTAGTTCTTTTTTTTTTTTAGTTTTGAGTTTATTTATGCTGCTATATTTTTTTCCTATTTTTTAATTTTTTATTTTTTTTATTTTCTTATACTTAAATGTAATTAGGATAAAATAAAAACTTTAATCATGTTTCCTTTTTTGTAATTTTTATCTTATTTGAACTTTTTTTCTAGTTATATATAATTATGTTGCTCGGAATATGAAATTTAGAAATGCATAAAATTAAGAAAATTAAGTATTTAATTGTACAAAAATGTGAAAATTTAACTAGATAAAAAAATAAAATTACTTTAACACCAGTAATATCTTAAAACTTTGGGTAATTTTATAAGAGAAAAATTATAATTTTTAAAATTACTTTTATTATTATAAAAATGCTATTTAATCCTTTCTTTTTGTGCATGCAATAATTTTTTTTTTTTTTGTTTAAATCGAAGAGGACCACAATTTCACAGATCCAACACCATAGTATTACATTTCCCTCAGCATCACAGTGCCACCAGACCAATGACATAGTGGTAGATTTCTCAAAAAAAATAATTGGAGAGATTAACACTACGGTGTTTACAACAAAGCACCATAGTATCTTGATGATAGATAGTTGGAAATAGTTAAATCAACAAACTGATGTGATGAATGATGAACCAACATATCTATTAAGTAGGGCTACCTAGAAAGCACCAGTACACTAATTTAGTTATTTTGAAAATATATAAATAGTGAACTTATTTAAATTTCAAAGTCAAATAAAAAAGGCTTCTTACTAACTGTTCAATTCATACATGAACTAAAGTACACATGTTTACTGGAATGAATAGAAAAAAAAAAAAAAAACTCGACATAATTTTCACTTAACGATGTCGTACACCTAGCAATGGGTAAACCTGCAACCAAACTATGAAAACATTTCTAAGTACTTATTGGTTGAATATTTAATCCAAATTTTTAAGTTTTTTTCTTCACTTTCAAATCATAAATTTTACTTATAATTTATTTAAAATAAATACTCAAAAAGTTTTTAAAAGCCTAATTCACCCCACCCCCTAAATATCTATAAAGATTAATGTTACTAGTGGTTCATCATCTCATAATTTATCCTTATATCTAATGAAGATCCCAGGCAATTTTAAACATTTTAAGCCATGTTTTAAAACCATACTAATGGTTAAATTAATTGGGTCATCGACCATGTGACCAACACTTTATAACAATTTTTTAAAAACTTTAAAAATATGACGATATATTTATAATCTTGTAATATGTGCATTTAAATTTAATTCTTAAAGGGTATAATGTGTGAACCATTGATAAATTTAATTTTGACACCAAAACCAATCAAAGAATAAACATATACTAAACTAGATCTAGGTTTATTAAATGTTCAAGAAATAAATGAGTTTTATTATGCACTAAATTATGAAGAATACATAAATGTGTCAAATGTTAGAATAGGAAAGGATATTTGAGACAAATTCTTAATAACATATAAAGTGAAGAAAATGAAACTAGATTAACATTTTAATGAAAGATTAAAGGCTTTTAGAATTAAGATCAAGAAATAATAGCATAAATTTTGGTCGATTAAAACAATTTTGATTGACTACATATTGTAGAAAGATAGCACATGGACAAAGAAAAAGTGAATAAAATCATGCGATGACTTCCCAAAAAATGGTTTTCTATTAAGTGAAAATAAGGTTAATGTTTTGTACATAAAATATTATAATAATATTTGTTTTAGTTAATTTTATGCAAAAGAATCATTGGAAAAAGCTACAAATATTAAAATTAATTCAAGATCATGGCTCCCTGGTTAATAATGTTGCAGTACCATTATAGCTCTGGTGCCACTTTGGAACACCAATTTCATCACGATTTAGTAGGATAAACTTTTCTAGGTGAAGTAGATAGAATTAGGGGCATTCATTGGGTATATATTTGTTCTGGGATTTACACTCTCTCTTTACTTTCTTACTTGATCAACATGTGCACTTACATAGCTATATAAAAGAAGTTTTCTCACATCGTGTTTTAAGCACTATTACGGGGGAAATTTTGTATATTCTACTTATATCATAGTATTATTTAGAAAAATTAGCATATTCAATTATACTTTTTTATTTATGTATTTTGTTTAATTATAATTGTTATTTTGTATTCTTTGTATTTGTTTAATGTTTTGCAAATTCTAAGAATTTACTTTTGCTTGTATTACATCATATCAATTGTGTTTTATGATTGTGCATGAGTCGTTGATCAAGTATGGGACCTTTTTTGTTTGATATAGAAATAGAAAAAAAAAACCTTAGAAAATTAAAAACAAGCCAAAAAGAGCTAATATTTAAAGATAGCCGAGCCAAACTACGATCAAGATCAACCTAGACATGTTAGGAAGTATGCCAACAACTTAATATTTAGAATCTACCAAAGTATCAATAGACAAACCATTCAAGATACCAATTTTGAGTTGAAACCAACAATCATCCAAATGGTTTAGAACTCCCTATTTGGGGGATTTCCCAATCAAGAACAAAATTTACATTTAGTTAGTTTTATTAGAGATTTGCACAACATTCAAGTATAATGGAGTCTTAGATGATGCCATTAGACTTAGTTTATTCCCTTTTCTTTAAGACAAAAAGAGAAAATGTGGTTGAATTCCTTACCCCCAAGTTGTATAACCACTTGGAACAAATTGGTCTATAAGTTCCAAGCAAAGTACTTTCCATCACAAAAAATATTAAAGCTTTGGAATGATATTACCTCCTTCTCCCAATTAAATGTAGAGTCAATTTATGAAAGTTGGGAAATATTTAAAGAGATGCTTATGAAATTCCCACACCATGCTTTAATTGATTGGTTGATTATCCAAACTTTATATAATAGACTAATAGGATCCCTTACATTATAATTGATTCAGTACCTGGAGGATCTTTGATGTTAATGCCTTTTGATGATGCTTATGTCTTATTAAAGGAAATAAAAAAAATTAACTTCTGATTTCCATCTTATAAGGTGAATCCTAAATGTCTATGAATCTATTGATCTTTTTATTTTGACTTCCTAGGTTAAATTCATATCTAAGATATTGGAAAATCATAAAGTTAATCCAGTTTCAAGATTATCTATACTATTAGAGAAGAATCTATTCAATCATTCTAGTGATCCTAATTTCCAAGAGGTAGAGAATGAAATGGAATTCTTATATAAAATAACCATTATTCTAATACATATAATCCAAGTTGGAGGGATCACAAAAATTTTAATTAGAATAATAATAATGGTGGAAATTAGTAGAATGTAAATTAGCCTAATCCTATAGGGCCTTTGAATAACAATCAATAACATGTAGTTACTTGTAAACCTCCTACTCCACTACGCCTCACTAAAAATAATCAATTTAAGGATAAAAAGACACCTTTAGAGGATTTAGTTCTTCAGGTGTGGACTCAATTATAAAGACAAACTACAACCATTAGGAACTTGGAGAATCAATTAGGGCAACTAGATAATTCAATAAATATTAGACCCCATGACGTCATACTTAGACCATTGAATTAATTCCAAGGATAAAAGTAAGAAGAATAGATTTGATAAGTTGAGGAGAAGTATTTATATGAACTAACCTATAAAATAATCTTGGCAAAGTCTGATTAAAGACTATAAACTTAATACTCTTAGGAGGCAACCCAATTTTGTTTGTATTATTTGATGATTAATTCAAGTTAATATTATTTCATATTGAGTTATTTTATGTAAATCAACATTATGTGAGTGTATGATTATTGTGAAAATATGCAATATGGTTTTGGTAAATGACTATAACTCTTTTTTAGAATTAAAAAGATTAAACTTAAAGTGAAGTGGATCCCTAGTGCCAGGTCTTGTAACATCAGCGTGCTAGGTCTTATAATGCCACACTTTTGTTAACTTAAGCTATATAATGCGTATAATTAATTTCATAGTGTGTACACTCATGAAAATTGGATTTAATGCATTATTGCAACACCATATTTTCACATGCCCCAATTCTATTAAAATTTTGTGGGTGCTCCCAATGGCATCACTTATAACACCTAGTGTTAAATCACCTTTCTCATAGCACTAAGGCACTAAATTTGAGTGTCGCTGTAACTACTCATAACTACTTCGTAAAAATAATTGAGCGTCATAGTGCTATCACAACATCTAATCAAAACCATAATTATGTTAGGTAGAGCACCATGATGGAGATCATTTCTTAATGCCATGATGCTTGTATGTGCCAACCGCTATGACAGTTCTTTGGTAAAGAAGAGCACCATGATCATAACATCTTCATTTTGAGTTCTAATGCCAACACTATGGCACATTCTAACAGTTAATGTTAAGATGTCAGTTCCCAGTTTAACCTATTTTGACAATTAGTGTGGTCAAACACTATAGCTTCATGATTCCAAGCACTATAACTCTACATTTTCTATATGAATAAGATGGCTACAAAATTTTCATAGTTATCGCACCCTCTTTAATTCCTTGGTGTTATCTATATTTTTTTATGTTCATATTTATGTGCCAAATCTTCCTTTTCATTAAATGACACCTTCATTGTATGTGGGTAAAAAGTAAGCCTCTACCTTATATGGTAAGAGACGATTTATTTCTATTAAGGCCAAGGAAAGGAATGCACAATGTTTTGTTAACAAAAAGTAATTCCTTAGAGAGGTTTCCTTAGTCTAAGGTGGTGGGCGGGTCACTGCCTATACTATCATGCAAAGAGGGATGGGATACACTTTGTGAGGAACCTTCAACTTATATGGTGGGTGTTATTAGATAGTTCTTTCTAAATGTGAGAAAAAACTCAAATAATTAGTACTATGTTAGGGATAACAGGGTTTTATTTGATCTATTGAGCATAAATAAAGTGTGCAAAATATATGATTTAAAATTTGATGAATGCACCACTTTTTTTCACTCTCCCATTAACCCACAAAAAATTCTAAGGGTATTGCCTAGGCCTAATTATGGGGCAATTTGGAAAAAGAGAGGGCGAAGTAATCAACTTTCTTGTATCCACATTAACTTAGGTGCCAAAGGCTTAGTATTATTTCACATCTACTAACATTTCTCCTAGCACCAATATTAATGAGGTGACCTGAGACTGTGCACTATTAAATTATTCTATTCAAGTGCGGAATACTATTGATGTAGGAAGGCTCATTCACCCCTCTTTGATTTACTCTCAAGGGTTCCAGTTCTATAGGTTTAGGCCACCCTCATTTAGTTTATTCTTTATGTTTATCTTTTGGTGTTTTGTGATATCGTGGGGAGGAGGAACTCTTTCTCATTTCTTCTGTCTCAAAAAAAAAAAAAAAATTGAAAACTTTAATTTAACCACTAAAGAGGAGGGATTGGGACCCAATTAACCTAGTCAGCTTATGACTCATACCAATAAAATGTTAGGAGATTATGTTGTTGATCTCGTGGATCAAATGGATGAAATACATACATGTTTTAATTAAAACCAATAGTGATAGTAGAGAGTGATGCATTAGATGGGTTATATGATGGTTATACAGTAGATCAGTGCGTATATACTTTACAATTTAATGAAGCGATAGTTTCCATGCTTAGGAACAACCCATTATTTGAGAACCCTGATTAGCTCTCTTTTTAGCAATCCCCACTTTGATCCCTATGATTAGCATGATCCCCCATCACTATTTCCACCAACAATAGTAGTAGCAGTAGCAACAATTGTATGAGATGATCATGATGTTGATAAGGAGGAGGAAGAGGATGATGTGTGATGTTTCTTTCTTTGTTCATGCTTTTTTATGTTTTCTTTATTTTTTTTGTTATCTTTTTGAGGCAGTTGATGATGTGATGTTTGTACTTATTATGTGATAATGGATATGTTGATAAAAGTGAGCATAACTCATTGTTAGTTGGTTATATTATTATATGGTTAAACTTTTTATGCTTGGTGATATTTATTATGATGAGCATAACTCATTGTAATATGGATGAATTGATATTATGTGTTTGGTTTATATTCCATTAGATTTGAGTCCTTGTTATTGGGTACACATTACATTATGTACCCCATTATATTTATGTAGTTACTATTTCATTATAGTTTTTACCATATGTTTTTATTTTTGTTTACAAATTTCTTCCTGCTTCAAGAATTGATCTCTCCTTATTATTGAATTACACTCATTGAAATATATTAACCATTATGAAATTTTCAAATTAAAATTGATTAAAATTGATTAGAATTGCTCTTTTCCTCCGACTGTGAATACTTGCAATAGGCTCGAAAGAATCTTCAACAAATTTCTTTGGGGTGCCAAAGAAGGTAAATCTGCTATTATTTGAGCTTCTTGGCAGATGTTCTGGTATGAATGATGAAGGTAAGTTAGGTTTTAAGAACTTGGATGGCATGGCTCTTATCTTTTCTTATAAAATGTGGTTCAATTTAAGATGTAAGAAGAGCCTTTGGTCTAAGTTCATGATCTCTAAGTACTGTGTTAGCAAACACCCTCTTAACTACTTTTTCAAAAAAGGTGATTCTTTCAACTGGAAAAGGCTTTGTTCCATTAAATGGGATGCTGAAAATTTCAATCAGTGGGGTTTGGGGAGGGGTGAAATCTTTTTTGGCAAGATAATTGGTTAGGTTTTTCTTCTATTGACTCGTTGTTCAACACTCATACTATTAGTTCTTATAAAGTTTCTCATTTTATTCATGACTTGGAATGTGGATTATCTTACTGACTTTGTTCCTGATTTTGTCATCAATCTTATCCTTAAAGTCTCTTTACAACTTGATCAGGAAGATACTATCTTATTTACCAATTCCAATGATGGGAGCTTTCTGCTTAAAATGGTTTGGAATTTTGTTAGGATTGTTCACCCTTATTCGTAGATTTTATCCTTCATTCGGCAAAAAGGTATTATGATTTTCTATTCTATTTTATGTTGGCTAATCTTTAACAATTACATGCATGTTAACGATATCTTGAGGAAAAAAGCTTTTTATATTGTATTCAAATGTCAATGTTGTTATCATATTGAAAATTTGAATCATGTCTTTGCTAATGGTCCCATTGCTCCTTAAGTTTGGTTATATTTTGACAATATTTTTGTTTTCCAATTTTGTAAGATGTACAACAACATTATTAGCATCATGCATAAGTTGGATGGTCCCTACTAAGAAACATATTCATAATTTTTACCCATTATAATATGTTGGTTTCTATGGAAAAGTAGGAATGAGGCGAAGCATGAGAACATTACTATGAATGCTTTGACCATTATCATCAGGATTAAAGACAAAGTTAGGAAATTATAATTAGCAAATTTGATTAATTTAAGTTATTTTAAAGGTTGTTCTTATATGCCTAAGTTTTTTGGTATTCCTGTCGAGAACTATGGACATTCTTCTTGAGATATTCTAGTTAAGTGGATTAAACTCATTGTGGGTTGTTACAAACTTAGTACTGACGGTTCTTACAAAAATGAGAAAGTTGGCTGTGGTGGTCTTATTCGTGATTTTTCCAATCATGTAATTGTTGCTTTTACTGGTCTTGGGGATGCCAATACTGCTATCATTGCAGAAATGCAGGCCTTAAAGTATGGTTTACATTTATGTTTATCCTTAGGGATTACTAATGTTTGGATCGAGATGGATGTTATGCTTGTGATTCATTACATTAGTGATAATTATATTACGAATCCTTTTTATTTCTACATCATTAGAGAGATAAAACAGTGATTGTAATTTATCAATTATTTTATATCTCACATTTATAGGGAAGGAATTACTGCTGCTGATTTAGGTTGCAATTTGATGGATTATGTGGAATATTCTCTGCCGGCCAAACTATTGGGTTTAACTAGACTTGATTGTATGGGTATGCCTTAAAGTTGATTTATTGTGTTGGTGTTTTTCTGAAATGGTGTTGTTGTTCTGTTATAGTTGGTTGGGTCTTAGCAATGATTGGAATCACTCTATTGTTGATTTCATTTCGTCCTGTTTCTCTCTTTTCCTTTGGTGGAATATGTTGGGTTGTTTCGTTGGGCTTCTCCCTTTTATTCACTTCGTGTACTTTATTAGTTTTTTTGATTCATTTGGTGTTGGCCTTCGGTCTAGTTTTTCATATATTGGGTTAGAGGGGTTGTTTGTTCTGATTTGTCGGGTCTCTTGTTATATGCTTTGAGTGGGATGTTCGGCTATGTTGCTCTCTCGTGGGTATTCTGGATTGTGTTGGCTATTTTGAGTGTTTTTATGGATGTGTATTTCTTTTGGGGTTATTGTTGTGTGGTGTTCTGTTTCTGTGCCATCTCAGGTTTCCTTTATTGCTTTGGTTCGGCTTTCCTTGGGATTAGATTTAAGTGGAAGTTGGGGTTATCTTATGATGATACTTATACTACACATATGAGCTATGATCCAACTAAAGACGTTAGTTTTGTTGCCATTCTTCTCTCATTTGCTAGTTCTATGATTTGTGTTTCTTTATCTGTTTGGATCTTCTCCTTAGTGGTTTCTCTCTTACTTAATTTTGGTTGTGTATTGTTAATTATTGGGGTCATTAATGTAGTTATCATAGCCTGTTTATTTTATTATCAATTTGCTTTAGTATTTTTCTCTAGTGTTCTTTGCAGGCCTATTTTTCAGGTTTTTGGAGACCCGTTCTGATTTTGTGCAGGATCCTTTTGTGGTTGGGAAGGCGGTGTTGAATATGTTCATTTATTTCCTTCCCTTTTGGGTTTTTAGAATGTTATTAGGTTGCCTTGTTGTTGTGCTTAGTTGGAAAATCCGGTTCTTATGATCTTTCTTGTTTTCTCTTGTAGCTCGTCAGAGCAGTAACGAGCTGGAGGCCCCATTAAAGACCTTGTAATTCCTTTTTCTTATTAGTACGTAGGCTTGTTGGTGGGTTTTACCCAAAAAAAAAATATTGATTAATTATATAAAAATTTGTTAAACTAATAGATTTTATTAGAATCTGCACAAAAATTTGATTAGATAATTGGAAAAAGCAATACATTATACTTTCAAAAAAATGTTATTTAGTTATAATTTATAATGAGAAATTATAAATTAAAACTAATTTATTGTTTTGTATGTATTATTGTTTTCACGCACAAAAACTTTAATGATTTTAAACGCAACATTAATGGACATTTTTTTGGTAGGGAACATCTTAATTATTTTGATAATTTATAATACATGAAAGTGTCTTATTACTTTATCATAGTAGGTAACAGTAGTCAAAGGAATCATAATCAAATGATGGTGATCGGAGGGGCTGTAGTCGAACAAATGTGGCCAGAGAGACCATAGTCAAGTGATGGTGGATAGAGAGACGGTAATTTAGTGATGATGGTCGGAGGGACTGTAGTTGGGCAACAGCGATCGAATGAATCGTGGTGTCTGATGGCTCATATTGGTCCGATTTTGTTGTCTGTTGATTCGTGTCGTTTTGAGATGTTCAGTTCAACTATAAATTTGTTGAAATCAGAGTTAGGATTATATGTAGTTTAATTTTGAAAGTTTTCAATTCAAATATGCCTTAAGATTCACAGTTGATCAAAATATTTTTTGGTGACTATCAAAGATCATCAAAATATAGCCATGTTAATAGTTAACATCATTCAACTTTAACTTATTTTTCATATAAACCATAAAACTAAAAAAAGACAAATTTTAAAAATAAATATAAAAAATATTTTAATTATTTAAAAAATATTAAAAACAAAATTTAAAAATAAGCAAGAGGTGCCAAACAAGTCACCCATTAAAATATTATGAAATTATGCAGGTAAATAAAAATACAAAAATATTCTAAGGGTTAATCCGAGAAGTTCATTTGATCACTCGTTAGTTTTCCTTATTATACGATGATATAGATTCAAGTATTATGAACAAACGTGTTAATAAATTAGTTTACAACTGCTGCCAAATTATAAAAAATGAGTTCAAATCTTGTAGGACATGATCTTTGGTCTTACCCAACATTACTTGACAAATAGGCTTACTGTTTCAACATGGTTATAAAAAACATTGGAAAGGTATTTGAGGGTTAAACATTATTATTAATCACGAAGTCTAAAATAACTATCAGATAACTCCTACAGTAATCCTCAAAATAATTTACAAACTTACAATGGGTTCCACCACTTGAGTAATTAGCAAGCTTTATCGTTAATTACTTTCCAATCATCCTGCCCATATACTTCGATCTTACTCAGCATTTGTTTATGTTGACAACTATTGAGAAAATTAAGTTTTTAAAAAATGATTAGAGTACTATATATTTTGTTTAAAAAAGATGAGCATAAGCTTTCTTGCGGCTACAACACCCCAACATACATACTAGATTATAAAAAGCTGCTACTTAGTAAAAAAATAATAAAAAACAAAAATAAAGAAAATTAAAAAAAAAAATCGTTAAAAAAAAAAAAATTTGTCAAGCAAACACTGACGTTAGAGAAAAGTTTGAGCAGATAAAGTTTTACCCTACCCTCACCAGAGAATCAAACTAATTGGTTCTTGAATCTAATTCCCAATGAACAAAGCCAAACGTTGCTAAATGACAAATTCATCGTCAATTTACTAACAGAACAAACCATGCAGCAGCAAAATAGAAACAAATAGAAAATAAAGATCAACGAGGGCTGGTTTCCAAAAGTTTAACGTCAGATAAGAAAAAACAGAAAAAACTTCAGTTGTTCAGAACATTTAATCATTATTTATGCACAGCAACAGTACCAAACAACCGACTGATACTACGTTGAGGATTCAGATAGTTCCCATACGTAGGTGACTGCTAAAAGCGAAAAGCTGGTTAAAATACAGTTTTGGCTTGAAAAATACAGCAACCAAGATAGATAATCAAATGATGGCAAGAAAAGTGAGAGCTAAAGTGGGGCCCTGTTGATTGCTTACATAGATCATGAGATTGGCTTTGCCTTAGGCCAACAACCATGGCAGACGAAATGCTTATCCATCTCTGTTCTAGCACTCTTTTTCCGTTGTATCTTCTCAGCTCTAATATAGCAACCTTGAGTGCAAACTAAAATTGTACTCTAGCCACAAAATATCATTTTTACAGTGTGAGTGTAGCAGGAGCACAATTATTAGTAGTGAATTCTCTCATCATTGTCGAAATTGAGACACTCAATGCCTTTAAGAGTGGACTCATAATAATGCCTGCCAGAATTAGACCGTTTGGGATCTGCAGATCCGAGGGGAGGACTTTTCTGAGTACTAGAGACTCCACAAAATGTTCCAGGACTCGCATCAGAGGTGCGGGTGTAGGGTGGATCTGATTCGCTACTCAACATCATGTCTCGGCTGCTAGAAACAGCAGCGTGTTTTGAGGAACTGCTTGGCCGTACCAAGAAATTTGAACTGGATAACTACATAGGAAATCATAATACTCCCCTTAAGAAATACTTGAGCAAGCGTTATGGAATAACTAACAGTGGTATTAAAAGACTTGAACAAGCTAAATTTGAAGGAGCTCAAGTGTTATTCGACTTGGCTTGTTTAGCAAATGATACAAAATTTTATGCTTGTGTTTGAGTCTTTAACCTACCGAGCTGAACTATTCTAGAATATAAAATCTACTTGAAAGTCATACATATACAGGGGCGGATGCAGTGTGGGGCCCGGGCCCCCACTGATTTTGAAAATAGCAAGTAATTAATATTATTTATTATGCATTAAGTACCGGTTAAATAAAAAAAAAATTACCTTTTCATCCTAATAGTTGTTCGCCTGTTCGCATATCTGCCTACCTATCCCACTGCAACCCTCCGACTCCCAAGGTGCGCGTGGAACTATATATATATATATATATATATATATATATATATATATATATATATATATATATATATATATATATATATATATATATATATATATATATATATATATGTATAAGCATAATAAGTCAAACACAATTGAACACAAACAAGCTTCTTTTACAACCCTAGCTACTTATGATCTTTTATACAAGGGCAAAACTAAATTAAAAAAAAAAGGGCGAAACTAGCCCTCATTTCAGGGTGGACAAATTTTTCATATAAATTAATTAATATTAAAAATAAATAAAAAATACATAATTCAAAGAAAAATTTGTATTTCATTATGATTGATAAATTGGAAAATGATTACAAGTTTGTCAATCGATTTTGCATTGTTTGATAATGTTGCATTACAAATCAAATCAAACACAATTTTTTCAATGTAAGACAGTCGTTGAGTCAATCATCACGCTGTTGCGGATCTATGGTTTATGATTTTGATGATAGCAAACATTTCTTATTTCTCTACGATTGTCTTATGTGCTAACGTTTCAGGTTCCCACGATCGGACTGCAATTTGGAATCAGCTCAAGATTGGGTAGACTAGGTCTGAGTCAGTTTGTAATCTTTTTCCTTTCTTGAGTCTGTTGTATTTGGTGTGGGACCAGTTGGATTGTAATTTAGAAGATCTCCTGTTGTTCCCTATAAGTTTTCTATTTTTGGTAATATCGGCCGGGACGATATTTATATCGTCCTGGACGATCTGTCCAAAATCAGAAACCCTATTTAAGGCATCCTCATTAAGGCAGCCGTCAACAGATCGGCCTGGACGATACCTATATCGGCCAGGACGATAATCTCAATTCAGAAAGAATCAGCCGCCATAATCAGTTTAGGAATTCTTTGTTTTAAGAAATCGGCCCGGACGATATTATTATAGTCCAGGACGATCTAACTCAATCATGCCTAAATTGATCTGGTATCTTTGGAAAGCATTAATGGTTGATTGATACGATCACATCGTCCGGGACGATCGAATGATCGGCCAGGACGATAGCCTGGACGATCTTCATCGGACAGCTTGTATTCAGGGCTATGATCAGGACGATTGAAATCGGTTTTAAACTAATCGGCCAGGACGATCGTGAGATCGGCCTGGACGATGTAACCAATTTTCTTCTGATCGTCTCAAATCGTCCCGGGCTAATAAGCTTAATTTGTACTGATCGGCCAAGACGATATGTCTATCGGCCTGGACGATAATGTCGGCAACTTGCATTAATGAGCTCGTTTTGAGAGCTTCTATTTAAGCTTTGGCATGACACTTTGTAAGTGTCTTTGGCAGCAATTGTAGCTTCGTTCTTGTGGGGGAAACTTGAAGAGAGAGCTTGAAAGGGAGAGAGGAAAGGGTGGAGTTTGAGAGAGGGAGAAGATCTGTGAGGGGGGACTCAAGGGAGTGTGGAGGGGGTTCCACACGGTTGCTCCGGCGAACTCGCACCTTAGTACCATCGGATTCAAGGCTTGTCTCGAGGTAAGTTCACCAAAGAAGAAGTCTCTTTGGTGTCAAAGGACCCGGCAACTCCGCCGCACCGGGAGAGGTGGAAGTGATTGTGTAAGGGCTTCTCCGCCTAGCTGTGGGGGCTAAAGGAGAGACACTTGTGTTAGTGCAATACTTGGAGGGTGCCTCCAAGGAGTGGACGTAGGTCAAGGTTTGACCGAACCACTATAAATCCGGTGTGTTCTTTTCTTATTATCGCTTCCGCATTTATTTTTCTTCCGCACTTTTTTTGTGGTGTGATTTGGTTTATGTGATTTTATTTCTTTGTTTAAAAAGAAGTTTTTAAAATACCAATTCACCCTCCCTCTTGGTTAGCTTTGGGAATAAGTTCTTAAGGGCTTAACATCCCCATCGAACTTTCAAGTGGTATCAGAGCGGTTTTCATAAAATAAGTTTTAAAAAAAAAACTTTTGAATTTTGATCCATGGCTAATTTTTCAAATCGTACTTTTGCGGAAGATATTCAATCACTAGACCACCATTGTTTGAAAATATTACATTTGATTTTTGAAAAATTCGCATGTCTACTTTTTTGCAATCGATTGATTTTCGTATGTGGCATATGATTTTAACTGGTTATTCATCACCATCACGTATTGTTAATGGAATTAAAACTGATATTCCTTTTAATCAATGGAATAGGGATGAACGAATGGATGCTCAATTAAATGCAAAGTCTTTGAACTGTTTTTTCTGTGCTTTAAGTTCTGATGATTTTATGTTAATATCCACGTGCACTACCGGCAAGGAAGTTTGGGATAAATTGCACACCATATACGAAGGCACTAGTGAAATCAAGCAATCCAAGTTGAATATTTTAATGCATGATTTTGAAATGTTTTCTATGAAACCTTTTGAAACGATTTTAGACATGTATACAAGGTTCATTCAAATTACTACATCATTGCATGCCTTAGGAAAAGATTTTTCAAATTTTGAAAAAGTTAACAAAATTCTTCGATGTCTACTAGATAAATTTGACTCTAAAGTTGTTGCTATTTGTGAGTCTAAAGATTTGAATGATTATTCTATTGATAATTTGATTGGCTCACTCATTGCCTACGAGCAAGGGTTGAGTCAAAGACTTTTGGATGCAGGTGAGACGATCGTTCTAAAAGCCGAAGATACGAAAAGAGGAAGCTTAGTTGGTGACGATAGAAAGGAATTGTCAAGCAAATCACAAAGCTCACCAATGCATAAGCAAAAGTGGAAAAAAAGGTAAAATTGGTAAGGATGTTAATATTTCCTCTGACGTTATTTGTTTTAAATGCAGGAAACCTGGACATATGAAAAATGAGTGCCCTAATTTAAGAATTCTCCCTGCAAAAGAAAAGGGTAAGGCAAAGTTAAATTTAAACTGAGGAAATAATGAAAAGCAAAAAATCTCATGGGCAGATCTGGTCTCTGAAGCATCGGACCAGGAGAGAGATAATGGTTAAGAGCCTTTCGTATTTTTTTTGTGTTGTGTTTTTTTTTTTTTTCCTTTTTTATTTTTGTTTTTTGTTTTTATATTTTTCGTTTTGTTTTTTTTTTTATTCTTTTTTGTCTCTGTGAAATTTTTCTCTCATCAACACACACACTCACTTTTCTAAAAATGAAAAATTTACTTCCTAATTTTTCTTGAAATCTTTAGTAAAAGTTGTGATTGACTTATCTAAAAACAATCAAAGGAAGGAAACTCATGTTTTTTACTTTCAAACTATGTTTTCTAAAAGAGGTTTTTCTACTTTTGATTTAAACTCTTTTTCATCTTTTAAATTGGTTTTTGAAACTAAAATTTTTTATCTCCCTATATTTTATTTATCACATAGGAATCTTTTGCAAGTTGTTGAATTTAATTCAAAATTTTCTTAATCAAGAAATTCGCTTTATCAATAGTATGGGTTTACTTTTGGTATTTAAGATTTCAGAAAGGTAGCATAATCAAAAAAAAAATTGGCCAATGACGCCAAAAATAAAAGAAGCGCAAAGCGCCAAAATTGAAAAATATAGAATACACAAAGTGTATCAAAAGATGCGCAGTGCGCCAACCAATTGTCAAGAGGCATAAAATGAGCCCACTAAATTTTAATGCTTACCATTCTTATACTTCTTAAAGCTTAAGAAAACCCTTGATTTTTCGATGCTTGAGTTTGAAAATCTTGATTCATGATTCAACAAATCGTACATTAATCTTCTATTAGATATATTTTATGAAAGGAGATTTGAAAAATTACTGTTTCTTTCTCTAATTTATTCCTTGATTTAGATATTGAATTAAAAAGTTTTTTAGCCTTTTTAAAGAACTTGAGTTTGGATTATCAATTCTTGATTTTCTAAACTTTTACTGGGCTATGTGTTGTCAATCCAATTCTACTAAGTTTTTTGATTAAAACTCAGAGGTAACTTTCTCATTTTAAGAACATTTTTTTTTCACTTGATCAGGGAATGTTTTTTGTTCATTTTGTTTTTTGTTTGTGCCTCCTCTCTTTTTGATAATGTCAAAGGGGGAGAACGTTGTATCTTTTTTCTTTTCAAAAATTTTAAAACAACAAAAATATTTTCATCTCCCCTATTTTTTTAAAAGTGTTATTCTAGTGAGGGGGAGATTAGGAGAAAATTGCTCTTTTTGAAAATTCAATTTGAAATGTTTTGCCATCATCAAAAAGGGGGAGATTGTTGCGGATCTATGGTTTATGATTTTGATGATAGCAAACATTCCTTATTTCTCTACGATTGCCTTATGTGCTAACGTTTCAGGTTCCCACGATCGGACTGCAATTTGGAATCAGCTCAAGATTGGGTAAACTAGGTCTGAGTCAGTTTGTAATCTTTTTCCTTTCTTGAGTCTGTTGTATTTGGTGTGGGACCAGTTGGATTGTAATTTAGAAGATCTCCTGTTCTTCCCTATAAGTTTTCTATTTTTTGTAATATCGGCCGGGACTATATTTATATCGTCCTGGACGATCTGTCCAAAATCAGAAACCCTATTTAGGGCATCCTCATTAAAGAAGCCGTCAACAGATCGGCCAGGACGATACCTGTATCGGCCAGGACGATAATCTCAATTCAGAAAGAATCAGCCGCCATAATCAGTTTAGGAATTCTTTGTTTTAGGAAATCGGCCCGGACGATATTATTATAGTCCAGGACGATCTAACTCAATCATGCCTAAATTGATCTGGTATCTTTGGAAAGCATTAATGGTTGATTGATACGATCACATCGTCCGGGACGATCGAATGATCGGCCAGGATGATAGCCTGGACGATCTTCATCGGACAGCTTGTATTCAGGGCTATGATCAGGACGATTGAAATCGGTTTTAAACTAATCGGCCAGGACGATCGTGAGATCGGCCTAGACGATGTAACCAATTTTCTTCTGATCGTCTCAAATCGTCCCGGGCTAATGAGCTTAATTTGTACTGATCGGCCAGGACGATATGTCTATCGGCCTGGACGATAATGTCGGCAACTTGCATTAATGAGCTCGTTTTGAGAGCTTCTATTTAAGCTTTGGCATGACACTTTGTAAGTGTCTTTGGCAGCCATTGTAGCTTCGTTCTTGTGGGGGAAACTTGAAGAGAGAGCTTGAAAGGGAGAGAGGAAAGGGTGGAGTTTGAGAGAGGGAGAAGATCCTGTGAGGGGGGACTCAAGGGAGTGTGGAGGGGGTTCCACACGGTTGCTCCGGCGAACTCGCACCTTAGTACCATCGGATTCAAGGCTTGTCTCGAGGTAAGTTCACCAAAGAAGAAGTCTCTTTGGTGTCAAAGGACCTGGCAACTCCGCCGCACCGGGAGAGGTGGAAGTGATTGTGTAAGGGCTTCTCCGCCTAGCTGTGGGGGCTAAAGGAGAGACACTTGTGTTAGTGCAATACTTGGAGGGAGAAGCATAGGTCGCAGCGGCAACAGAGGCCTCGTCGGAGGTGAAACTCGCAGCCGCGGTCCATAATTCGGCAGGTGCGGTGAAATGCCGCCTCAGCAGGAGAGACCGACTCCATCGTCGTCGCCCTCTGCCTCGGGCTTGTCTTCTCTCAGTAAGGCTTTTGAGGAGAGCATCCAAATCCACAATGGGCTATCGGAGAATGAATCGGCTAAGTTTCCTGTACCCACCACGGTTTCTTCTGTGGATTCTGCTATTTCGTCAGCTGAGACGGCACTAGAGGCTGTGGTTCCACTCAGTTCCAATAAAAGTATTGTGTATCCACTTCGGCCAGGATTCGTCGGAAGGAAAATAATGATTCGTGTGAATCATTTTCTTGTGTAAGTTGAAGATAAAAATATTTTTCAATATGCAGTGAGTACTGAGTTGTGGGTTTTCATTTTAACCCGATAGGGATTTGAAAATTTGATTCCTCATCTTCTGGAATGGTGAGAACAAACGACTTTCTATTATTCCAATCTTTTCTTTCAGGGGATGTTTGGTATAGGATTTGAAAATCCAGATCCATCGCAGGCAGCAGGTAGCGTGGTGTATTACGAAGCCAACGCTACCAATGGAAGAGGTAGCAATTGACTTGTTTCTTTTCGATTTCAGATTAGAAGATCATCATACCACGATGTGATTAGAGTTTCCAAGATACAAAAGGTACTGGTTAATAAACAGTCCTAAAATTGACTGCGCTAGGGATGACCTGGCTCTCCAGCATGTCGTGAATTAGCTTGAATGCATCTGCAGACCTTGTTTGCAGAGACAAGTCATGAACATCGAGTAAGTCTGAAAATCAGGGAAGGGCCCTTTAATCTTCTTGTATATCTCCAATGCCTTTTTGGTATGCTTCTTTCTGAAAAAAATGGACAATCAATGATGTATTTATATGTATTGACTGTGAAATTCCAGCTCTTTTCATTTCTTCCAGCTTATCTAAACTCATCTGTTAGAACAATGGCTTCTTCAACTTGTCCTGCCCTGCATAAAGACTTGATGAGTAAAGAATAAGCAATCTGGTTTTGGAACCCTCTCTTACATAAAGAATTAACTACTATTCTTGCTTCTGAAAATTTCCTTGATTCACACAGAGAAGAGAGAAAAATGTCGACAATCTCTTTATCTGGAATATAGCCTGAAGCCAACATTTCTTGGAATACTTTGATTGCCTCTTCTATCTTTCGACCTTTCTTTCCACAAAGATAAACAATCAGATACTTGAATGTACCACCATTTGGTTGATAACCTTCAGCTTTCATCTCTTTGAAGGTCTTCAAAGCAATCTCTGTTAAACCTGCTTGGCCATACTGGGATATCATGATCGTCCATGTATTTGGCTCTATAGAACAAGGTCTTTCTCCTCATTTCGTGATAAAGAGTTCTCATATGCTTGAAATCCTTCCCACTGTCTGCAACTTTTATAGCCATATTTTATGTTTTAGTATTATGGGTGTAATTAGGCTGTTTACCAACCCAAGAGAAAAATTGCAAAGCAGAACTGCCATGTCTCTGAGATCTTCGCAGAATTGCCTCTACAAGTTTAGGTGTGAAAGTAATAGTGCTTCTATCCAGTGTTTGTAGCAAAAGATCACTATTCGTTGAGGAGGTTAAGATTCTACAGAGTTCTTCTATATCATTCTCATCAAGCACATTTGGTGGCTCTCTACAAACCAAATTATGATCAGAGGAGCAGATTGAAACCTCCTGATCTTCAAGAATAGGTTGATGCTCAGTTAAATCGTAGAATTATTCACTCTCTCTGTGACTGAGTTTGAAGGATCTGTGTTGCTGCTCAGCCATTCCTGCTTTCTCCAGTTGACCATTTCTTTCTAAGAAGTTTCGAGATCTATAATTTCTAGAATTTTTTTGGAGGACCTGCCTGTGCACTAAGTTATGGGCTTTGTTATGCAAATTTCAATTATCTAAGAATATTAGTATCTCTATTGTTGCTCTTACAGTTTACACTATTGGTTGGTATGACTCATTCCTTAGTGTCTTCATTGTGGTTTCTAATTGGATGGGGCCAGATATGATCAGAATATTTGAGCTAATGAATTATAAGTGGGATCAAATTTTTATGTATTTGGGTGTATGAACATTGTAGATTTTGTTGCTGTTGTTGTTTGTATTCCCCGGTCATCTTTATTTTACATGAGCATTTATTGTGTCAGTATAATAGATAGGTTTGCTGCCTTTTTATAGGTCTAGTGGGAGTGTTTTTCATTTTTTATTCCTTTCTAAATACTTTTGTTTTAAGGTTCATATTGTGTGTTTTGGCATTATTGTTGCCCAATTTTTGTAGTCCCTTTGCAATGTTCTTTTGCAAGCTAGTTGTGTTGTATCTAATGTTATGCAAGACTATACCGTTGGCATCTGGCTTCATTAGGGCTACATAATGTAGAAGATTTTGAGCTTTTTTTTATTGAATTTATTTGCATTTAGATTTTTTTATTATTATAACCCCAAAATAATACTAATTATTATCAATATACTGCTTATATAAATACACTAGTTGTAATGTCAAAATAAATTATTACAAAAAAACTACTTTTACTTTACTCTAGTTCTACCTAACCAAACAAGGGAAACAATTCTCCTGTGTTTATTTTGCAGACAACCAAACAGTCTCAAAGTATTCGGAATGCACTACATTTACTTTACATTGCATTTGCTTTACACTGCATTTTCTTTTCAGACAACCAAACAGCCCCTTAATATAACGTCATTTTGAAATATATATTTAACTAGCCAAAAGAAAGTACAATAAATCAAAAAAGCTGCCAAAAAAATATATTAAAAGGGCTTGGGGATTTTTATGGTTTTACCTACTCTGGGAAATAAAGAATTCATGGCACCTTCTTAACTTCTTGGTTTTCGCTTTATCAAAAAAGAACACAGATTTGTCGGCGTAGGTAGGATAGCGAACGACAGGAACAACTGTTACTAGTCCTGTAAGTATTTTTTCTTAATTTCATCAAACTAGGCTTGTCGATTGGGGAAATATACTTAAAATATACCTAAAAGAAAATCGTGGATTCAATATTCTAATCTAAGTTATTTCATTAATAATTATTTTTGTCAACCATACATTTAACGTAACTTCATATTGAAATATATATTTAACTGGCCAAATAGAAGTATAATAAATCCAAAAAGCTGCCAAAAACAAATATTAAAAGGTCTTGGGGATTTTTACGGTTTTACCTACTCTGGGAAATAAAGAATCCACGGCAACTTCTTAACTTCCTGGTTTTCACTTGATCAAAAAAGAACGCAGATTTGTCGGCGTAGGTAGGATAGGGAACGACAGAAACAACCTTACTAGTCTTGTAAGTATTTTTTTAATTTCATCGAACTAGGGTTGTCGGAGAAAATCGTGGATTTGCAGATTCTCAGGTACAACTTTTTTTTTTCTTATTTTGGCAAACTAGGATCATTATTGGGGGATATATACAGAAAATAGTATTACTATAACTAATATATTGAAATTTTGTGGGTGGCCAATTCAGGTAACCATAGATCCTCCCCTGCTTATGTATTTAAGTGGCTAAAATACTATGTAACTAATATTTACATAAGTGATGTCACGCTTTAAAATATAGCTGTGTAATTATGGCTACTCAAAAATTGATATCATATGATAATACATAAGAATTACAATTTCGATAGAAAACCACAAAGAGTCGGTAACCTCTTCCATTTATCTGTTGTTTATTCGTTCAATGTTATTAAATGGTACCAAGCACTTCCGAAATATTTTGAATTTAGATAAAAAAAAAAACCGCCGTGACTTTTTATAATTGAATTAATCAATGATACATGCGGAAGCTATCAAACTTAAATTCATCAATAAAATCAGTTTGAAAATCTTAAATAAATTGTAAATAAGCAAACGACTGTATCCAGCAAAGCTTCTAGAATAGGTAGAAGAATCCACTTACATCTATGAAGTCAGCTATTTTAATAGGAACGAGCAACTACCTAAAATTTACGTTCACCATAAGTAAATAGAAAACTCACCATAGCTTCTTTGGCCCCAGTAGAGTCATTTGGCACCGGACTCTTCTGTTTGGAAACACTTCCCTGATTTAGTAGTCCTGGAGCCCTCCGCTTAGATGGGTCCATAGCAGACCAACCACTTGTCCTAGCTTCTTCGCCACTTAAAACATGACCTATACTCAAATTTCAGGACTTTTAAATATTTTGTAAAACAAACCAAAGCAAAGGCAATAAGTTCCCGGGTATTATTTTGTTTCACAACATAGAATAATAAACTACAGAACTATTGAAATAAAATAAAATAAAACTTAAGTCATGAAAAATATCAAAAAAATAATAATAAAAAAAGAAAAAACAAACACATTAAAGCTCTTAAGCCTGCAAAATTTAATAGATGAAACTAATTTTTTCGCCATAGCAATTACCAGAATGCTTATCAGTACTTCCAATGGCTGGTGGCAAACCAGAGCTGGGCCCAGCAATTTGACCCTAAAGTGGAATGAAAATAAGTAAATCTTCTCAACCCGGCCACACAAATAACTAAAAATAAGTGGTATCTCCTAAATGCTTACGACAGCTCGAGAAGTATTAACTTGTGATTGCTGATATTTCAAAATGGTCCAATCAAACACATAATCGAACTGAAAACCTGACAATATATAGATAAAATTTAACCCAGGAAACAATTCCTTTTAAACTTCCCCGATAAACAGAAAATATTAATCCAACAAGTGGATCAATCAGATAATAGGGCTTCAGAAAAATCTGGACCTCTGACAAGTTGTAAATGGATAGAAAAATTTACCCTCCCGGATGAAAAGATCCCTAAATATTCTTTTGAGGTACGCATAATCAGGTTTGTCATCAAAGCGAAGTGAACGGCAGTAATGAAAGTAAGATGCAAACTCTGAAGGATATCCTCGACACAAAGCCTGGAAGTAAAACAGTTTCTAGGTTACTTCTAGGGAACATAATGGACATAAGCTTAAAGATTTGGTTAATGAACAAGATTTACTTCAATAGACGTGGAGACTTTTCTTTCACTAATTTTTTCATACTTTTGCTTCTTCGTACCAGCTTTAAGACCCTGCCACGGAAGACTGAGGGCAAACAAAAAGATCACGCAAGGGAACTAAGTCAACAAAGCACAATTTAGTTTAAAATGAACTCCAGACCTTCCTCTCAGAAAGTACATCAGAACATAACCAAGGGATTCCAAATCATCCCTTCTGCTTTGTTCTAGGGTTCCAACAGCATTGCAATAAGAAAAAGCACGAAGTCAAACCCATGGACATACTACAATAAGAGAAATAGAACGAAGAACCTTTAAAAGACAGATTAGTTCCAAGTTCTTGTTTATTCATACCTATGCCAAGATGAGTATTCATGCTTGCATATCTTGCTGTCCCAGTCAAGTTCTTGTTCTCTCTGTCATTCACTCGAAGAAATTGAAAGTGTAAAAACAATAATTGCGCCAAAGAATCCAATTCATAAGATTACTTGTGAATGCTAATAAGGAATATAGGAGGCTTGATAAGAGCACAAGTCAATTGAGAGGAAACCAGATATTTTATAAGAGAAGAAGAATGCAAAAAGAAAAAGCTAAATTATCAAAGAAGAAAAATGTAAAACCCCAACTCAGTTTCAATTTTAAACTGAAAGCCATCTCCAACAGTAGCATCACTGGGATTTGTTCAATAGAAAAATTCATTTAAAAGGTTGCCGCTTAAGAGTTTGTCAAAACAGAAAATTCCAAAAGAATGAACTTGGGTCAAATAAAAATCAATGCAAAAACTTTTGCACAAAACTGACAGAAGCATAACTCATCAAAGAGAATGACTTAAGTTGCAGAGACTGAATTTTGATCAGCACATAACAGAATAGTAAAAAATAATGTTGGTTAATATAATTATGTTCTGAGGTGTCAAATCATACCAACAACCAAGCTATTTTCATGGAGGAAGAAGCGACATCTCAAGAAATGCCAAACAAAGCGCAAATTCTACTGTATTCAGTATTCTGATAGCAGAGTAACTTACAAAGGAGTATCAAGCTTTAATAAGTATATAACTGTTGGAAAGACTCAGGAAACTATTATACAACTGTTAAGGCGTGGAACTTAATTTCCTAAGGCTTCCCTGGAAAAATGTCATCTTGATTTAAGACTGAATTTCATGTCAATTTTCAAGTAAAATAATCTGTTGCAAACAGACTTCTACACCATCAACTGCCTATTAAGAACTTAACAAAATCCAGCTCTTCATATCTTGCAGATAATAACAAAGATTGTTCGTTACCAATCTGGAACCACCAACTTCTTCACCTCTATAAAGGATTTTTATGTCTGCATGGATGAGAAGTCTCAGTAAAAATTGAAGAGCGCACACCCTCTGCTGCTAGTTTCCTCATCCAAGTTTCCCAAAGTGGCTGGTACCATGTGGAGCCTAGATCCGGTGGCTCTTGGCGGCATTGACTGCTTTGGAAAACCATTAAGTCTTAGGACGTGTAACGCATTAATTTCCTCCATTACCTCATAATCTAATCCATGAATTCAGGCTTCTAATTTCTGCAAATTAATTTCTCCAAATCAAATTGATTTGGTCACATCCTCTTAATAGTTACTAAAGATAGTTGCAGCTGTGCGGTATAGAACGCAAGGGTATGCTCTTTGGGTTCCTGAACGAGGCTGAGAATGGGAAGATACTAGTTGTGGATGGCACAAAGGTGTACAACAATGGGTGCAGTGCCCATTGATAGGAAGCGAGGTGACGACAAGGCATGCCTGATGCAGTGGAAGGTTACAGGTCCTTCTAGCTAACAAGAGGAAGCTCTATTTCTTGTGTGAGCCAGTAGCAAGTGGTAGGGATTGCCAGCTGTCAGTTGGAGAAGGTTCAAGTTCGAACAATATCTGGTGAGGAGGCTTAGAGGCCAAAAAGATAGTTAGATGTGCAATATGAGATGATTTCTGGAGTCGACAGAGCAATTATTGATGATAAAGTTGCAAGGAGATTGGTGGCATGTGTGAGTGCAACCTAAAACTGGGTATGAAGAGCAGAACTGAGGTTGCAGTTGGGTTTCTCAAAAGTTTTCTTAGAATGAATCATTATACAAATCAAAGAAAAAGAAATAGAGAACTGAAGGAATAAGAAAGAAATAAGATATAGGGAATTCTAGAGAAAAAAGGAAGGAATATTAGAGTATAAATGTTGTGATCCTGTATTTACCATTAGACTAGTAAAACCATCTCTCAGCACGACTATGAACATCAGTGAATGTCACTGAACTTCTTATGTTTTATTTCTATTTTGATGTTTTCATCTAGCATTTTTTTACTTCCTATTTTTGGGTTTGCCTTTGCTCTCAGGTGCAATTTTCAACTGGTGTTAGAGTTGGGCTTTGGAGTTCTAATGGAAAAGTGATAGGAAATACTTGAAATCAAGTATTTCCTAATCACTTATACAACAAATCTTGATGCAAACTGCTGTTCGCAGCAGGAAAAACAGCAAAACAGTGGAAAAAACAGGGAAAAGCCGAGAGAAAATTGGAAGAACAGCTTGTATTTTACTAGTAGATGGAAGAAAAATAGCAAAGATACAAGGATCCTCTATTCGAGAGGAGGATCGCACTCTCCCAATCTCTAGAATTCGTTCTAGAGCCCAAGCCTCCAAGAAAACCCTAATTCAATCAATCAAAACATGACCCCTCCCTCATTCACTCATCCCCTTTAATACAACATATTTCCTATTTTAATTTCCCTCCCAAAACCTCATCTCCCCACTCCGTTTGAACATTCAAATTCTTTGGAGAAGTGGGGCCCGCCCCCACTTAAGAAATCTCATTTAAAGGAGGCGGAAGCCTCCGCCTCCTATAGACCAGCGGCTGGAAATGCCGCTGGTTTTGGTTCTGGACCGGTTCACAGAGAACCGGTCTAACAATACCGCCCTCCCAAAGAACCACCTTGTCCTCAAGGTGAAAATCAGGAAATTGATGTTTCACCCTCTCGTATGGCTCCCACGTGGCCTCGTAGTCTGGAAAGTTCTTCCACTGGATCAACACTTCTTTAGTTCCTTCTTCTTTCTGGCGAACCCCCATCAGTTCTAATGGTTCCAAAACCACCTCTAAATCCTCCGTCAGAGTCGCTGGTAGCTCGGGGTTGGCTGTATAGTCACCAATGGCCTTCCTCAACTGGGATACATGAAAGACTGGATGTATGGTCGCCGTTGGTGGTAGCTTCAGTCGATATGCTACTGCTCCGATCCTCTCCAGCACTTCATAAGGCCCAAAGTACCGAGGAGCCAGCTTATCATTTCTTCTGTTGGCGACTGTTTTCTGTCTATATGGTCGGAGCTTCAAATACACCTTCTCCCCCACTTCAAATTGGATGTCCCTCCTATGCCCGTCTGCTTGCTGTTTCATAATTTGTTGAGCCCTCAGTAAATGTTTCTTCAATTCTTCTAGCACTTTATCCCTCTCCTCCAAATACTCCTCTACTGAAGAAACGGGAGTACTACTACTCCCAAAATGTACCAAGTGAGGAGGGTCCCTTCCGTACAACACCTTGAATGGGGTCATCTGTGCAGCCGAGTGGAAAGATGTGTTGTACCAGTACTCTGCCCATGACAACCACTTAGCCCACTGCTTGGGCGTATCCGACACGAAGCATCTCAAGTATGTTTCCAAGCTCCTATTGACCACCTCAGTCTGGCCATCTGTCTGCGGGTGGTAGGCGGTGCTCCTTTTCAGAACTGTTCCCTGCAACTTGAATAATTCCTTCCAAAAATGGCTAAGGAACACCTTATCTCTGTCTGACACGATTGCCTCTGGTACCCCGTGCAATCTGACTACCTCCCTGATGAATGCTGAGGCTACTGTCACCGCGGTGTATGGATGTCGAAGAGGAATGAAATGAGCGTACTTGCTCAATCTATCTACCACCACCAAGATCACTGTGAATCCTTCTGAACGAGGCAGTCCATCTATGAAGTCCATGGATATCTCCTCCCATACCTGTCCTGGTAATGCCAACGGCTGTAGTAGTCCTCCTGGCGACATTGCCAAATATTTGTTCCTCTGACAAACTTCGCACATTGCCACCATCTCCTCTACATCTCTATGCATCCCCTTCCAGTAAAGCTCGGCCGCCAGTCTCCTGTAGGTTTTCTGCACCCCTGAATGGCCCCCGACTGCACCCCCATGAAATTCTTGGAGCAAATTGGGGATGTGGATCGATGTTCGGGGCAACACAAATCTCCCCTGAAACAACAGTCTGTCTCCCTCTAATGAGTACCCTGGGTGACTACCATCCTCTTTCAGTAAATCTGACCTGATCTTTCCCAACACCTCATCCTTCGAGCTCTCTTCTTTGATTGCCTCCCAATCTAGCATCAAAGGAACAGACACAACCACTGTCTGTAGTTCACCCAATCGTCTGGACAAAGCATCCGCAGCTTTGTTTTCCCCGCCTGGTCTGTACTGAATTTCAAAGTCATACCCCAGCAATTTTGAAAGCCATCGCTGATGCTCTTCCGTCACCATCCGCTGCTCCAACAAGTACTTCAGACTTCTCTGATCTGTTCTGACAATGAAATGCCTACCTAATAGGTAGGGTCGCCACTTCTGGATGGCTAAGACAATAGCCATTAATTCCCTCTCATAGACTGACTTCAGCCTGGCTCTGGCTGCTAATACCTGGCTGAAGTAGGCAATGGGTCGACGATTTTGCATGAGCACTGCCCCCAATCCGTACCCTGAAGCATCAGTCTCCACTATGAAGGTCTGAGTGAAGTCCGGTAGAGCTAGGACTGGTACCGTGGTCATAGCCTTCTTTAGTGTCTCAAATGCTGCTGTGGCTGCTTCTCCCCATAAGAATCCATCTTTCTTTAGCTGTTCTGTTAGTGGCCAAGCTATAGTACTGTACCCTTTAACAAATCTCCTATAGTATCCTGTAAGTCCTAAGAATCCTCTCAATTCCTTCAGATTCTTAGGCAATGGCCATCTCAACATCGCCTCCACCTTTGACTGATCAGCTGCCACCCCTTCCTTGGATACTACATGGCCCAAGTATTCCACCCTAGATTGGCCAAAGCAACACTTCTTCAGATTGGCTCTCAGCTGATGCTCCTGTAGAACTTCCAATACCAACTTCAAATGCTTCATATGCTCCTCCTCAGTTCTACTGTAAACCAAGATGTCATCAAAGAACACAAGCACAAACTTCCTGAGATACGGTCTGAACACTCTATTCATCAGTGATTGGAAAGTCGCAGGGGCATTGGTAAGCCCAAACGGCATCACCAGAAACTCATAATGCCCCTCATGTGTTCTGAACGCCGTCTTAGAGATGTCTCCCTCCCTCATCCGGATCTGATGGTATCCAGACTTCAAATCCAGTTTGGAGAATATCACTGCTCCATACAGTTCATCCAAGAGTTCATCAATCACAGGAATGGGAAATTTATCTGGGATAGTCTCCTTATTCAAAGCCCTATAATCCACACAAAATCTCCAGCTTCCATCTTTCTTTTTGACCAGTAATACGGGGCTAGAGAAAGGACTCACACTAGGTCTGATGATCTTTGCCTCCAGCATTTCACTAATCAACCTTTCAATTTCATCTTTCTGAATCTGAGGATAGCGGTAGGGTCGTACACTAATCGGTGACACCCCTTCCCTTAGTAGAATTGCATGCTCCTGTTCTCTGACCGGTGGTAACCCTTGAGGTGGCTGGAACACCTCGCTGAACTGTTGGATGACTGGTTGAACTACAAGAGGAATGTCTCCTTCTTTTCCCACACTAACTTTTTCCAATCGTTGCAGCTCCACCAAATATCCACCCCCAACCTCCTGGATGGTTCAGATCATGGACTTGAGAGACACCCCCGTCCTAGACAGGCCGACATCTCCCTGTATCACCATTCTCCTCCCTTCCACTACCAGTTCCATCCTCAGTTCTCCCCCAAAGTCTGCAGCCACTTCATTCCCAAAATCACATCAGTACTTCCCAATTCTAAGGGGAGAAAATCCTCCCTCACCTGTATCTCCTGAATGGTCAGCATCACTCCTCTACAAACTCCTCTCCCCATTTCCACCTTCCCCATGCCCATCATTACCCCATAGCCACCGGTATCCACTAGTGCCATACCAAGCAACTCAACAAGCCGGGTGGAAATGAAATTGTGGGTTGCCCCACTATCTATCAGAACCACCACCTCGTGGTCAGCTATCACCCCTTTCACTTTCATAGTGTGACTCGAAGTGAATCCCACTATAGAGTTTAGGGAGACTTCTGCCACATCCAGGTGCAACTTCTCCTCCTCCTCCACTTCTGACCTGCTCCCACCTTCCTCTTCGTCTTCCTCGTCTTCGCAAACAAGGAGAACCTGAAGAGTCCGGTCCTTGCACCTATGTCCCGGCATGTACTTCTCGTCACATCTAAAGCACAATCCCTTGGCCCTCTTCTCCTGCATCTCCTTATTAGTAAGCTTTTTAAAGTTTCCCCCAGGCCCTCCTCCTCCAGACCTCTCCTTTGGTACTTCTCGTGTACCCCCCGGTGCAGCTCCCTTGGATGCTAAAAACGTGGTCGTCATCCTGTGGGATCCCCCAGAGCTACTGCCTCGAGTCCCCCTCTCCAGATGCTTCTGGTCCTCGACCAACTGTGCCAACTCCATGGCCTCCCCCAGGTCGTGTGGTCTCATCACTCTGACGGCGGCTCTGATTTCTGGTCTGAGCCCCTTCATGAAGTTCCCTTCAAGCACGGTATCAGAAAGACGATCCAACCTGCTAGCTAGGTACTCAAACCGGTCCCGGAACTCTGCCACTGTCCCTTCCTGTGTCAGTGCAAAGAACTGCTCATAGAAATCCCCTCCGCTGCTGGTTCGAAAACGCTCTAGCAGGCATTCCTTGAACTCCCCCCAGCTTCGAATAGGTCGTCTCATGTCCCGCCACTGGTACCATGCCAGTGCCTTCCCTTCTAAACACAGTCCTGCCGCTGTCAGTTTCTCCTCGTCTGTCAATCCGTTGACTGCAAAATACCGTTCCACCTTGTAGATCCAGCCATGGCCATCTTCCCCCTCAAAGATGGGCATCTTCAACTTCCTCACCTTCGGATCCCTTCCGTTACCCCTGTACTCCCCATAACCTCCCATTCCTCGAAGATGAGGTGCTCCCCAAGTGTCCCGGTCCTCCCTCCCCCGTTGGTATTCGAGTCCATCGTCATAATCCCCTCTTCCCCTTTCAGAATCAGCACCTCGACGCTGAAATTCAGCACCTCGACGCTGATATTCTCCTCTTCTTTCGCCAAATTCTGCACTTCCTTCATATTCTCCCCTCCGGCCTTCAAAATCCATACCTTGACGCTGAAAATCAGCACCTCGACGCTGAAAATCAGCACCTCGACGCTGAAAATCAGCACCTCGACGGTCATTCCCCAAGCTCATCTCCTCTCTAGAAAGTGGCTCTAGAGGTGGCATGTCGTCGTCTCCCTCAAGGATCTCCACAGCCGGAATCCTCCTCCCCCGAGGCGGGTTCGGATTTCCTCCTACGCCATGGTCGCCGACAGTCTCTCTTGCATCCGATGCCGTCAGATTAGTCTTCATCTCAAGTAATTTCTTCATCATCTCTTCCATGGCCGTGAATTTCCCCTCCAACCTTTCGTTGTTGGTGGTGATTTGATTTTGAAATTCAAAAAATTTTTCTTCCAAATCGGTTTTCAATTGACCGATCTCGCCTTCCAAGACGTCCACCTTCTTTCCGGCCATTGCTCTCCTCACGGATCTCCCAAAATCTTCTTCCGGACAAGATAAACTCGCTGAAATTTTAGAATTTCAGCCGCCGGTGGTCCCAAATCGATGCTCTGATGCCAATTTGATAGGAAATACTTGAAATCAAGTATTTCCTAATCACTTATACAACAAATCTTGATGCAAACTGCTGTTCGCAGCAGGAAAAACAGCAAAACAGTGGAAAAAACAGGGAAAAGCCGAGAGAAAATTGGAAGAACAGCTTGTATTTTACTAGTAGATGGAAGAAAAATAGCAAAGATACAAGGATCCTCTATTCGAGAGGAGGATCGCACTCTCCCAATCTCTAGAATTCGTTCTAGAGCCCAAGCCTCCAAGAAAACCCTAATTCAATCAATCAAAACATGACCCCTCCCTCATTCACTCATCCCCTTTAATACAACATATTTCCTATTTTAATTTCCCTCCCAAAACCTCATCTCCCCACTCCGTTTGAACATTCAAATTCTTTGGAGAAGTGGGGCCCGCCCCCACTTAAGAAATCTCATTTAAAGGAGGCGGAAGCCTCCGCCTCCTATAGACCAGCGGCTGGAAATGCCGCTGGTTTTGGTTCTGGACCGGTTCACAGAGAACCGGTCTAACAAAAAGTTAGAGCAATGGCGTTCAAAGATGGGATGTTTAACATCAAAAACTTTAGGCACTACAAGATGTAGATCAAAGATTATCCATACTAGAGAAATTAATATCTACATCTCTTTCAGATAAAGCTGACTGCCAAAAGCAAAAAAGATTGCTCTAATGGAAAAATATGTTTTGGAAATTATATGTCTATCACTAACCAAGAACAATGCTTTCAACATATACTAAATAACAAGATATATCTAATAAGAATATTTTTCAATCACAAGATATTAACAGAGCTTCCAAAACATACTCAATTCAAATTGGTTGATATTACCTTCAACACTGAAGTTCATGCACAACCTATGCAAAGCTAGGATTGAACTATCATAACAGCCAATAGTTCCAAAGAGTCAATGAAGCTAAAGCTCAATGGTATCTATGACATAACCTTTAGTGAGGACATCAAGTGATAAGAAATAGGTGAAGGTTTTTCTTTGGCTACTGTGTCTCTTTAAATAGTGAAAAAAATACAAAGAACGCCAATAATAATAGATCTAAATCATAGCAAATGGGACAGTTAAAATTTTGTAGCGATGCATGCTAATTATGTGGCAAGGTTGTCCAAATGAATACGGATTGTCCACAAAGAAATGGTGGACAAAATTTAAACAATATGAAGGAATTCATAAATGCTGCAAGTGAAGAGATACATTAGTCCCTACTGCAGATAATCTTATGTAGTCTTGCATCGTATATCCAGTGTGTTATTTCATTACACTCCAATTAGAGTTTACCACTAACTATTCTGTGAAGGTTTATCTTACTGATGATGAAATGATAAATGTTAATGATGTGCAAATCAAGACTGGTAAAAAGGCTATGTGGATAAGTGAGGCAAACTCCTAGCTTAAAGAGCAACCAGATCTCAATTGGGAAGCAAGGTGAAGAAGGTTATATCTCAACTTTTTGTACTAACACTAGAAGGTTATCAAGAATGTTATTATAATCGCATATTGAAGGATGATACCATATACATGATATCAAATAAAGAAATGATGGGACTAAGAGAAAAAATTGTGAAATCAATTGAGAATGATTCTAGAGCAATGTGAAACTATGCTTCTATCAAGTGGGGACTTAAAAAGGATGAGGGCATTGCAAGTCAAACATTATTCCAAGAGCAAGGAGCATCAAGGTAGCATTTTAGTAAAGGCCAACAGGCTTATCGCTTATGTACTGAGATATTGCAATGCCTTAGTCCACTTCCAAGGTGGATTAAGAGATGGTGTTGCATAGAGATGATTCTCGCTTTGAATTGGACATTAAAAAATAATCATCAAATGGGAGATCATTTGGCTGTGTGCAGTATTAATTCCATCAAATTTAGCATAACTTAATTATTAATTTAAAGATTTTGAGCATTCAAATTTAGTTGTCTGAATACAATTTGATCCGGTTCAAATTTAAGTAGCAAATATTAATCCCAAAATATTGCAATAAAAATAGTGATTTATTTTCTAATCTTGCAACCTCCAATGCCTCATAATAGTTATAAAAGAGAGTTATTGTTGTGGACAGTATAAGACTCAAGGGTATGATGCCAAGTTCAAGAGGTTGGCAATGATAGATGCAGTGCTTGTCATTTGGCAGTTGGCACTAAGGACAGAGATTGCAAGGGAAAAATTGCGTCTTTAAATAACAATAATATGTTTGGAGATAGTAATATTTAAATTAATGCATTTTACCTACATAGCATTTGAAACTTCTTTATTTTCATATGTTACACCTCAAATCTTTAATTTAGCCTACCCACACCTCAAACTTCTAATTCGCTCATATCCCGCACTTTATTCCATCTCCGTCACTTGTACGCGTGTCAGCCCCCAGTCGCTCGAATGATCGTCTCCTTCGACCTATTCTCCGTCAATTTTCTGAGTGAAAACTCCTTCGTCATTCTGTTGCTGCTCCTCCTTCGTCGTCGTTCTACTTGTCCGTAAGTTTTAAGTCCTTGGCATGATTTATGCCATAAATTTTGCTATAGCTATGTCATTCTTTGGCTGGTGAGATCTACTTCTTGACAAAGTCATTTTTGCTTGTTGGTTCAAAGGTCAAAGTTGGATGGAATATTGTTTTTGAAGAAGTTTGGGAAGGTTCTTTTTCATTTTGTGAATAGGAATTGTAATAAATTAGCCCATTTTTGTGCTAACTTAGCATTAAGTGATGATTTTCTTTGGGAAAATCTTAGTAGTAATAAGATTCCTCCTTTATTTTTAAAAATTTTAAAGGAGGAATGTGATAGCATTTCTATCACCTAGTACTTTGTAATTGCTTTTCCTTTAATTTTCAATGCTATTTGCATTTTTCTCAAAAAAAAAAATAAGTTGGATGGAATACTAGTTTGAGAACACCTCTATTTTCATCTTTGTTGAGTTACGACTTATGTTGTTTGATTTACATGATATTTTTGCTTGTCGTTGGCTCGTTGGGTGGTGATGCAATCAAAAATTTGGGAGAGGGACCCAAATTTTTGATCACAAAAGAAACTAAGACTACTCTTTCTAAGAACAAAATAAAGATATAAAAAGACAAATAAACTAAAAGAAAGAACTTTACTTCATAATATAAAAGACTATTACAACTTAGACAAGACTTACAAAGGACTCTTGCAAGACACTTACAATTTGGACGCTTCAAACTTTGACACAAACAAAATGACACCCTAAAATTGCTTACTTTGAGAAGAAGGATACAATGGAATGGATACTATGGAGAGAAGAAATAGATTAGAAGCCAAGAAGAATGGTGGAAAGAGCCCGCAGGATTTCCATAGAAGAAGAAGAAGAAATGGAACAAAGCTCTCAAGCTTTTTCCAAGAAAACCTCTCAGGTTTTGGCTCCAAAAATCACTCACATTCACTTCTTAAAAAGCAGCCACAAACATCAATATTTATAGGCACAAAAAGGAATACAAACAGCCATCAACCTTGCTAAAACAGCCAACAAAACAGCCCACAACTTCCCTAAACAGCCAATCAAAAACAGCCAAAAGTTCCCAAGTTTCCTTGAAGAAATGAAAAGCCAAGAGGCACACCTGCTGAATCCCAAGAGCCAATGAACAAAGCCACGGAACCAGCCAGGGACAGCACAAACTGCAGTTTCAGCAAAGGAAACCAGGCGGCACATTAATTCACGGTCAACAGAGAGGATGCCAAGGCGGTAAAGAAGACAGCACCCGAAGAGGCACCTCACACCCGAAGCAGCCAGCCGTGAGGGAACTTTCCAGAGAAGAAAAAAGGGATGCAGCAACTTAATTTCAAGAAGAATGTTAAAGAGCAAATTCCACCCACCAAATCTTGTTCCCAATTCATAATTTTATAGTAAGTCATTAGCTCATAATGAGCTACTTCTCCACTAGATATTAATGAGCTTGGCACAACTAAAGTTTTAACTACTTAAGCTCAAACCAAAACAGCTAATGCCCTCATGAAATCAGCAAACATCCAAAAGACAAAAAGGAGAGGGGAAATATGAAAAGACACAAGGCAAGAAATTATAAAAAAAACTCAACTTGAGTTGACCCCCCTTTTGCCTACATCAGGTGGCTTTCATGAGAAATTTTTTACTGCATGAGAATTTTGCAAATCATGTGTTGGTTTACTGTGTTGTTGTGCTGCATTTGTGAGGGAATTAGATGGAATACTTATTAGAGATAGCCCTCTGTAATCGTCTTTGTGGTCTTACGACTTATGCTTTTTGGTTTACTGGAGTTATGAGGGAAATATAATACCTACATTGGCTTATTATGTTCTCCAGTTGGTGGGATGGGTCATCAGTGGGCTTTATTTCACTGGGATGGAACATTGCTTGGTTGTACTTCAATGTGTTGAGCTGTGATGGAGTTGTGAGGAAAATATAACATCTGAGTTGTGCTACGCTAGTTCTAACAATGATGAAAATGAGCTTGATTTCTATTGGACGGCTCTCTAGCTGGATGATCTATGTTGCAACCAAGGCCCACATCTGATGGGATCATTGGATGGCCATGGTGCCGACAGTTAAAGAAGCAACCCATATTGTTGTTGTTTCTATAATCTGATTGATGACCTCCGGATGAAACCCGAAAGAGCAAAAGAGAGAAGAAGCCAAAAAAAATCCTGCGTACAAACCTCATGCCCGGCGGATCCACGATTTCTGCCGGAATCCCTGCCAAAATTCCGCCGAGGAACTGTAGATTCGGCGCCGTTCACGTCTGTCTCCGCGATTCCTGCAGGGATCCCGCTCGATCGTACCTAAAGCCCGTCGTTAAATACCGGCTCAAAGAGAGCATTCGGCTGCTCTTCTCCCTGCTCGTCTCTTCTTCCATTCGCACTCCCTCCTTCCACGACATCTCCACTGCCGAACTCCCTCTTCTCTCGGTCCACTTCCACACGACCGACTCCTCTCACGCGATCGAGCTCCCCTTTCACTGCTAGATCGTTACTCCCCTCCGATCTCCCCTCCTGTAGCCGACTCCTGCTCCCGACCGTGAGCCCCGATCCTCACAGAGAGAGAGAGAGAGAGAGAGAGAGAGAGAGAGAGAGAGAGAGAAAGGGAAAGGGAAGAGAATCCGACCTACCTCCTGCTCGGCTTCACTCCATCTCCTCCCCATAGCCGTCCGACTCCATTCAACCGAGCTCTAATAGAGCTCGTCTCTTCTTGTCGAATCCGGCTTCGATTCCATCCCGTCTGACTCCAGGAAGCCGCAACCCTCCGACGACGCTCCTCTCTTGTTGGATTGAACTTCACGACATTTTGATCAGGGCAAAACCGAGAGCTCGGTTGCTATGAAGGTAACTTTCTCCCTTATGCTCGTTCGGCCAAATCCCGTAGACCTGCTGAACCGCAACGGGAGGAAAGGGAGAGGTTATGTAATTTTTTATTAAAATTAATGTTGATTAATTTTAATCAAAATTAATAATAATTATTAGTTAATTTTAATTAGTTTTAATAAAAAAAAAATATTTTAATTAATTATAATTAATTTTAATTAACTGAAATTAGTAAATTAATTATAATTATCATAAATAATTATAATTAGTTTTAAGAGATTAATTATAATTAATTTTTAATTAATTATAATTAACCTTAATTAAAGTTAATATTAATTAATTATAATTAGTTAGTTTTTTTAATTAAAGATTAATTAATATTAATTATTTATAATTAGTTAAATTTATTTATAATTAATTATCTTAATTAATTATAATGACTTTAATTAATTATAATTACAAAAAAATTAATCCCACATTCTCTTTCCTCGATGTCCGTGTAGGAACGGCAAACCACCTAAGCACGCCTTTATTGGTCGTGGTAGGAGGGAACCCGATGCGACACCTACGACGAGGTAAGCGAGTGACCCCTCGATCCACGTGTCAACCACGACAACCCCGCGAAGGTATGAACTTTTCTAAAACTCAAAATTCCTTCTTCGAAGTTAGTATAGCCTTGGAAACCCCGCCTATGCATGCTTTTCTTAGCGTGGTGGGAAAGGATCTCGGTGCGATGCGCGCGACGAAGCGGGGATACCCATAAGTACTCGCTTGCGGGGAAATAACTGCCTTGCTTACAAAATATTTTCAAAAATAAATAAAATACTTTTTTTTACAAAAAAAAAAAATACCCATGCACGCTTTTCTTAGCGTGGTGGGGGATCGAAAAATTACACGGCCGCGGTGTCCTCGAAAGAGGGCATCTACCATGCACGCTTTTCTTAGCGTGGTGGGAAAGGCCCAGTTTTCCGTAGTTTTCCCCTAAACAGGGGAGACGCCGGGAGGCTGCCGAAATTTGGATTGAAAATCCAAGAACTTAAAAAAAAAAAAAGAACCTGCAAGTGGACTTGATTGAACTCAAAAGGACAATGGAAGACTTGAGAACTTGGACTTGGACTGAGTTGAATCTCAAATGAGATTGAACTTGAACTTGGCATTCGGGCTTGAACTCTACAAGACAGCAGGGGACTACTTGAACTCAAATGAGTTGAACAAAGAACTAGAACATGACTCGAACAATGTGAACGAACAAAAGTGAACTTGAACTCGAACCACAGGGGACTTTGGACTCAAGCTAGACTTGTGAACATTACTTGAGCTTGTTATTTAAACTCAAGCATGAATTTGTGGACTTGGACTTGGATTCATATTTGAACATAAAATAACTTATAAATTTTTGAATTTAAGTAAATTGAGATTTAATACATACTTGAGCTTGCAAATGAATACATGTAAAATTTGTAAGCCAATAGATTTTGCAAATGTCATTCACTTAATGATGAGGATGATGCCATTTGATGTAAACCTTCATGCAAATGACAATGATAGGATTGTGGCATTCATCCTAGTTCGTGCAAATAGTAGATGATAATTTTGATCGTCTAACTAAAAAAAGATCAATGAATGTATAAGGATCTACAAGGGAAGTCCAAGATCTTACAACAAACAAAGATTCTTTTGAACTCATGTAATATACATGTAGTGAAGGAGATAGTTGGCTTACAAACATGAATGAAGTGCAAGAGAATATAGTAGCTTGCAAACAATAATGATAGCTAGATTGTGAATGCAATGATCTCCCTTCAATCAACATCGATGAGTCAAAAGGAGACTTCTTTCATCCACTAGCAACGATCAAGACAAATTCACAACTTGACTATGAGTAATGAATGAAATGAGGAGTGTCAATGGATAAATGAAGGAATTGTGGTGGATAATATTGCAAAAGAATTATTCACATGCGCAAACAAGGGACTCGTAGCAAGAGGTCTTCATACGAATTCAACCTTCATTTGATTGTAAACATTCATCAACAAGGAACTTTTGGAGGACATTCAAATCAAGAATCAAAATATATAGATTCAATAAACAAATCTTGATCATTTAAGCGGATGCCAGTGAGCACACAAAGATGTATAGTGGACAAGGAAGGTCCCTACTACATCTCATTCACAAGTAATAAGCAAGAGGAGGATACATATGCACACATCAATGAACATTTCAATCATGTTCACAAGCAAACGAATATAATCACGATGAATGTAGCACCCTACCAACCAATGTGCATGAAGAGGTTGGTGGCAAATGTGAACTCCTATGAATTATCTTAGGAGACCTGTCACACGTACAAAGTGCCATCTACGAATAAGTACAAAAGAGAATTGCAGTAGATAGAAGCTCCTGCAAGCTGATGTAGAAGACCCATTGACTCCCAATATATCATCGACAAGCAAAATGACCACCAAAATGCAAATGCATACGAGTTGCTATAAGAAGTTTGTTGCACATACAACAAATTGTCTGTGAACAAATACAGAAGCACTGCAATAGATGCAATCATCTACGACAAGGTAGGAGATTAGTTAGTGCACTATGATCCGCCTACAAAAATCAACAAGTAGTGCACGACAGTCTACCTGTACAAAGCAGCAAACAACTGATTCAGAAGCTGCTACGCCACGCCACCGGATCTACAACATTCGTACAAGCAGACAGAAGGCGTCTACAATTATTTCAAAGTACCCCTGCACGTGCACTATAAATTGTATACATTTAGGTACACTAAAGGGGGTAAAAATAATTATAAAACCCGCATGGGCCCCGGCGAGCGTGTTATTGGTACACACGTGACGTCTAGGGATGCTGCGCGGGTTGACAAGTGAATTCAGGTTCGAAACCGATCCTTCTATACAGGTCAATAGAAGTCGACAGGGTTCGAACCATTAAGCAAATATAAAGTTATGGTGACCGGTATATTTGCTTTAAAACATTCATATTAGACCATCAAGGCCTACAACAATATGAATTCACTAATAAAGGCTCAAAGCCTACGAAACCCGATCCTCTGTCGACAGCCCGACAGAGTTGACAAGGTTTAATCCATAAAAAGAAATGACCCCCAAACACCCCGATGATGGCCGTGTTGAATGACTATCTCAATCGGAGGGGTTCCCAAATACTTTTAATTGTCTCCCAAAAGTTCATTTCAAATATCCAAAAACCCAAAAAAAAGAACTCCACAAAAAATCCCAGAAAATTCCAACAAAATCCAAAATCATCCAAATTCCAAAATATTTAAAATTGAAATAAACCCATCAAAAACTTAAAGCAAAATTCATCCACCCTCCGCAACAGTTTGTAGAGGTGGACAAATTCAAATAAACTCTAGCTCATAAAGAGCCAAATGCCTAGTCGAAAATATCACTATGATCCATTCTCAAATAATCTCTTGCAAGTAAGGATGTGGTACGTGTCCTCTAACCGGCAGTTTCGCCGCCAAATGGCACTGCAGGTAAACGGTTATGACCCGGGGCCCTCTGAACCGAGTGGTTTTGCCGCCAAATGGCACCACAGATAGCGGTTATGGCCAGAGCCAATACGCTCCTTAATGGCGTTAAATCCTTGAGATATGAATCAATAGGATATGATCGATAGGGCACAAAGCCCTCTATAAGCTAAGGTGAATTCAAATTTGTAGACAAACATTCAACCCCAGTCTATAAGGTTCCCTTGGACGAAGCAACCCATGGCTGCCGACAAGGATCCTTCTGTCAGGTTGGGTCGACTACCTCCTCTGACTAAGTAGACCAGGGACCACGATGGACCGGGACGACGGAACCATGGGATCTTGATCGGGTCTATCATCCATTCCCCCACCATCCGCTTTAAGTGCACGATGGTGAAATTTCTATTTTTAAATATCAAATTTCAACTCTCCAATTCTTTCAATCCTCCAGATTTCCAAATTCTCCAACCATTCCAAAAATCTATGCTACTACTATATGCCAGATACACGTATTTCTATACGTATCTGATTGACGACTAGCCTTAATCGAAAGTTCTCTCTCGTGATCGGGAGGGGTAATTAACTATAGGGGCTTGCGCCTATAGGAAACCAGAACTCAGATCATAAAGTCCTCACAAAATGAGGGCGAAATCTCTGGGTATTGGCTTATCTACAAACCCATCTGCCTTCCAAAATTTACCTCGGAACTTAATTTGTTAAAACTCCCTCGCCGAAAAAGAAGAGCGAGCGGAGGCTGGGGCCGAATTTTCGGAGCCCACACTGATCTCTATAGAAAAATGTTGCTTGTATCTGAGTCCCATTGCTCGGTTTGATTCTTTAGTCTCAATAATGGTCTCCAATCATTCGTTGGTGAATTCACAAGAATTGTTAATTGATGCTTTCGCTGCACTGTCTCCCATTTGTGTAGAACTAATTTGTTATATTCTTATATGAAGATGTTCTAAAGTTGCATTTCTTTGTCTCTTAGCCTTATTGTAGGATGACTTTTAGATATTCGACAGGATCTACAAGCATGAACATGACACAAATATTTTGTTACTGCAACTTGCAATGCATTATATATAAAACATATCGAAGTGAGAATCGGGGCCGAAGATTTTATAGTTTCCCTCACAATAGGACAAAAGACAATTGCAATTTCTTCAGATGGGTTGATGAGGACAATCAAACATTGTCAAACATACATCATTATCCAACACTAAGACCAGAAGAGTACATTAATTTGGAGAATTATAAGACCGTAAAATATGAGTTGATCCCGATCAAGTTGTTACTATTTACTCTGGTTGTAATACAGTTGCTGGCTTTCTTGTACCGATACTACGGGTTATAACCGATATTGTAGAATTTACATTCGAATGATCTTTTTTGGTGAGCTCTTGCATTGTCACCTATCGCAATGTTAACTATTGTACTGTTAAATATTGTAATTGAATCAGGAGTTGTTACCAAATGTGTAATGTTTACTTTTTCTCTGCGTTATAAGTACTAAATAATCGTTTTATGACACATGTTCATTTTGTCTCAAAGAAATTTTTACAAAAGAAAGACTTCCAATAAACTTGTTCTCCTTCAAGATAATTCAAAAGGAAAGATTTTCACAAAACAAATTCAACAAAATGAACATCAAATAGGATTCTCTGCATGACGATGCACGTACCCTCCAAGGGCACCCTCATTGCGAGCATGATGCTAGAACTCTAGACATATTGCTAGACCCCAAAGTTATTGGTAATTGAGGTGGATCGTAGGAACCACTTAAAACTACTTGCATCCTGACAACAAGTACCAACTTCTAATACCTTATCATCACTAATTGTTCGCAGAAGATAATCACTACTTAAGCTTCCAAAGTCAATGTTTGATGTAGGCAAGCTTTGGGCTGCTTGCTACCTCTTGGTTTTGTCCTTGGGCTGCTTGCTGTTTCTCCGTTTGGGGTCTTGGCTGCTCTCGGGTGGGCTTCGGCTACTTGGTTTTGAGCTGAAAAAAGTTAGATTCTACTTAGTTTTTAGCTCATAAATGTTTGAGTTGATGTTCTAGTTCATTAATTAGAAGAGTAATTGCACTTCCTAGCTCATAAATTCATAAAGGTATGTATCTTGTCTCTTCCCCTTCTCGTGTCTCTTTGGTTTCTTATTTGAGAATAAAAGCTAGCTGGTAGTCTTTTAGGATTTCTCTCTGGCTGCTTTCCCGTGAATCCTCTGCCCCGTTTCCTGTGTTGGCTCCTCGGGTCCCTCTCTGGCTGCTTTCTCGTGGCTTGTTGGTTGGGTTTCCCGTAGCTTGTTGGCTGGGTTTTCCGTGGATTTTCTCCCTATTTTCTGTGCAATTTATGGGGGCTGTTGTGGTGGCTTTTGACCTTTCATTTCCCTTTTCTTAATTAGGTTCAAAGAGAGATTTTGGGGGCTGTTTAGCTGCCCTCCTTTCCCCTTTATATATTGGATGTATTGGCAAATAAAAACAGGGTTATGATGATGATTTTTGGATAAAACCTGCGGGTTTCTTTGGAATAGCTTGCGAGCTATGTCCTCCACCTTCCTCTCCTCTCTATAGCTTGCGAGCTATACTTCTTCTAGTCTTTTAACCTCTTTCTTCTATCCGCAAGTGACCACTCCATCTGTATTCTTCTTCTCAACGGATGAAAAGCAATTTTAGGAGTTTATGTTTTGAAAGTTTGTAAGTCCTTTTGTAAGTGTCTTGTAAGTGTCTTTTGTTGTAAGTCTTTTTATGATATAAAAGGTGTCTTTTTTAGTATTTTGTGTATCTTCTAGTTTCTAGGAAGACTGTCTCTTGCTTGCAAAAATTTGGGGGCTCTTCCCAAATTTTAGCTTGCATCAATTTGGTATCAGAGCGGGTTACCAAATCTCGGTTTGTCAAGTGAGTCTTGGTGAGTCATACCAATTATCGTGTATGTCATGTGAGTCTGTGGTGTCAAGTGAATATAAGTTTGTATTGGGTCTTCCTTTATTTTAAGTCGATATAGATAAACATTAAGCGGAAATCAAGAAAGAAAGTAAGCCAAAAGATTTTAAAAAATGTATTCCTAAAAGCAAATGGATCTCGCCACAAGAAAATTCTTCAGACCCGACACAAATCGAGCTTATCAAGATTCAAGAGCAGCTACACTCAAGTGCCAAAAGATTTGAAGCAAAGAAACTTCAACTCCTGTCAGAGTTTGAACGAGAAAGGAAAGCCATCAAACGAAAGTATGATATTCTAATCCAAGAATCTGAAATGCCGGATCTCCAAAATTTTGAAGACACCTCATCGGGAGATGAGTTATTTCAACCGGAGGAGAATTAATGTAGGCATGCTTTGGGCTGCTTGCTACCTATTGGTTTTGTCGAGCTGCTTGCTGTTTCTCGATTTGGGGCTTTGGCTACTCTCGGTTGGGCTTTGGCTGCTTGGTTTTGAGCTAAAAAAAGTTGGATTCTACTTAGTTTTTAGCTCATAAATGTTGAAGCTGATGTTTTAGTTCATTAATTAGAATTCCTATCTCATAAAATCATAAAGGTATGTATCTTGTCTCTTCCCCTTCTTGTGTCTCTTTGGTTTTTTATTTGAAAATAAAAGCTGGCTGGTTGTCTTTTGGGATTTCTCCCTGGCTGCTTTCCCAAGAATCATCTGTCCCGTTTCCTGTGTTGGCTCCTCGGGTTACTCTCTGGCTGCTTTCCCATGGCTTGCTGGCTGGGTTTCCCGTGGCTTGCTGGCTGGGTTTCCCGTGGCTTTTCTCCCTATTTTTTGTGCAGTTTATGGGGGTTGTTATGGTGTCTCTTGGCCTTTCATTTCCCCAAACCTGATTGGTTTTGGTTGGAGGTGTTGTGGCTGTTTAGCTTCTTTTTTTTCCTATAAATTAGAGATATTTTGAGAAGGAAAAAAGAGTGATGTATGCTGATTTTTGGACATGAAAAATTGATGTTTTTTTTTTTGGAAAAGCTTGAGAGCTTGTTCCACTTCTTCCACTTCTTCCTCTCTTTCTTGGGATAACTTGCGAGTTACTCCTCTACTTCATCTAGCCTTCTAACATATTTCTTCTATTCGCAAGTTCGACGTCACCTGTATCTTTCGTCTCAAAAAATGCAAGTTTAGGTTTTTTATGTCAAAAGTTTGTAAGCGTCGTTTGTAAGTGTCAAGAGTTGTAAGAGTCGTTTAAAATTATAAAATTGAAGTCGTATTTTGTCTATTTTTGGGTATATTTGTGTAATTTTTGTATCCTAGGAAGTGTTTGTTTTTTGCTTGCAAAAATTAGGCTTTCTCCTAATTTTTGCTTGCATCAATGTTCCTCGAAGCAACATTAGGGCAATGCTCTAAACCTTCCATGTTCATATCAACCTTTGTATCCTCTTGTAACGTAACAACGACTTCAACCCGCCGAATGTCGATACATTGTTCTATCATTTGTATCACCTCAATATCACTTGAAATTGTCTTATAAACTTTGGGAAAAGTATGACTAAATGGTAGTGTAACTTATACTCATACCCAATTAACCATGGACATATCTTTTCAACCTTCCTCTAAGGATATGCTCTAATTTCATCATTTTCTTTTTTCCATCTGTATATCTTCTTCTTTCTTCACCTTTGACATCACTCTACTATCCCCAAATTTATATGTAACACAAATACATTCACCATCATTCACTATCACTACAACTTAAAATCAGAAATCTGCAAATAAAATGGCTGAAAAGCACTATTATATGCATATCTCATTGCAAGAAACAAAAAAAAAAACAAAATGAGGTCATCAGTGGAAACTCACGGCAGAAATAGAACAACCAAGGAGGAGTTTTCACGACAAGAATGTGCATTTTCATGCAGAAAATCGACATAAATAGGCCGAAGGAGACTACCATTCGAACGATTGAGGAGAATCGTTCGAGCGACTGGGGTGGGATGAACATGGGTGATAGAGACGGAACGGAGTGCAAGATATGAGCGAATTAGAAGTTTGAGATGTGGGTAGAGTAAATTAAAGGTTTGAGGTTTTACATATGAAAATAAAGAAGTTTCAAATGCTATGCAGTTAAAAATCTCAAAATAAAAAAGCTATTAAGAAATAGACATAAAAGAATATTCTACATAGGAGCTCCCATTTTTCCTTTATCCTAGGTCCTTGAATTCTCATCTTGGATATGGCATATTATGCCACATCAACCCCCCTAGACCTCAAAAAACTGATCTCTGAATGGTTAGATAGATGTGCCCCAATATTGCTTCAATAGTGGAGTATCCAAATGTATAGTAATGACACCATGTGGTAGTTGTAGAAGAGAACCTTTTCATCCTCCAAATGGCTTAACTTGAAAATATTTGCTAACAAATATCATTATTTAAATAATCATATAAAGTATGTAGACTGCATGATATTACCTTAAGAACTAAAGGTGGGTTGAAGGATACTAGATAAAATTGAAAAAGATAGAGAGTTTAAGGTGATGACAACTATATTAATAGGAACAAGACATTCAAAGTTTAATTCTTGTGATTTAAAATTCATATCATTTTCAGTTGGGTCATAAGATTTGTTACTTGAAATTTGATCCATCAAACCATTCAGTGAATTTCTAATTTCCTACATATATTTTTTTAATTTATATTGTGATATAGCCATCTCTTTCATAATATCATTTAGTAAGGATAACATATTAACAAATGGAGGCATCATGATTTTAAAAATTTTAATATGAGTTAGAGATAATTTAAAAGGCCTAATGCAAAAAAGAAAATTTATTAATAATATTTTTTACAAATGATTGATTACCAATCTTTCAAATCTTCCAACAATCCTCTAGGTTTTATTTTGATACCAAGAAAAATAGCGTGTGGCATTTAGCCCTTGATGGTTCGCAATTTGTCCTTAGGATGTGTTAGGGTTGATGGGTAAGCATTGGGATGGAGTGGTGTTATTATATACAAGGGTGCTAGAATTCTAGCAAAATTTTGACAAATAGGATTTTGGCTTTTAAGGCTTCAATTGGTGGGCATTTTAGGAATTGAAAATACTTAGAGATAGAAGAGGAGTGTCTTAAAAGTACTTCTGAAAATTTCACCAAATTCAAAGGGATTTTAATGAGCTAAATAGAGGCTAGAATTCAACTAGGTCAAATTCAGCCTAATTTTGGTCGACAACATAGGAGATGTTTTGGAGAGGGTTTTGTGGCAAGAATGTTGGAAAATATATATAGGATAGTGAGTAAATGATTGTAGAATAATTCTACAATGAAAATTTTTTTTAAATAAAAATAAGATGGACTTGCTACTAATCAAAATAGCAAAGTTAAGAAGATCACCAAATCTTATCATGTGAGGGTCGGCCACCAAGCCTCCTCTTCTGGGATAGAACTCCAAATTTGCAAAGACAACTACTTTTTCATTCTTCATTCAATAATATTTAAAGATGTTTAACTATGATTGAAAGTGAAATAAAATCAAATGGAGGGAGTATGGGCTGACCCACTTGAAAAGGTGCAATGTTGTAGTTATACACCTTTTAAAAAGTATAACTATCTATGTCAATGTGAAGGCCATCAATAACTACTAGGCAGTTGGTATTTTTTAATTTTTTTAATAACCACTTCAATTTAAGTTCAATGTAACAATCCCCTCATTTGATCCCTCCAAGATTTTGAATTTTTTTAAAATTTAAATTTCAAAATTTTGAATTTCACCTTTTTACATTACAATTACAAATCATAAATACAGCACACACTTAAAATAAAAATGCTACTTAAGTCATACAAAAAAAAAACAAATCTATTTAAGAGCTTCCATTTTTCTTGTTTTTCTAGGTCCTTGAATCGTTTTGTTGGAAATGGCATCTTGTGCCATATATATTTACAATTTTCTCTTATACGCCTCATAACATTATCTTCGATGACTTATTTGATCCCACCTAGAACTGTCAAAATACATCACATGACATTCCCACATATTTTAGGCCAAATTGATATAAATTTTCCCTGACTAATGGTCATCTTTAAGAAGATATCTACCTTATCCAATAACACCAAACGTGGCTCTCACCAATGGGCCATCCGGACATGTTCAAATCCTCAATTGAATTAAACTCAAGCACTCAGAATATATTATTGTTTATATATACAAACGAAACTTTATGACTAGGTATATATCCTTCTTCATAAAACATGAAACATGCTTGACATAAGAATTCTCAAAGGACAATTATGCCCAACACAAACATTCACGTCAAGCCTCCCAATTACATCACCAGCCACTCAACTCATCAAGACTTATATGATATATTGGTTAATCATCAGGCATTGCTATAATAATCCCTACATATAATGCCACGCTTCACACCTCACCATGAAGGCAACATCTTAAAGGCTATAGGCCGCAATGGTCACTATTAAATATAATAACAAACATAGTTGAGTATGAAACTCTTGTACTGAGATTTGTATCTCACAAGACGCTCATAAACAACAACCATAATGCACTCGAGAGTGCAACCCCAATTCTTTCTTAAGACCTATAACCCCATCAATTTTACTACAAATAGTCAAAAAATTTATTGCTTCCTTGAATTCTATATTTAGTTTAACTCTGTCAATCTAACAACTCTCAAACACAATGCCCTTGATAAGTTAGTCTCTCAATCTAATGCTCTTTTCTTCAGCAGAGACTCAAATTTAGTCTCTCAACCCAAGAGGCAAATTTTCACTGTTAAGTAATGGAAAAATCAGTTTGCATCTCAATTCATAAAATTAATTGATATAATTATGTAATCATCTAGGAGGGCCAGATTTTTTATCACATGAATCAATGACTTTATTTTGATGATAACAAGTACTAATACTTAAATTAAATGATTACAGGATTGATGGATTGCATGGATATAGATGGTGAAATTGATTAAATCAAAGGCAATGATCTAGTAACTAGACAGATAAAAAGATGAATAATTTAATATTTGTCAGAGTCATATTGTAATTGTATTTTTATTATAAATTTCTTTACATGACCATGTAATTGTAGATATCTTAGCTGCGTGGTTCGATACGATGTTTGTTCTTAGGAAAGTCTTCAATATCATTTAGTAAACACTTAGATTAGTGTAGGTTGTATGGATTTGTTTTTTAGACATCAATATTACCTTATCAATTAAATAGAAGCATTTTCTCCTAAAGTATGCATAAACAATGCTAAAGAATCAAAAAAGGAAAAGCATATCAAGAACAAAAAAATGAATAGAGAAAAACAAGGTAAATAGGCAAAAGGAAAAAAAAGAAATGTATGTCATTACTACCAACAACATTTTCCATGACAATCATTAAATCCACTTTATAATAGAAAAGAGCAATTGTACAACAAAACAAGTACATGCTAGAATTAATTAGATGATGACAACCTAAATAGAGGAGAACAAAATAATTAAATGATAGGGCTCAATTCTTAAACCTGTAATCACAATACACAAATAATTTTGTACGATGTGGTTGTGCAATGCAAAGGTTTGTTAATGCAACTAATAGGATGTGTAGGAAGCATTCAAGTAGAGAAAATTAAAGAATCACAAATCTCAAGCATAGCTGTCAATGGCGCAAAATAGCGCGCGCCATGGCGCACGGCGCTGCGCGGCACACCTACGGCGCCATGTTCATGGCGAGGCGCATGTGTTTAAAATACCGCGCGCTATTTGCGCCACATGTGAGCCATGGCGCATTGCGCACAGCGCAAAATAGCACGCCAAATTGTTTTTAAATTTCGGTATACTTATAAATATTTTTTATATTTAAAAATATATCTATATTTTAAGATAAACGACTATTCATTGCCCTAATTTCACGAAAGATTTTCTGTTTGCTGCATCCGCAGTCCCTAAGTCGAGGTCGCTGAATCTATCCCGAAGTCGAAGATTTTCTGTTTTCTGTATGCTGCATTCGTTGTTTCCGCCGAATCTGTCCCGAAGTTGAAGTCGTTGTTTCCGCCGAATCGTCCCACAGAGCAGTGCTTCTGCCAAATCCGCCCCCTCCTTCGTCTGTTCCAATAAAATCTTACCAGCTGACTTCAATTTGCAACCTCCGTCTGTTCCGCACAGCTCTATTGTTTTGCACAGCTATTTCTTACAAGAATTTACAACTTAACAGGTATGCTCAGTACCGCTAGATACATGCTCGGTACCGCTAAGTAAATGCTCGGTACCGCTATGTATATGCTGGATACCGCTCGGTACCGCTAGTTACATGCTCTGTACCGCTCGGTACAGCTCGGTACAACTAGGTACACGCTCGGTAGCGCTAGGTACATGCTCGGTATCGCTAAGTACATGCATGATATCGCTCGGTACCGCTAGTTACATGCTCTGTACCGCTCAGTACAGCTCGGTACAACTAGGTACACGCTCGGTACCGCTCTGTAAATGCTCGGTACCGCTCGGTACATGCTTGGTACCGCTCTGCACCGCTCAGTACAGCTCGGTACAACTAGGTACTAACTCGGTACACGCTCGGTACCGCTCGGTACATGCTCGGTATAGCTCGGTACAACTAGGTACCAACTCGGTACACACAGGTCGAACCCCGCCAGGGGTCAGCACCCCCTTGGACCCCCGGCAGCCCCCATATTATGTTTCTTGGACAATATTATATTTTTTTATCTAAATTTGTTTACTTTTAGGTGATCATAAAATGTCAGATTCAGTTCAATCTTTAAAAAAAGATCCAGCATGGAAATATGCTATACTAACAAATGAATCCGACAACAACAGTGTGACATACATTTTTTGTGGTAAAATAACAAAATGTGGAATTACAAGCCACAAACAACACCTTGTTGGGGGTTTTAGGAATGCAAGGCCTTGCTCTAACTGTCCCGAGCACATGAAGTCTGAAATTAAGGCACCCATGTTGAAAAAAAAAGATTTAAAAGAACAGTTTAATGACATATCAAATGTCAACATTGCTGAAGAAGAAGGAGAAGACTTTGATGTGATGACAGATTATATTTTAGTTGCTAAACCATCCAAAATGTTGCGGACAAATAAATCTAACACATCTAGTCAAGGATCGACATCTACATCTATCTTCAAAACATCACGACCTAAAGGTTCATTAGATACTTTCCTTATACCAAATCCTGAAGATGTAGTAAAGCATAGAAAATGTCAGTTTAACAAAGAAATTGATGCAGCTAAAAAAGAAATGAGGGAAAGAGCTGTTCAAGTGTTCAGTAGATGGATGTACGATGCTGGGATTCCATTTAATGCTGTGAACTATGATAGTTTCCTGCTATGGTGGAGGCACTTGGGCAGTTTGGACCTGGTATGAAACCTCCTAGTTATCATGAGGTACGAGTTACTTGTTTGAAAAAAGAGGTTAGACATACACATGAGCTATTGCGACGCCATCAAGAAGATTGTGTGCGATATGGTTGTTCTCTAATGGCAGATGGATGGACATCGAGGAATGGGAAAAGCTTAATCAATTTTCTTGTTAATTATCCAAGAGGTAGTGCATTCATAGAATCAATTGATGTTAGTTCTTTCTCCAAAAATGCTGTGAAAATGTTTGAACTTTTTTGCAAGTACATCGAGGTTATTGGACCACATAATGTGATCCAAGTGGTCACTGATAATGCATCCGAAAATGTTCTTGCAGGTTTGTCACAACTTTTATTCTAAAGTTATATTATTTCATGAAGAATTTGTATATATCTTAACTTAAATTATAATGACATAGCAGAAAAATTATTGATGGACAAATATCCTCATATTTATTGAACTCCTTATGCTGCTCACTGTTTGGATTTAATAATGGAGGACATTTTCAAAATTCAAAAGCTAAGGCGATGCTTAGAGAAAGTAGTGGCAGTACACAATTTTATATATCTAGGCCTCGCTTACTTGAGTTAATGAGAAGGTGCACAAATCAAAGAGCACTTGTCAAACCCGCAAAGACTCGCTTTGCAATAGCTTTCTTAACTTTACAGCATTTTCATCAACAACAACTGAACTTGAAGAAAATATTTACTTGTGAGGAATTTATCTTGGGTCCTTATGCAAAGGAGGCTAAAGCAAAACAATCTCAACATACAATCTTACAGCAATCATTTTGAAATACTATAGTGTATGCCTTAAAAATAGCTGGTCCTTTATTAAAGGTTCTTAGATTAGTTGATGGAGAGAAGAAGCCCCCAATGGCTTACATATATGAAGCAATTGATAGAGCAAAAGAGGCAATTGCTGCAAGCTTCACTAACAATAAGAAGCATGATCAAATTTTTAAAATGATTGATAGAAGATGAGAAGTGCAATTACATCGGCCTCTACATGCAACGGGACATTTTTTAAATCCTGAATATTTCTTCAATAACCTTGATATTGCCAAGGATAAGGAAATAGCTGATGGTCTTTACCAATGTATTGGAAGATTATCTCAACATATAACTGAAGAAGATAAAATAAGTAATGAATTAAGTTTATACATTAGGGGTGAACAACTTTTTGGTATTCCTCCAGCTGTAAGATAAAGAACTACACAATCTCCATGTATCATTATTTACAAAAAAATTAAGACTGAGTTGTTATATAATATTGAAAAAAAAAATCATTTCTTCCAGCTGATTGGTGGTTGGCATATGGACAAGGAGCTCCCAATTTACAAAGTTTTGCTATCAAAGTCCTAAGTCTAACATGTAGTTCATCTGGATGCGAACGCAATTGGAGTATTTTTGAACATGTAAGTATTTTACAATGTATGTGCTAATTTTTTATATATGTTCATAATATGGTAATGTAATAATATTTTAATTGCAGCTTCATAGCAAACGAAGAAGCAAATTGGATCATGGTCGATTAAAGGATTTAGTTTATGTGAAATATAATAGAGCACTGATTCGGAGATTCAATCATCGTGATGTCATTGATCCTATTTCTTTGACTGAGATAGATGATGCAAATGAATGGCTAACAGGAAAATTAGATGATGAGTCTGATGAAGAAAATGACTTTATTGCTGGAGAGGAAGATTTAACTTGGACAAATGTTGCTAAAGCTACTGGAGTTTGTGATAAAAGCTATAATATTCAGGAAAGATCTAAAGGGAAAGAAAGAATCTTCAATTAGGCATGATGTTGCTATTGAGAATGATGATGAGGAGGGTGATGAAGTAGGAGACAATGTTGAAGAAGATAATGAAGCTTTTTTAACATTTGCTGATGATGATGATTCCCAAGAAGAGTATATTAAATTCTTATTTGATCTTTTAAAAAAAGATTGTAATATTTGAATTATGAGATATTTGGATGTTACTTAGTCAAACTTATATTTGTTATGATTGTCTTTTATTATTATGATAGCTTGTCTTTCATTTTTAATAATATTTCATATTCATGCTTATTATTTTATAATTTTTATATAGCTTGCGCCATGTTCAAAATAGCGCGCGCCGCGCCTTGCGCTATGCGCCATGGCTCCAAAGGGACCTTTGCGCCATGGTGCGTCATTCGTCGTTAACAGGTATGATCTCTAGTAACCAATTACATCAATAACTCACTTTCTTTACTTGACAGTAAACTCAATTGATAATGAAACGATTAAAATATTCAAATTAATTTGTATAAATTAAATTAATTATCAGTTACCACAAATCAAATTTTTCAATGTCTTCTTTTTTATCAAAATCAAGGCACCAAAGCCAATAACAAATTATGCACATAAAACAGAAAAAAGAACGAATTTACCAATCTAAAAAAAAAATCGAACCTCCATCCAGTACGAGAAGATGACTTACACGAAATCAATTAATCAACTTGTACATCACTAGAAAGAATCAAAAATCTAATTTTACTCACAAGATTGAACTTAAAAGAAAAATTTTATTCAAGCAGAAATTTGTGAGTTACATATCTAGTATCACTATTTATAGACTCCTCATAACCTAGGCTAATAGAAAAGACTGATACAAAATCAATCTCAATTTAAGTTCAAATCAGTTTCATTGAATAGGAAAAATATTTCCAATTTAAATTTAAATCTCCAACCAACACTACAAGCTTACCAGTGCCCGAAGGCAACCAGTAATAATTCACATTTGACCGTAAACAATGCTACTACACTAACCCACAAGCGTTAACAACAAACAAAAAGCAGAACTATCTCAAATCACACCACACACTATGGTCAACTATCACCTTTTTTTTTAAATGAATAATTCTAAACTACATCATAATAGTAAACTTAACTGCTTGCTGGAATTAACCTAAACAAAATCAAGATCAAAATTATGACAATAAAATAAACTAACGAAAAGCTTAAAAACAAATACAACCTCTTTTAACTAAATGTATAAATGAGTAGAGCCAGCTCAAACTCAACACGTTAATGAGCTCATGAGTCAAGCCTATTGAGCTATAAGCTCAAACTTAAGCTCAACGAGACTCAGCTTCTTAGCTTGCGACCCAGCTCATTAGCTTGAGCTCCAGCTCAAATCAAGTTTAAATCCAAAAACAATTTTTTTTCATCCACCTGATTTAAATTGGATTAGACGCTCTTAGTCCTGCTAGCGAGCTCAAACTCTATCATACAAACTCTTAAAAACCGTTCATGAATCCTATTCTTCATTGCGTCTCTATTCCTAATAATGTTGTCTCTAGTGAACTCCTCTATTTCATCTCACGCCTCTACTCCCGATGATGCCTTGTCCAGCAAACCCTCTTCTACAAACACATATTCTTTATTAAGCATCGTTGGTCCCGAATATGCCTTCTCCGACGAACTCCCACCGGTAAACTCCTCTTCTTCATCATACATGTTGGTCCCAACGATGCCATCTCTAGCAAAATTTCATAGGAAAAATCCTCTTCTTCATCAAGCATCATTGGTTCATTGGTCCTATCAATTTCTTCTCTAATGAACTCCATTGCGACTCCCCCAATCACATCATCGCTTCTCCAGCAATTTGAGATTTTATCTCGTGCTTAAGCCCATTATTCTTGCAATGAGCCACGCTCTAACCTTCGTATGAGCTCTACTCAAGCTCAAGTTCAAGTCTACCACTAGTTAACAAGCTGAACTCAAGTTAGTAATGACTCAAACTCGATTCGACTCATTTACACTCGTATTCTCAACCATAATCATTAGCATGTCCTCAAAACATAATTAGCAAATAAAATGAACCAACTAATAAAAATAATATATATAAATGGCACAGACATTAATGCTTAATGCAACGCTTGATAGTTAATGGGAAGATTTCCTACAAATATAGTGCAAGCCAAACCACCACTCCATGTTGATCGCTTATCAATGTTCCTATGTCAAAAAAGAATACAAGTTCAAATGCAACTAAAGATGGAAGTAAAAAAGTTTGAGCCGAGGGCATCAATCATCACGACAATACAATAGATTAGTGAAAACAAAAGCAGCATACATAAATATTGGTTTCCACTCTTCCAGCAAAGCCTATATTCCCAAATTGATCCTAACCTCATACTTTGAGGACAAGCTCCTGCATTCTTAAGTCAACCATAAATTTATATTTTGATCTATACTTTAAAGAATAAATCCATAATTTCAATATAATTACAACCAGTACTTTTTCTCAAATTATAACTACTTGAATGTGAAATACTTTTATACAATTTTAGACAATATATAATTTCTTCTATCACCACTTATAATCTTCTTTGATATGCTACCTTTAAATGCAAGTGTGAACCAACAAATTTATTACATTCAATTATATATAAATAGTAATTAATAATTTTATTATAGATTGTTCAGAAAGCGTAAACCCCTATTTGAACCCAGGAGTTCGTTTTTTGTGAGTTTGATTAGATTTAATTTAACCATATCTCCTATGATATTTAGATAAAAACTTATTTAAATCTATGATTGGGACTTCTTATATGTGCAACTCTGCATAGTTAATTATTCCTCTTACTCAGAGAAGAGAACTCAAAATTAAAGATGATTGCTTAAGCTCAATTGTTAGCACAAATTTAATGTTTAGGTTTCAGTTGAATTGATGGGGGGTGGTTGTAGGAGTGTTGGTGGAGCATATATCAAGGTTTCATAGTTCTATCATCCCAAGTAAACCAACGAACCCAATCTAACAACATCAAAGGGAATAAAATTATAATGTCTATGGAAACTAAGCAACAACCATGAGTTGTCTCCTCTCAAGAATCCCAAGCAAACCAAAATGAATGTACATGAGCTTTGATCGATTTTGATTCTAATTAATTAATGGGTTTTTTAACATGATGGTTGATGTAAGTATAGGGTAGGGTTAGGGCTTACAATCATCGGATAACCTGAATTTGGTTAGGATAATGGCTTAAATCCATTGAAAGGTCCATAAAAAGGGCTTATAGCCTCGAGGGAGAGGAAAGCTCAATGATGGCTCTTACAACCTTATTTTATTATTAAGGTGATCGAGGTTTAGGTTTAGGTTTATGAGCATGATGGCTTTGTGTTGGCTCAATTGAAGGGAACAAGGATTACATCTATTGGAATGCCCATTATATGACATTTACATTCTTGACTTTGTTTAATATTTTGAAATTAACTTAATTTAAAGTTTGGCTCCCACGAGTGCATTTATGAGTTGTTTAGATTGTGGATTTACATTCTAGCTTTCGACATAGCATATTGAAATGATGACTCAAATATAAAATTAGCCTAATGGTTTTTATTTATCCTTTGGGGAGAAGCTTTGAGATTAATGTGAATAATTCATTTTATCATTATTATTTTGTTTACACATAGGTTATAGATTAGTAGATGAAACACTACTGACTATTTTCTTTTCTCTTCGATAGTTTCAATATTGAAGCAGCGCCCTTCCTACCTCTAATCTGAGGTCATAAATGTTGGCAATGTTACCAGAACCGAGTAATAACAAAAGTAGTACTAATTTTGGTCAAGTATAGTGGCTTGTGGAGAGCATTCAGCTTCCTAAGCCCATATAAAAAATTAATGAATGCAGAAAAAAGACTGGCCAAATCAAATATTTAACCGACAAGGAGATCTTCAATTTCTAATAAAAAGATTAATAGACACAGAGGTCATCAAATTCCAGCTATATCAAAGAACAATGAATGCAAATGCAGGACTCTAGTTGGATCAAAGATATAACTAATGCAGAGGGAAATTTCTCTTCCCGATAAGATCAAAGATACAATGGACTTGAGGCCTTCAAATTCAATTAAACCAAAGACAAATGGACATGGGGGCTGAACTATAGCTGGATCATGGCTGATGGGGGTTGTGAATGCGTGAGGTCAACAGTGGCATTAGGATCAATTACCAATAAGAAATATTGATAGTTTTTCCCCTATTTGTGGTAAGCATATATATTTGAAAATTAAAGAAAGGTAAAAAAAAAGTTTACTAATCCTTTACTTGTAGGTACAAACTTAATGATCATGTATCCATGAAACTATAATACAGATGCTAACTAGGAGGTTGAAAATCTAGATCAGTCCTCTATAGGAAAATTAAAAATTATTACACCTAACATTCCATCATTGCCAACCATTAATAAAGACATTACGAAAACAGGTTCTTTAGCAGCCTGCTGGCACCCTCTAGAAGACATAAGTCATACATTCTAAAATACAATTGTGAAAGAACTCTATGAACCATATCACTCTATGTTCTAGAAATAAACAATTGCTCAAAACAAAAAGCTTCTTATAATTCCATTGCCTTTAGTCACCTCCAAAAAGAGGAATTATGAAAGATCAATTCAAATACTGCACTCCAAAATGTTTCCTTGAACAAGGTCAATGGTGAAAAAAGAGAAGTCTCGCAAATCCACAAGCTTTTAAAAACCGTTTATGATTTTTTAGCCTTTGTTATTCATGCCTATGCTCGGCTCATAAAATTGCAAAGCATCACAAAAACACTGCATCACTTCAATCAGAAATGAAAAAATAAGTCAGTTGAAATATAAACATGGTGATTCCCTGTTTATCTAAAAGGACTCAACCAAAATTTAACAGAGGAAAAAAATGAAAACATTATAAATAAAACAACAACAACAACAAGCTTTTATCCTATTACGTAGGGTCAGTTACATGAATCATTTTCTTAAGAGTCAGATATTATAAACAAGTAATGGAAAATAATATTCATGGACAAAATTTATGCAATCAGTGAAATTAACAAAACAACTAGAAATAGAAAAAGGAAAATAATTCATATTCTGATCTTCTAAACATCATTTACCTGTATGGAATATGTTGGTGGGTTGAAGTGTCCCTATACTTTTTTGCAAGACCAAAATCAATGATATAAACCTATACGAATAATTACTAGTAATAACTTAATCATATAGTGGATTAAATTCTGAGATATTCACTTTTTTTAAAAGACGAACCTGGTTAGCTCTCCTGCCCAGGCCCATAAGAAAATTATCAGGTTTAATGTCTCGATGTAAAAAAGATTTAGAATGAACAAACTCCACCCTGTTGATCTGGCAAAAAGAAAAAATAAGTGGTCAAACAACATGAACAGATTACAATAAGCAGTTCAAATTAAGCTAGTCAAAATAATACCATCTGATCTGCAAGCATCAGAACAGTTTTTAAGGACAACTTCCTGCTGCAGAAGTTGAAAAGATCTTCAAGACTTGGTCCTAGTAAATCCATCACTAGCACATTGTAGTCTCCTTCAACACCAAACCATCTCACATTGGGAATCCCAGCTGCAAGATAAGAAAGAAATATGAGAAATCTTCAAAGATGCTAAAATGATTTTGTACATCGTGCAGGCAAAAAATTGTTTAAAAATAAATTCAAGTACTTCCTCCTTGCAGGATCCTGTACAGCTTTGATTCGTACAGCAATTGAGGATGTTTTGTCTTAACATTTTCCTGATAAAGCCATATAGTCACCATTAATAATACAAAATAGTAAATAAAATATGCTACTTTAATAAATATAGGAAATAATGGCACCAAAGGTAATATGACAAGACTATGATGCACAGACACAGACACGGCAACACACATATGACACGACACGTACACGGGACACGTCAATTATTGAAAAGCTGGGACACGGACAAGTGTTGGACACGGTATTATAATTTTTATATTCTAAAAATAATGTATAAAAATTGAATAAATATGATATTAAAAATAATTTAGAAATAACAAGTCATTTAACTAGAATTTGAGCTTAAAATAATTAATATTACGATGTTGAGAGTTGGCATCGATGCCGTGTATCAGACATCGATAGAGGAGACGACAATGCTGTTGAGAGTCGGGCATTGATGTTATACAGAAAGTATCAGGGGAATTGATGGCAAGAGGGTGTCTATCGTCAATGTAGAGAGGGGGTTGGTCGTCAATGCTAAAATGACGTCGGATAAAAATGAGCTGTCAAGTTGTAGGCATAGAAATGTCAAGATAGTGTCAAACTTTGATGCTGAGATGGTTTAGAAATGTCGATGTTGTAATAACGACAGATGTCGATGTTGAGATGACATCCGTCATTGTTGAGAAACCAAAGTTGCAACTCGCCAAAAAAAAAATGAAAATGAGAATATTCAATAAATGGGGTATTGAATGCGAACGATTGATTTGGTAATGAGAATAAAAAATAAGAAATTTAGTTTTTATAGTTTTAAAAAATAAAATTTTAAAATACAAGAAATTATATTTTAAAAAATTCATAAAGTATTTAGGACACATGTGTTGGGCACGCGTGTCCAGTTTCTATTTAATATTTTTTAATCAGACACATTTTCGGCATTTCCGACATGTGTTGGTGGGCATGTCGAACGCGTGTCGTGTCGGATGTGTATTGAACATTGCACACCTCTTTGAGGAGAAGTGTCGGTGCATCATAGTGATAAGACAAAATGAATAAGCATAATAAAAAACATTATTATCATATAACAAATGAGCATTATGTCGAAAGCCTATAAAAGCAATCCAATAATTCAAATAATTATGAAAATAAAGGATAATAAAAAATATTTAAATGTAAGAACGAAGACAGGAAACCAACAACTTCTAATATAAGTTATTTATGCAAGCTACACAAAATAAACAAAATTATAACACCCAGGCAACATCCCAAGGGACAAATGAGTGTACACTAGGCTTCTAGACTTCGTTGAAGAAATCCTCTTCAAGCCAACAAAAAAAAAATATAATGCAATCCTTAAACATATACCATGATACCAATGTTTAAAATTGCGTATTCGGGTATTGAGGCGTTTTTTATTCGTGAGGCGAGGCATAAGCCTCAAGGCGTTTTGAGGCGTAAGCCTCAAAATCAAAAGATTGCGTAAACATAAAATGATAAATTTTTTATATACTAATGAGTGAATAATATAAAAAATAAAAAATTATAAGATATGAAGTGAAATCAAAATATCTCAATAATAAGACAACATGAAATATAGTTAAACTCAAAATTCTATCTTTACCAAATCCCAGTATTCTTTTCATTAAAATATATTTTCAATTTCCAAAAATAAATAGCAATGACATATCACATAAGAACTCATAAGTCATCAGCACTGTCATCACTAAGGGGTTCTTCATTTGAATCATCATTATGATGAACTGCTCTCTACCCTTCCTCGTCTCCTATAGAGTCCAATGTCGGGCATTTACTTCAAGATTTATGTAAGTTTTAATATATATAGCATGAGGCGTAAGCCTCATGCCAGTGAGGCGAGGCGGGCCTCAGCCAAGTTGAGGCGCAAGCTGTTGAGTCCAGTAATTAGGTTGTTAAGCCTAAGTAAATGTCCCAAGGCTACCAAGAGGGGGGTGAATTGGTAGTTTAAAAAATTTTAAACCCTCTTTAAAGATTAAGTTGAACCGAAATAAAAATTTCTTTTAAAGTTTGTAAAAAAATATTTTTCAACCACAGAGTTGTTAAAACTGAAATTTAAAGTGCGAAAACGTAAAAACAATAAAGTAAATGACACCAGATTTATAGTGGTTCGGTCTATAACCAGACCTACATCCACTCCTCAGAGGCACCCTCTGAGTATTGCACTAAAACCAATAGTGACTCTCCTTTAGCACTCACAGCAAGGCGGAGAAGCCTTTACAACACACTCTTTTCACCACTACCCGGTGCGGCAGAGAACCGTCGTCCTTTTACACAATCCACAGTGCTTGCAGAGAACCGTCGTCCTTTTACACTCTCCTAGTGTGGGCAGAGAACCCTACGGCTGTTCACACTCTCCAAGTGTAGGCAGAGAACCCTACGGCTGTTCACACTCTCCAAGTGTAGGCAGAGAACCTTTCCGCTGTTCACACTCTCCAAGTGTAGGCAGAGAACCCTTCGGCTGTTCACACTCTCCAAGTGTCGGCAGAGAACCGAATCTCCTTGACTGATCTTCTCACAAGAATCTAGAAGGAAGAAGGAAAAGAGTGAAGTAATTCAAATTCACAAGTAGAGACTCTTACCTTTGAAATCCAAGTGAAGCTTTCTCGCTCCAGTGGTAGGAATCCTCCTTTGAATGCTCTCTTCCACTCTCTCCTTGGCTATTCTCTCAAGAGGCACGAAGATCAAATGACAAAGAGATTGGATGGCAGTCTAATTTGGATTATTTATATAAAAGACAAGAAAAATAGCCCAAAAACTACAAGTTTTCAATTCTGGACGCAGTGGATCGTCCTGTACGATCATGGATCGTCCGGGACGATTTTACTTAAACGATCTGAAACGACCTTATTTGAATATGTGTACGAAATGTCTTCGTACACATGATCGTCCTGTACGAACTAGGTTCGTCCTGTACGAACTAGGTTCGTCCAGTACGAACGGTTATTACTAGGTCGGTTCTAGAAACTGCTGAAAACTGTTCTAAGTCGGTTAATCGTTTGGACGAGAATATGTTCGTCTGGAAGAAAATTTTTCAGAGACCCGATCGTCCTGGACGATTATTTATTTCGTCTGGATGAAAATATTTCAGAGGACCAATCGCCACGGACGATAATTTATTTTCGTATGGACGAAAATTTTCCAGAGACCTGATCGTCCGGTACGATATTTAATTTCGTCTGGACGAAAATTTTCCAGAGGACCGGTTGCCACGTACGATAATAAAATTCGTCTGGACGCAAATTTTACAGAGAACCAATCATCCGGGACGTAATTGTCGTCCTGGACGAATATGACTTAGAAAAATTTTTTCGAGCAAGTTCCTATTCGTTCCATGTGCTCTATAGAAGATAACTGACGGATCGTCCAGTACGATAAAATATCGTCCAGTACGATCAGTATAAAATTTTATGATCTCCTTATGTGTGTGTGTATTTTTTTTTATTCACTCAATTACAATCACTCCCTTTCAAAATTAATTCAAAGAAAAAATGCAAATTTCAAATTAACAAAGTATCTCATGTTGAATTTGATTTGAAGTTATCGTAGTCTGGAGTCTGATTTTCCTGAAATGTTAGTACACACAAGAGCAAATGCAAATCTTCTAAAATTGTTAGGAGATAACTACACATTTTAATAATAATGTTTGGAATCATCAAAACTACATAAGTTGCAAAAATGTAAAGCATTCAAAAATAATTATTCTAACACAAGCCTCATAAAAAAAACTCGAGGCGTAAGCATCAAGGCGTTTTTTACTGGAATTGCGCAAAGGTAGGCCTCAAGGCGAGCCTCATATTGCGCAATTTTAAACCATGCATGATACCGATTATATTGGTGCAGATGGACCACATACTGTATTAAGCAAGTGAAAAGATAGTTACAATAATTACTTAATTTAAGAGGAATTCATCTGAGATCTTTGAGTTGAATTTAATTTATTGCACTTCTATCTTTCTTAGGCAATGCCTATTAGTCTTTTTTAGGAAAGATATTTACTTTAGTCCTCTCATTTCTGCCATCTCTTCCCCCCTCAATGTTTATTACAGAAACAATTTAATAGCATACTTGGGTTCAATACAAGCAATGACATCCCAACACATCTCCACATCTTGTATGACTACTATGCATCCCTCTAATCTCCTCACTCGCATGATCTCCAAACTTCTAGAAAACCTCGTTCACTCTTTCTTCTCTATAACGAGTTTGCACTATCTTCCCTCCATCTAATCTCTCGTGTTCTTTGCTTCATTCCAAGCCCTAGCTAGCTTCCTTCCTCTTTCATGCTTTCGCTGCTCTTTCCCCATCATGGTTATGCTACCATCTCAGCCCACCTGCAATGATGCACTGCTTGATAATTAATTATCTCCCTCTCCCATGTGTTGTTTCTTTAGTTCAGCTCTCCCTCGCAAATCTACAATACTCCTAGCCCGCACATGATTAGCCATCAATTTTTTTCTCTTGCTCTCCACTTCTCATCCTACTCTCTAGCTTGCAAATACCCAATAGTGCTCTTAACAAACCTCACTCTCTTGAATTTCTATCATTTCCATCATCAGTTCTCCCCCTCCTCCCCTTAACCTAACATTTGCAAAACCTCCTAGCAAAGCTCATGTAACACTAAAGCACAGCCCCCTCTCATTTCATATTACACCTGTCTCCTTTCATGTTTTGTCTCCCACTCCAATAGAAATAATGCTATACCCTCTCCTGAGCATGATTACCACATGTTCAACAACCTAAACACTCAAGGCCTCAAATGTTATGATTTCCTTGTGCACATATACATGTACTCAGTTTTCTCTCCCTCAACAATGCCAACAATTACAAATATAGAGATAAAAATTTTGAAGAACAATTGATACTCAATCTGATCAATATAAGAACATCCTGCTAATCTTTGATCTAATAAGAATTTTAAAAACATTCACGAAGGGGGTTTATTTATCCGGAGTGATCAAATTACTAGCAACTCTACTATGGAAGACTCTTTGTTTATCTCTATCAATCATTTTGAAGCTCAAATTGTTTGTGCCTAGTGCAACTTTTTATAGCGAATGTTAAGTTAATAGTAGTGGTGCTATTTATGTTATTCCATCCATGTTATTCCATTCACTTGACAAGTACAATCATGTGACATCGAGTCCAGGACATCATAGCATAAACTCTATCAACATATGACATTAAATTTATTACCAAATAGATTGTCTCTTTGCCAAAAAATTCTAGGATTTGTGTTCCAAATAAAACTAATCCAATCCTTTATTGGTCACTTCGCATGTACTAAAGAGGTATAAAGCAATGGTATCCGCACACAATATCATGACTATGAAGCTTGGGAAGGTTCAATTTTGCAATTCACAATGGACATCATCAAAACTAGTGCTGCTGGAGCCACCTTCATTTTGGTAGTTACTCAAAAGTGGTAAAGTTTGTACCTACCACCAAGAATAATGAAGTGGCTATGTCAATCAATTGGGCCCACCAACTAACTAATGGGAGGAGGCCAACATCATCATTCCCTATGAGGTCATTCCCCATGAGGTAATATGTTGATTCGTTGAAGCTCCTAATGCTCTTGTTGTTATTGAGGTTAGTCCCAAATAGGCCTTAGCACTTTCAACACTTTCAGCGAAAGAGGAGAGCCTTGGGCCTAAAATCAAATCTACAATCATGGCCCAATAAGTGATTCTCCTGTCAACCCTAAAGCTCTCTTGGAATCGCATTTAGCATCAAAAAGACATGATGCAAAAGCTACCTCCTCCAACAACAGTGTCATGAAGGACCATAAGAAAGGCAAACACTTGTCATCAAATCAAGCAACAAAAACTTTTTCCAGCAACTTATGAGGAAGTGCTAAGGTAAGAATTAAATATTCTAACAAACAATCATTTAGAGACGTCAAGTTGGGAAAAACAATAGCCTTAAAACATAAATGAGTAAGTCGTTATGAGAGACACCATGCTAAACTGCCCCAAAAGCACAGCGAAAGATGACCATCTCCTCTTGCATATTAAAAAGTCCTTGAGCTATCAAGTTATATAGCTTCAAAAAGAGTCAAAAAGTTGGTGTTTGAGGCCGCTACTCAAATAATTTATTGAATTTGGAAATGACGAAACATAGACACACCGTTATACCACATGGCAAAATTTTCAGATTTAGGAAGTTCAAATTAAAAATATACTACTAAATTCTTCAACCTACCCCATCCGCAAGATGGAGTCTTCTCCAATTAAAGGTCTATAAATTGGCATACTAAAGTTCTAATTTCCTTGTAAACGGAAGCCATGACAAAGACGTTAGCAGATTAAGACCCATAGCCATAGCAGGTAATACATACAAGTTTAATTGCGACCTCTTCATTCGTCTGCACGTTCGTACCTGAAATCAACCAAAAAAATTACATTTCACTCAAGCTAAAACAGCAAAAACACCCAGCAATATAATTAACCGACAGTACTCCCTTACAACTCGAAACATACCTAAATAGATCTCACCAAACGATCCACTCCCGATCTTCCGACCAAGCCGGAACTTGTTCCCCACGCGAGACTCCATTGCCGTGGTCAGGGAAGGCAGAAGCAAAGCAAAAGATTCACTATCATCGCGTTCACAGAAGGTAAGGAAAGTAAATAAATAAGGAAATGAAATAGAAACTCTCCTCGATCTATGAGGACTTCACCGACTCAATCCAAAGTCATAAAAGGAAACTAAAAAATAAATAATTGATAACCTGCCAAGTCATAAAATGATCGATCAACGGAATCAAAATCTAGGGAGAGAAAAATGGCCAATTACTCTAAGATTTACGATTCGGATGAGCTGAAGAGGCGCGGAAGAGGGCGAAATGATTGGAAGGGTTCATGATTCGCAAGCTAGCACGCGTCCTTCAAATATCGAGGCTTCCAAATTAAAAATATTCCGCACCAGTTTTTCTACTCTCCCTCTCTCTCGATTATCACATAATTGCAATTTCTCTCTCTAGATTAGGTCAGGACGACGTGCAATGGACCTCGAGGTCGACCCATGATTGACGCTCTCAGGATCCAACCAGCCGATATTCTCGGGACCTAAGCGATACCGGGGACAAATGGGAAGAGAGATTTTATTTTGTTTCCCAGATTGCCCCCATTGTCCTCGACGTTAGTATCTTGAGTTGGCAAAAGTTTTAAAAGAAACCTACAAATAAATTAAATTTAGGAGCAGAATACGGAAGAAAATTGAAAAGGAGCCAATACGGACTATCGTTTCATGTATTTACATAATACATAAAATTGTTTAACGTATTTAAGAAATGCTCCAAATGGTTTCACTTATTCATTAGAAAGCGTGAAACGATTCTCCATTATACATTAAATATAGTAAATGTGTTTTACGTATTTAGAAGCTCCCGCTAGAGATAGAAAAATTCAAATCCATCATTCTCGATTTTTCATCTATCTCTTCTGCAGACGGCCAATACATGGCGGCGGACATCTGTTAGACGTCAATGGACTCCATAACTCAAGGTGGATCACTGATTCTGAACAAAATTTCATCTGATATATCGAACGAAATGTTATCAATGGATGCAGAGGAAGCACGAAGAATAATATCAAAAGGTATGTTGGTAATAAACAAAAATGCAATTAATATTTCTAATATTATCACTCATGTTGAAGGCAAGGGAAAGTATGTTTCTATGGATTTTGAAATTAAAACACCTCATGTTACGAAAATGATTGAACTGTCCAGCGAAAGTTTTCGACAATGAAGTTTCGTCTTCTGGAATGAATATTTTTGTTCATAGATTCGGGAATTCAAATGCAATGCCTGGCAACAGTACGATAAATGCGAATTCCTTGAGTTCTATGAACAAAAATATTATTCTAAATGTAGACAATCACTCTGATCAATTGACGGTGAATTCATCTATGTTTAAAGAAAATACAAGAAATCAGGTAGATGATCAAATGACTGTGAGGAATGGTAAGAAGACTGTTCCCGATAATGTGTGGATCAAAAAGCCATATATAAAATTAAGTTTCATTGAAGGAGAAAGTGTTGACAGAAGATGGAAAGGCAGTAAAACTGATCAAAGTCTCTGAAATTAAAAATGCAAATTTACTTTGTAATTCTCTTGTTTGTAAGGTGTTTGGGAAAGAATTACCACCTCATAATGTAGCTTGGGAATTTTGGCGCCAATGGGCCAACATGACCATTTTCATTTCACCACTCTAGGAATGGGATGATTTTTGTGTTCATTTAAAACTATTGATGCTCTAGAAGGTGTTCTGTCTAGAGGCCCATGGTTCGTGAATGGGCATATTATTGGTATGGATCGATGGTCCATGGAGTTTTATCCTTTTATCAATGAAAGGAATTACCTCTTCTATCTAGATAAGAATGCCTCAATTACCCTTACAATGTTGGGATGAGAGCAATGAAGCAAGGATAGCTTCTATGGTGGGAGTTACATTAATGTTGGATGGTAACATGTTCCAATGGGGGAGAAGAGAGTTTGCTAGAACATGTGTTCATGTGAAATTAGATCAACCACTACCATTAGAGGCTTGGGTGGAAGCCATTGCGGGAAGATTCTTTCAAAAATTTGAATATGAGAGAATTTCAATTTTTTTTTTACTGTGGGAAAATAGGACATGTCAAAAGTGAATGCAGAAAGGGAAGCACATTGAAAAATAACAAAGTTGAAGGAAACAACAAGAAATCTCATGAATTGGTGCAAGAAAATGAGGAGAACAAAAGTTATGGGCCATGGGTGCATGCGAATTACAAAAGAAACAAGGCAAAATTTGTTTCTAATGGAAGGTCGTTTAAGAAAACCTTTGTGAAAAATATTTCAAGCATTACTACAATGAAGGAAACAACAAAATCAATGAGTTTGGAAATCAAAGATAAGGAAACAAATGTGAATGAGGAAGTACATAAGGTTGTTCTAAGTAATACATTGATTGAAGATGGAGAAATTATCAATGAAACAGAGCAGTGCACTGAAGTTGATCCAACAGAGGTGATGATCCCATCTAATGAAGAAATTGAAGATGTAGAAAACTCAAATGCACCTAGTCATATTGTATAAAATTCCAAGATAGATTCAATTGAGATCAGTAATGAATTTGAAAATAAATTTGTGTTTGATCAGAATATAGAATTAGAATAGCAAGGAAAGTTCAGATAGCAGGAAATGATTAATTTTTCAGAAGAGCAATAAGATATTTCTAACCTTGTCAAGGGTGATGGAGATGAAAATAAAGTGATATAGTTGAACGGGAATCTGGGAGCAATTAAGAACAATGCTAAGCAATCTACCAGTAAAGTTAAACTAGCAAAGGAAGTGAAAATGCTAGGTCCTATCAAGGGTAATCAAAGAACAAGGAAAGGAGAATGTGTAGTTAAAAAGGTTAGGGCCTCTTCCCCACAACTCTCTTAATGTCTTCCATAATATTTTGAAATTGTAGGGGAGCAAAAAAGAAAGAAGATTCCCACTATTTGAGAAATGTTTTAGGAGAAAATGATATTTTCTTCATTGGCCTTATGGAAACAAAGTTGGAAAAATTGGGAAAAGAAGATGTTAGGAAATTGGTTGGAGATGATTGGGAGTTATACCATGTTGCTGTTAGTGGAACTTCAGGTGGTGTTTTAACAATGTGGAGATACAGAATAACTTCCTTTACAGTCATTGAGTATAATTGGTAAGCTGACAACTCCAAGAGACATCTCAGTAAAGGTTTGCTTTGTTTATGGAAACAAAAACTTGTATGAAAGAAGGAAACTATGGAGATTGATTGAGAATAATATGAATAGTGAGGAGCCGTGTATAGTAGGGGGAGACTTCAATTGCTTATTGAATAAGCATGACAAGAAGGGAGGTAAAAGATTTATGTTCTCACATGAACCTCAAGAAATGAAGGAGTTTATGACTAATAACGACTATCACGATATTGGTTTTATTATTCCTAAATTCACATGGTGCAACAACAAAGAAGGACTTGCTAGAATTTGGGAGAGGCTTGATAGAGTTTGGTTAAACGCGAAATCAATTATGGACATCTCTTATGCAGTAATTAAACACCTTCCTAGAGTGGCGTCGGATAATTGCCCTATACTACTTAAATTTTACAGTACAAAGATGCACAAGCAAAGAGAAATTAGATTTGAGAATTTGTGGTGTTCTTATGAGGCTGCTAGGGGGCTCATTGCTAATTCTTGGAGGAAGAAGAATTATGGAGGTGCTGATGAAATCCTTAAAAGAAAAGTCAAGAGATCTCTCAAAACTTTGTATTATTGGAGCAAGAATAAATTGAAAGAGCTCACCTAGAAGAAACAAGAGCTAGAAAGGGAGATTTTGCATTTGCAAGAAATAGAGTGTAAAACCCCTCCAAAGCTGATTTTTTTAGTGCAGTTAGTCCGTACGAACTGACTTTAGTACGGGACGAACTGAAGAAAATTGTGAAGAATCTGTCAATTTCGTCTGTACGAACCTGGAAGGGTCGGGATGATCCGTCTGGACGAAATTTTTCCAGAGAGCAAGTCGTCCAGACGCTATTTAATTTCGTCTGGACGAAATTCTGCCAGAGGGAAAATTGTCCCGGGACGAATTTTGGATTGTCCGGGATGATCAGTGTTAATAAATATCCGATAGAGATATTTTGGATTCATTTGAAGAGAGAGAAAGAGAAATCAGGAGAGAGAAAGAAGGAAAAGCTTGGTTTTGGAGCCCTCGGAGCGCTTTTCGTTCGACGACGCAATTGGAAGATTTGTTCGTCTCGTAGTAAGGACTCCGAATCCTATTTCTGTTTTCGAAGATTTTGAGTTTTGATATTTCTGTGCTCAGATTTGTGTTTCCGTTACCGAAAAACGCGTATAATTTTGTATTGACGAAAGTTTTACCGCACAACTTTTGATATGTTTCTGAGATGATAATTGTGCACGTTTTGAGTATTTTCTGGAAGATTTTTACCGGATATTTTGGATTCTGCGGTGTTTTAATTGAACTGCAGTTTATCAGGATGTTGAAAAATATTTTGTCAATACAATGAAAGTCTTATATTGTTGTTTTACATGTTCTGTGGTAATTTGGTAAAGTTCTGAATCTATGATTTCTGTGTAAATTCTGTATACTGCCGTTATGCCGCCGATTTCTCGTATGACCTCTGATTTTCTGAATTGATGATTTAAATGATTGAATATGCATACGAATGTAAATATATGATTGAATTATTGTTATTATTACTGAAAGACAAGTAAAGACTGGTTGAACTGTTGGTTGGAGACATGATACCTGTACAGGATGGTGGGCCGACGGGCTTTCCTTTAAATAAAGGGTTTGGTGTTATCCTCTACTGATCACGTGATTACTGAAGGGAGTCATAAGGAGATGAATACTGTGCCGACGGGCAAAGAGTGACGACTCTTTTTACTGAGCCAACGAATACAAGATACAAAATATAATATATAAGACTGAAAAATGCCTTAATAGCCAGTGATTGTACTTGTTCAGTAAGATTATTGTATTGAATTGCATGTGTATAGTACTGTTCTTATGATCTCATTATGATTTATTAATGGATTTATTGCTACTGTACGGATTTAATGTTAATGCATGATTTCACTGTTATAGCATTACTGTTCATGTCACTACTGTTATTGATACTAGAACTGATACTATTGATTCATTGTACTGAATTACAAATGTACATTTTGATACGGTTTTACGACATTGATTGATTCTAACTGTTTTAAATATTATTATGATTTATTGCCTGATTTGACTGATTTCTATAGAGATTGACGTACACACTGATTTATTGAGCTTTACGGACCTTTGAACTGTTTATTGATTCTTCTATTGTGGACTTAGGAGTTTACTGTTTCTTATTGTTACTGTACTGATTATTGTTCATGCATTGATTTTCGTATCTGCATTGAATCAATGATCATGTGGAACTGACTGCTATGATTTGTGATTTGACTGATTGACATGCATATTGCTGGCGTACTGTGTTTTGATTTCAGTTATAGGTATTAGGTGACCTGCTGGGCTTTTTGAAGCTCATTATATGTGATTAATATTTTTAGGTCAGGGCAAGGGAGCAGGAGATTGAGGTTGATCAGGAATCCTCAGGTTTTGTGCTTTTTGTTATAGTGATTCTTTTGTACTCAGGACAGAATAGATTTCATTTCATGTGATCCTTGTGCAGATCCTGAGTATTGTATATAATCTTTTGAGATATGAATAGAATTGTACATTGATGTTTTAAATTATAGAATTCTGTTGGACTGTTTGTTACTGTTTGAAGACTATAGATAACTCTGGTAAGATTTCAAAATGGATAGATTGAATAATTCTTTCCAAGTTAGATCTTGGGGCGTGACATAGAGGCTATGGAAGACGATTTGAACCAGGAAAATCTATTGAAACTTAGAATCAAAGTGCATGAACTCAACAAAACATTGGCTAGATTGGCTACATGGTGGAGACAAAGGTCAAAAAGCCAATGGATTGAAGACGGAGAGAAGAACACACGCTTATACCACACATATGCTACAACAAAGAAAAGATGGGGGAAATGCCAGAGTATTGGAAAGAGACAGTAGTGGTACTTGTTCCTAAAGTCCCAAATGCTTATGAATGCTCCAAATTCATACCTATATGTATATGCCATACCATCTACAAAATGGCCGCATGGATGATCCTTAGCAAGCTTAAATTGTGTCTCCCAAAAGTTATTTCTGAGTACTAAGGAGCTTTTGTACTGGGAAGAAGCATTTTTGATAATTGTCTAATTGCTCAAGTGATTATTAACAAGATGAGATTCTTGGTAGCTAAACCAGAATACATGTTATTAAAGCTTGACATGGAACAAGCTTACGATAGCATGTGTTGGGAAACATTAAATCAAGTTATGAGGAGATTGGGATTACGAGAGAGGATGATACATCTGATTATGCAATGTGTCAGCAATCCTAAATACTCAATCAACATAAATGGTAGAAGAACAAATTGGATAATGGCACATTGCAATTTTAGACAAGGATGTCTACTATCACCTAGTTTATTCATTTTGTGCTCCGAATTACTATCCAAGGCTCTTCAAGCAAAATCTGATCAATTGGACATAAGAATAGCAGCAAATGTTGAAAAATTAACACATTTGCTATTTGCAGATGAAATCCTATTTGTTGCCAAGGCCTATAGAAAAAAATGTTAAAACATTGATGCAAATCTTCAAAGATTATTGTGGTTGGACAAGACAAAAAATTAACTCTCAAAAGTCTATGGTACTCAATGGCAAGAAGGTCCCGAAGAAGGAATTTAAACAAACTCATGGGAATAAAAGAAGTAAAATATTTCAATTACCTGTGAATCAAATTGGCATTAAGGAGATTTAAAATAGTAGACTACAATAATGCTATTAAAAAAGCAATGGAAATATTGAATTCATGGGGAGTGAAAGTTCGTTAGGGATGTTAAGCCTTTAAGAACTGGCCCAAGGCTAACTAAGAGGGGAGGGGGTGAATTGGTATTTAAAAAAATCTTCTTACAATCAAAGCACAATCACAAACCAAAATCACCACAGAAATCAAAGTGTGAAAAAATAAATGCTGAAATCAAAATAATGAAAGATAACACTAGATTTATAGTGGTTCGGTCAACTCGACTTATATCCACTCCCCGGAGGCGTCCTCCGAGTATTGCACTACAAAAGTGACTCTCCTTTTGCTCCCACAGTAAGGTGGAGAAGCTCTCACAAAATCTCCTTTCTGCCAACCCTGATGAGGCAGAGAACCCAACTCCTTTGGCTTCTCCTGAAGCAGGTAGAGAACCCAACTCTTTTTGCTTCCTCCTGAAGTAGGCAGAGAACCCAACTCCTTTTGCTTTCTCCTGAAGTAGGTAGAGAACATCGACTCATGTTGCTTCCTCCTAAAGCAGGCAGAGAATCTCGACTCCTTTTGCTTCCTCCTAAAGCAGGCAGAGAACCTCAACCAATTGCTGAAGCTTACCTCCCATGAACCCCCAAGGACGAAGGACGAAGACTAGATAAGACGCCTTGGAACCTTACTTGGAGCAACCTTTGTGAATCCCTCTCACAAACTTCCCCTCATAAGTTCCTCCCTCTCTCTCCCTCTCCTCTTGGCTCTCTCAGGTCAAGGAAGCAGCTAAAGGTCCCTTTGCATGAGAAAATTCAGGTCCTTTAAATAGAATTTCAAGAACCGACATTATCTTCCATGATGATAGGAATATCATCATGACCGATCAGTACAAAATAAGCTCAATCAGTCAGGACAATTTAAGATGATCAGAAGAAAATTGGTTAAATCGTCCAGGCCGATACAATATTGTCCTGGCTGATTAGTTCAAATCCGAGTATAATCATCCTGAACATAACCCGGAATAGAGTATGGTTGATGTTAATCGTCCAGGACATTATCCATGCCGATCCTGCAATCGGCCCAGCCGATGTGATCATATCAATCAGCCTTAATTGTTTTCCATAATTACAAGATTAATTTAGGCATAATTATGCTGCATCATCCAGTCTGGTATAAAGATCGTCCTGGCCAATATCCTAAAATAAAGAGTACCTAAATTGACCATGGCGGCTGATTCTTTCTGATTTGAGCCTATCATCCTGGCCGATACAAGGATCGTCCATGACGATGTGCTTAATAATGGTTGCCTTTGTTGAGTCCAGTAATTAGGTTGTTAAGCCTAAGTAAATGTCCCACGGCTACCAAGAGGGGGGTGAATTGGTAGTTTAAAAAATTTTAAACCCTCTTTAAAGATTAAGTTGAACCGAAATAAAATTTTCTTTTAAAGTTTGTAGAAAAATATTTTTCAACCACAGAGTTGTTAAAACTGAAATTTAAAGTGCGGAAACGTAAAAACAATAAAGTAAATGACACCAGATTTATAGTGGTTCGGTCTATAACCAGACCTACATCCACTCCTCAGAGGCACCCTATGAGTATTGCACTAAAACCAATAGTGACTCTCCTTTAGCACCCACAGCAAGGCGGAGAAGCCTTTACAACACACTATTTTCACCACTACCCGGTGCGGTAGAGAACCGTCGTCCTTTTACACAATCCACAGTGTTGGCAGAGAACCGTCGTCATTTTACACTCTCCTAGTGTGGGCAGAGAACCCTACGGCTGTTCACACTCTCCAAGTGTAGGCACAGAACCTTTCCGCTGTTCACACTCTCCAAGTGTAGGCAGAGAACCCTTCGGCTGTTCACACTCTCCAAGAGTTGGCAAAGAACCGGATCTCCTTGACTGATCTTCTCACAAGAATCTAGAAGGAAGAAGGAAAAAAGTGAAGAAATCCAATTTCACAAGTAGAGACTCTTACCTTTGTAATCCAAGTGAAGCCTTCTCGCTCCAGTGGTAGGAATCCTCCTTTGAATGCTCTCTTCCACTCTCTCCTTGGCTATTCTCTCAAGAGGCACGAAGATCAAATGACAAAAAGATAGGGTGGCAGTCTAATTTGGACTATTTATATAAAAGGCAAGAAAAATCGCCCAAAAACTGCAAGTTTCCAATTCTGTACGCAGTGGATCGTCCTGTACGATCCTGGATCGTCCTGGACGATTTTACTTAAACGATCTGAAACGACCCTATTTGAATATGTGTATGAAATGTCTTTGTATAGATGATCGTCTTGTACGAACTAGGTTCGTCCAGTACGAACGGTTATTACTAGGTCGGTTCTAGAAACTGCTGAAAACTGTTCTAAGTTGGTTAATCGTTTGGACGAGAATATGTTCGTCTAGACGAAAAATTTTCAGAGACCCGATCGTCCTGGACGATTATTTATTTCGTCTGGACGAAAATATTTCAGAGGACCAATCGCCACGGACGATAATTTATTTTCGTATGGACGAAAATTTTCCAGAGACCAGATCGTCCTGGACGATATTTAATTTCGTCTGGACGAAAATTTTCCAGAGCACCGGTCGCCTCGTACGATAATAAATTTCGTCTGGACAAAAATTTTACAGAGAACCAATTGTCAGGTACGATAATTATTTTCGTCCTGGACGAATAGGACTTAGAAAAATTTTTTTCGAGCAAGTTCCTATTCATTCCATGGCTCTATAGGAGATAACTGACGGATCGTCCAGTACGACAAAATATCATCCCGTACGATCAATATAAAATTTTATGATCTCCTTATGTGTGTGTGTAAGTTTTTTTATTCACTCAATTACAATCACTCCCTTTCAAAATTAATTCAAAGAAAAAATGCAAACTTCAAATTAACAAAGTATTTCATGTTGAATTTGATTTGAAATTATCGTAGTCTGGAGTCTGATTTTCCTGAAATGTTAGTACACACAAGAGCAAATGCAAATCTTCTAAAATTGTTAGGAGATAACTACACATTTGAACAATAATGTTTGGAATCATCAAAACTACATAAGTTGCAAAAATATAAATCATTCAAATAGCAACTATTCTAACAATCTCCCCCTTTTTGATGATGGCAAAACAATTATTGTTTGTATGGTTTCAAGTTAAACAAATCTCCTATCTCCTAAACTCCCCCTGAATTGATGAGTACATTAAAATAAGGAGTCATTAAGAACAATATTTTTGTTTTTCAAAAATTTTAACACAAATAACCACAAAGTCAAATACTTACAAACAGAATAATCAAAACAGAAAAACACAATAATTTCACCCCCTTTTTGACAGTAACAAAAAGTGAAGAAGAAATAAACTAGAAATGTAAGTAATTATATGAAATTCATTTTTAAAATTTAATCTAAATGGTGATTGACATAGGGTATGCAATTTTAAACTAAAGATATTAGGTCAATCATAGAAATTCATAAAATTTAAGAAGTGATATAACATGTAAGTAAGAAAAATTTATCAAAGACATGATTCAATTTAGACATTCGACTATAGAAAATCATTACAAGAGAGATGTATAAAAATTCTATATTTCAAAGTTTAATAGAATATAAATGAACATAAGATCAATTTGAATTAAGAGATTGAACGAATTTGGAAAGAAGAGAATTACCACATGTGGCGCTTTGCGCATCTTTTTCAAAATTTTTGGGGTACATTTTTGTGCAATTTTTTCTTGGTTGGGCTTATTTTGTGCCTCTTTTTCACTTTGCAAATCTTTGCGAATTCCTTTTGATTTTTGTACATTTTGTACAATGTTCAAGAGTAATTGAGACCAAATTCTTTCCAAAATCTATAATCTAAAATTTCAAATATTTCTAAGTACATAAATATCACTTGAGCATAGAAATACAAAATAAGAAAACATCTAAATTATAATAGTAATATTAACTTTTATATAGTCTAAATGAATAGACATGAATTTAAAAGTTCTAATTACAACAAGTTATAAACAACTTATAAATTTAGAAAGACTAGATTTTCTAATATAGATAATCTCAAATTACAATCTAATTTAAGCACTATGAAGATTAAATAATACTAATGAAATTCATAAACATTAACCACATTCCAAAAACAAATCAAATTTGAAAAAACATAACAACTTCCATTGATATTAATGAACGGATTACATAATATCTAAACAATAAGAAGAAAATACTTTTAACTTAAAAAAGAAAAACTAACATAAACACAAACACTTAACAATTAAACATACACAATAAAAACATAAAAAAAATGAATACAACAGACACACAGAAAATCATTTCTACTGTTCTGGAGGAGAAGGAGGAATGCCGCCAAAAAGGTTGAAGTAGGAGGCCATCAACATTACATTGGTATTAATTTCATGTACTTCATCTCTAATATTACCAATGTCTTATTGCTGCTGCGTAAGTTGAGCATCAAATTGATCAAACCTTTGATCAATGTGAGTCTCTAATCTATCAAATCTTTCAATCAGATTCTGATAATCTGATTGAGGAGCAGAAGCTTGCACTCCTTCTTCTTCCTCCTCTTCTGAAGCACTGGCATGTGCTTTTCCTTTTTCCTCCTTGAAGAGCAATCTGAATGAAGCATCATTATAGTAAACTGGCTCTTCGTATTCTTCATCAGGATGCACTATGTTGTATTTCTTTTCCAAAATATAAGTGATTAAGTGTCATAATGAAATGTTCTTCTTCCTCTTATGATCTGCATGTCCTATTTCTGAAAGCCCATAGATATGATCTATGATAAGTTGGGCTTCTTCAATAGGATGTCCTTCCATAATTAAAAAGGTTAGAGAAGAAAGGAGAGGGGTAATATTAATTCTATCACCAGCTTTAGGAATGATTGAGGATCGAAGGATATGCTGGATGATTCGGGCATTTTTGATCATTCTAGAAACTCTAGCAACATGATAGGTTAGACCAATTTCTCTTATCACCCTATTGACTTCATACCATTCAAATTTCTTTTCACTCATTAGGGTATTGGCTCTATATCCCTCAGTTCTTAAGTTTAAAAATGCACCAAGATCGTGCTTGGTGATCTCAACTTTTTGTTTAAAGACATAAGAACTAATGGAGGAGTGGTCAGAATTAAAACTCATGTTCGCTAGGAAATAGTGGTAGGTTTGCTTGTTGTAGAAGTGTACGATAGAAAGAATGAAATGAAATTGGGTTGAGGCAAAGAGGTGCATTACCCGAAACTTTAACTCAGTTTGAATTAGAATGCGAGAGGGAGTGATTTTGGTGGATGCAAAACGAGGAAAAGATTCCTCATTCTCCTTAGAAAGAAAGTTGTCTGGGGCATTCCTATTTGGTTTCTTCACCAACACCTTTTGTCTCTTGCTTGAGGAGGCCATTGTCGATTTGAAGTAGAAAGGAATTGAAAATGAAGTTTGGAAGTGTGATTGTTAAGTTAGAAAGCCTTCATATTTAAGGAAAAACGATACGTTCGTCCTGGACGAAAATATTTGTCCTGGACGAAAAATCATCGTTCGTCTGGACGAAATAATTTCGTACAGACGATCCACTTTGTCCGAAATGTAACGGCTTTTCGTAATCAACACAACTTACGATGCGTCCCTTCGTACATGCTTTTTGACTTGACCGATCGTACAGACAAAAATTTTTCGTATAGATGATCAAAAAGTAAATCATTTTAATGTCTCTTGAAAACCGTCCCCTACAATGAACCGACACATGTTCGTCTGGATGAACGAAAACTTCGTACAGACGAAGTCCATATTAATAACTGTCTTATCCACTCAACCGCTCCATTCAATCGTCCCGACGTTTGAGAGAAAAAAAATATTTTCGTCTTGGACGATCGTCCGATCGTACAGACGATCTAATTAAAAACTGCTCTCAAAACGGTTAAAATTTGCGCAAACTGTTCTTTCACATATCGTCCCGTACGAAACCATATTCGTCCCGGACGATTTCCTCCAAAAATTTTTTATTTCGATTTTTAAATTAAGAAAATCAAACAAAAAAAATCAAAAACACAGAAAATATAAAAACAAAACCATAGACCCAAAAACTATTCATTCAAAACACACAAAATTTCACAAAATCAAAAACAAAACACAACAAATATCAATGTTGCAAAGACATTTTGTTTAAGCATTCAAATCAATAACACCAAGCCTTGTTCTTAAAGTACTGAAAGTATCAAAGGCTAAAGGTTTTGTAAAAATGTCTGCAAGTTGATTTTCAGTTGAAACATGTATGAGTTTAATTTCTCCTTTGGATACATGATCCCTTATGAAATGATGTCTTATATCAATGTGTTTGGTTCTAGAATGTTGAATAGGATTTTTGGAAATGCAAATAGCACTTGTATTGTCACAATAAATTGGAATAGTGCCTATAGTTAATCATAAATCAATCAACTGTTGTTTTAACCAAAGTACTTGTGCCACACAACTTCCTAATGCAATGTATTCTGCTTCTGCAGTAGATAGTGCCACTGAATTTTGTTTTCTACTAGACCATGAAACTAATGAATTTCCAATGAATTGACATGTTCCAGAAGTGCTTTTCCTATCCACTCTATAGCCTGCAAAGTCAGAATCTAAGTAACCAATAATTTCAAATGAAGAGTTAAACTTAGGATACTAAATCCCTAAGTTTTGAGTTCCTAGTAGATATCTTAAAATCCTTTTCACTGCTGTCAAATGCGATTCTTTTGGATATGATTGAAATCTAGCACATAAGAAAACACTGAACATAATATATGGTCGGCTAGCAGTCAAGTAAAGTAAAGATCCAATTATCCCTCTAAATTTCTTTTGATCAACAGATTTTCCCTTAAGGTCCTTATCCAACTGAACTGAAGAACTCATTGGTGTACTAACAGGTTTAGCATTGTCCATTTCATATTTTTTGAGGATGTCCTTAATATATTTAGTTTGACTAAGAAAAGTACCTTCCTCAAGTTGCTTAATGCTAAATCCTAGAAAGTAATTTAAATCTCCCATTAGACTCATTTCAAATTCACTACTCATTGTTTTAGAAAAATCATCACAAAGATGTTTATTTAAAGATCCAAAGATGATGTCATCCACATAAATTTGAACAATAAGTATATCCTTTCCAATTTTCCTTAAAAAGAGAGTTGTATCCACACTTCCTTTTTTAAAAGATCTTTCAAGTAGGAAGGTGCTTAACCTCTCATACCAAGCCCTAGGTGCCTGTTTCAATCCATATAATGCCTTTTTTAATTTGAAAACATAATTTGGAAATTTAGAATTTTCAAAACCTGGAGGTTGTTCTACAAAAACATCTTCTTCAATTACCCCATTTAAAAAGGCACTTTTGACATCCATTTGAAACAATTTAAAACCTTTAAAACAGGCAAAGGCTAGTAAAACCCTAATTGCTTCAAGTCTAGCTACAGGGGCAAAAGTTTCCTCAAAATCAATTCCTTCAATTTGATTATACCCCTTAGCTACTAATCTAGCCTTATTTCTAATGACTACTCCTGAGTCATTCATTTTATTTTTGAACACCCACTTGGTTCCAACAACACTTTGATCTTTTGGCCTTGTAGTCAGTTCCCAAACTTTATTTCTTACAAATTGATTCAACTCTTCTTGCATGGCCAATATCCAAAATTCATCTGAAAGTGCTTGATCAATGTTAGTGGGTTCAATAGTTGAAATAAAGGCTGAATGATTGACTTCCTTGTTTAATCCACGCCTAGTTCTAACACCCTCACTTGGTTCACCTATGATTAATTCCTTTGGGTAGTTTTTAGAAAATCTCAAATCTCTAGGCAAAGGGTCTTCTCTTTCTAAATTTTCTTCCAAATTTAATCTATCAATCTTTTGGGAGTTTTCTTCAATTTCTTCTTCAACAACTTTTGGCTCTTCCATGTTTCCATTTTCATCAAAAACAACATGTGTGGTTTCCTCAATGACTAAAGTTCTTTTGTTGAATACTCTATAAGATTTTCCAACACTTGAATATCCAACAAAAATTCCTTCATCTGATTTTGGATCAAATTTTCCTAAGGCAGATTTTCCATTATTATGTATGAACACCTTGCAACCAAATACATGCAAATGAGACAAATTTGGTGTTCTACCTTTTAGCAACTCATAGGGTGTTTTATTCAATATTGATCTCACATTCACCCTATTCAGAACATAGCATGCAGTGCTAACCGCCTCAGCCCAAAAATATCTAGGAAGCGAGTATTCTGCTAACATTGCTCGGGCGGCTTCTATTAATGTTCTGTTCTTTCTTTCAACTACTCCATTTTGTTGAGGAGTTCTAGGTGCAGAAAAATTGTGATCAATCCCCTTTTCTTTACAGAAATCTTCAAATCTTTCATTTTCAAATTCTCCTCCATGATCACTTTGTATAAAAATTATTTCACATCCTAGTTTTCTTTGTATCCAAGTTGAAAAATTTCTGAATTCCTCAAATGATTCACTCTTATGAAAAAGAAATTTAACCCAGGTGAATCTTGAAAAATCATCTACTATAACAAATCCATATACCTTTCCTCCTAGACTTACAGTGCTTACAGGTCCAAAACGATCCATGTGTAGAATTTCTAAAGGTTTACTGGTCCTAAGATCTTTATTGGACTTAAAAGAGGACTTCACTTGTTTTCCTAATTGACATGCATCACATAGATGGTCCTTGGTAAAGTCTAGTTTAGGTATACCTCTCACCAAATTCTTTTGGGTAATTCTTCTAAGATTTTTCATACTAGAATGACAAAGTCTCCTATGCCAAAGCCATGATTCATCAGAAACAGTTTTCAAACAAAAAGCAGTAGGAGATTGAATACAATTTAAATCTAGCATGTAGACATTGTTTACCCTTTTTCCATTTAAAACAATTTTCCCATTTAGGCTAATTATGCAGCTAGTAGGTAAAAATTTTACATTATAGCCCTTATCACATAGCTGACTTATACTAAGCAAATTATGTTTTAAGCCTTCAACTAATAACACATTGTCTATGAAAAAGTTTTTCAAATTTCCAATCATACCTGATCCAACCACTTTCTTTGTGGTATTATCTCCAGGTGTAACCTTGCCTCCACTCCTGGCTTCCAGCGTTATGAATTGAGCAGTATCTTCAGTCATGTGCTTTGAACATCCGCTGTCCAGGTACCATATACTCTCACGAGGTCTTGTGTGAGAGTATTCCTGCAAAATTCTCAAATGTTAGACCTGGGAACCCAAACTAGTTTGGGTTCACCTTTATAAAATTTATAATCAGATGCATGTATGATATGTCTAGGTTTATGCATCTTAGTTCTCCACACCAAATTAGTTTTCATCTTTAAAGTGCAGGTGTGAGATATATGTCCCAAAAATCCACAATTATTACATTTAACATTAGGAAAAATATTCCTATGTTTTCTTTCATATGATTGTCTTCTAAGGGATTTCATGAATTTAGGATAATATTTAGGATTTGTAAAATCTTCAAATTTAGGGGGGTTCCTATTATCCTCGAGAGCTCTTATAGTGAGTTTGTAAAATGAATTCATATCTTCCAAGATTTGATTGGTATAATTGATTCTATATGTCTTTCTCTCAGATTCATCCTTAAAATTCTTAAATTCTTTTTCAAGTTCAGCATAGGATGATTTTAAATTCTCAAAATTTTTATTCAAGTCATCATATTCATCAAGTAGTTTCATGTGGTTGTTATCAATTAAAGCATGATCTTTCCAAAGGATTTCGTGTTACTTATTAAGCTCTTCCAATTCTAAAACTACACTAGCATGCATCTTTTTCATTTTCCTATATGCATCATGCATGTGTTCAGAAACTTCAAACAATTCATTATAGGTTAAATCACATACCTCTTCTTGATTTGATTGTTCAGCATTATCTGTCATCAAGCAAAGGTTGGTGACTTCTTCTTCTTTTTCAGTCTCAGATGAGTCTGAAGCTGAGTCCGCCCAAAAAGCCTTTTGAAACTTCTTCTTGCCCTTCTTTACCATTGGTTTCTCCTCTACCTTCTCCTTGCTAGGAGTGGCTTTGAGTTTTGGACAATCAGTCTTTATATGACCTGGTTTCCTGCATTCATAACAAATCACTTCATTAGAAACCTTGCCATTTCTATTATACTTACCTCTATTCCATTGCTGACGTCTCTTCTGCTTCCTCTTTAAAAAGCTTCTGAATTGTCTAGTCATCAGTGCAATATCGTCTTCATCCTCAGGTTGTGAGTGTTCACTTTCAGATTCTTCCATATTTAGTGCAATATTCTTGTCCTTTCTCGGTTCACCTGCATCAATCTTTCTTTGACTTACTCCTTGCTCGTAAGCAATGAGTGAACCAAGAAGATTGTCAATGGAATAAATGTTCAGATCTTTAGACTCTGTAATTGCAGTAATTTTAGCATCGTATACAGTAGGTAAACAACGAAGAATCTTATTGACCATTTCAGCATTAGTTAATTCCCTACCAAGTGCATGCAAAGAGGTGACAATTTGAGTGAATCTTGTGTACATGTCTGAAATAGATTCATTAGGTTTCATGCAAAATAATTCGTAGTCATGTAACAAGATATTGAGTCTTGATTGCTTAACCTCATTTGTCCCTTCATAAGTTATACAAAGTCTATCCCGTATGTCCTTTCCGCTTTTACAAGGGGAAACTCGCATGTAGTCTTCAGATTTTAAAGCACAAAAGAAACTATTTAAACATTTCGCATTTAATTGTGCTAAGTCACGTTCTTCAATAGTCCAATCTGCATAGGGTATTTCTACCCTAATTCCATTAACTAATCTAGTTGGTTTTGAGTAACCTTCCTGGACTAGCATCCACATGCGATAATCAAGTGACTGTAAGAAAGTAGACATGCGTGTTTTCCAAAAATCAAAAGGAATATTATCAAACAGTGGAGGTCTAGTGATAGAGTAACCTTCAGGTGTGTTTCGGTTTCCAAATGTAGCCATCTACGTTAATCAAAAAGTAGTTCAAACTTATGATTTTAAAACAATGCTCTGATACCACTTGTTGAGTCCAGTAATTAGGTTATTAAGCCTAAGTAAATGTCCCACGGCTACCAAGAGGGGGGTGAATTGGTAGTTTAACAAATTTTAAACCCTCTTTAAAGATTAAGTTGAACCGAAATAAAATTTTCTTTTAAAGTTTGTAGAAAAATATTTTTCAACCACAGAGTTGTTAAAACTGAAATTTAAAGTGCGGAAACGTAAAAATAATAAAGTAAATGACACCAAATTTATAGTGGTTCGGTCTATAACAAGACCTACATCCACTCCTCAGAGGCACCCTCTGAGTATTGCACTAAAACCAATAGTGACTCTCCTTTAGCACCCACAGCAAGGCGGAGAAGCCTTTACAACACACTCTTTTCACCACTACCCGGTGCGGTAGAGAACCGTCGTCCTTTTACACAATCCACAGTGTTGGCAGAGAACCGTTGTCCTTTTATACTCTCCTAGTGTGGGCAGAGAACCCTACGGCTATTCACACTCTCCAAGTGTAGGCACAAAACCTTTTTGCTGTTCACACTCTCCAAGTGTAGGCAGAGAACCCTTTGGCTGTTCACACTCTCCAAGTGTCGGCAGAGAACCGGATCTCCTTGACTGATCTTCTCACAAGAATCTAGAAGGAAGAAGGAAAAAAGTGAAGAAATCCAATTTCACAAGTAGAGACTCTTACCTTTGTAATCCAAGTGAAGCCTTCTCGCTCCAGTGGTAGGAATCCTCCTTTGAATGCTCTCTTCCACTCTCTCCTTGGCTATTCTCTCAAGAGGCACGAAGATCAAATGACAAAAAGATAGGGTGGCAGTCTAATTTGGACTATTTATATAAAAGGCAAGAAAAACAGCCCAAAAACTGCAAGTTTCCAATTCTGTACGCAGTGGATCGTCCTGTACGATCCGGGATCGTCCTGGACGATTTTACTTAAACGATCTGAAACGACCCTATTTGAATATGTGTACGAAATGTCTTCGTACAGATGATTGTCCTGTACGAACTAGGTTTGTCCAGTACGAACGGTTATTACTAGGTCGGTTCTAGAAACTGCTGAAAACTGTTCTAAGTCGGTTAATCATTTGGACGAGAATATGTTCGTCTGGACGAAAATTTTTCAGAGACCCGATCATCCTGGACGATTATTTATTTCGTCTGGACGAAAATATTTCAGAGAACCAATTGCCACGGACGATAATTTATTTTCGTATGGACGAAAATTTTCCAGAGACCAGATCGTCCTGGACGATATTTAATTTCGTCTGGACGAAAATTTTCCAGAGCACCGGTCCCCTCGTACGATAATAAAATTCGTCTGGACAAAAATTTTACAGAGAACCAATTGTCTGGTACGATAATTATTTTTGTCCTGGATGAATAGGACTTAGAAAAAAAAATTTCGAGCAAGTTCCTATTCGTTCCATGGCTCTATAGGAGATAACTGACGGATCGTCCAATACGATAAAATATCGTCCCGTACGATCAGTATAAAATTTTATGATCTCCTTATGTGTGTGTGTAAGTTTTTTTATTCACTCAATTACAATCACTCCCTTTCAAAATTAATTCAAAGAAAAAATGCAAACTTCAAATTAACAAAGTATCTCATGTTGAATTTGATTTGAAGTTATCGTAGTCTGGAGTCTGATTTTCCTGAAATGTTAGTACACACAAGAGCAAATGCAAATCTTCTAAAATTGTTAGGAGATAACTACACATTTGAACAATAATGTTTGGAATCATCAAAACTACATAAGTTGCAAAAATATAAATCATTCAAATAGCAACTATTCTAACAGCCTTAACCAGGATACCTTAATTAGTGTTTCTATTTTTAGTCTGATCGTCCTGGCCGATATGAACACATCCAGGCCAATGTACTCAAAATAGAAAAACACAGAAAATCCCTCTAGTGTGTGTGTGTGTGCAAGATTACTTAAAATCAGGAACCACTTTTACAATTGACTCAAGAAAAAAAAAATATTACAAACTGACTCAACCTAAATCTACCCAATCTTGAGCTGGTTTGAGTTGCATTCGATCATGTAGACCTGAAAAGTTAATAGGCAAGGTAGTCGTAGAAAAATATGAATGTTTGTTATCATCAAAAGTCTAAACCATAATCTTAGATTCACAATAATCTCCTCCTTTTTTATGTTGTCAAACATAATCAGAAAAATTCAAGTAGTTTATAGCATTTTAATAAAAACAGTGTGATGAAAAAAAAAATAATCCACTAAGTTTTAGAATCAAATTATAAGATACATCAGACTACTCCCCCTTTTGACATCATAAAAAGGAGGAGAAAACTAAAACAATCATAAGAAAAACAAACTACAGAAATTAAAAATTAAAACAATCATAAGAAAAATAAACTACAGAAAAAAAGCATAACAAAGAAAACTAAAGAAACGAGGGACCCTGATCATCAGACAGAGGAGATGGTGGTGAAAAGTAACTGGTCAAAGTGGTAAATTGAAATCCGAACCAGGCCATATCCTGGTCGTGCTGGTGCTGCATGCGGATGATGTCCTCAGTATGTTGCTGCTCCTGTGCAACAATATAGGCCTCAAAGCGGGTCTCCCACTAATTAAATCTCTCCACTAACTGATCCAGCTGAGAGTGCTGGCGGAGAGGAACAAGTGCAGGATGAGGAGCGGGAGCCTCCTCCTCCTCGGCCCCCTGAGCTTCCTCATCCCCGGGGTGGAGACGAGTACTGTAAAGGACGTTAAAGGAACTTCTTGAGTAGAAGGGTGGCTGAAGGTCAAGAGGAGCAGGATATTGAAGGTTATATTTAGATTCTAGAACATATACAATGATGTGTCCTAGAGCAAGATTAGGCTTCCTTCTATGACCTGGATCTCAAATTGTGGTCAAATGATCGATGTAGTGAAATATGAGGTCCGTTGCATTGAATTCACGATTGACCATTATGTAAAAAGTGGTGAGTGAAAGAAGGGGAGTGATATGGACATGCTTGCCAGCTTTGGGAATCATAGAGGTGAAAAGGATGTGTTGGATCATCCTAGCATCTTTAAGTAAAAAGCTAGTATCTTCAATATGAAAGGGGGAATTGGTGTGGCGAAGAAAGTGATTAGTTTGTAGCCCAGTTAAAATCAGGATCAGAAATTAGAGTATGCAGCTTATCCCTAGCAATGGAAAGCTGTAGCAATTCTGCACAATCCTGATATATGATCTCGACTGGGCGTCGATTCACATACGAGGTGTGAGCAATGTAGGCAGAATTGATTTGAAGGTTGGCATAAATTTTTTTTAAAAAAGTTTAGAATTAAAGGAGACTATGAGGGTCAGAATAAAGCATGGAGAGGTGTGAGTGAAAATGTTGAGTACCGGAAAGGAGAGGTGGACTGGATTGATTGTTCAGGAGAGAGAAATGTTGCATTCTTTGTAGCGGTGGTCGGCAGCTTGATCGTCTGCTTCCCAAAAATGAGGGTCCAGCGTGCCCCTCGAGGAGCTTCCAGATGTGTGTCGAGAATGCTTGCCGCCAACCATTAGCAAGAAAAAGCAAGGAACAAGAAGTAGAAAGCCAAAGAAAGAAATTAATGTGAAATTAAATGGCTAGAAGGGGCTCAATTTAAAGAAATGGCCGGATCATCCAGGACGATCATAGGATCGACCAGGCCAATCCGGTTCAATTATTGTTCAGAGTCCGATTGGTCAAAAAAGGTGATCTGATCGTCCAGGAAGATCAGATATCGTCCGGGATGATTAGACATAGGCGATAGTCCTGAGGAGTCAAGCCGGACGACCGTTGAAAAAGCAGATCGTCTAAGCCAATTATGTGCATTGTCCAGGACGATGCTCAATAATGGATCGTATTGACCGAATTTAAAATGTTTTAAATTATGTGCCACGTGTATCGTCTAGGATGAATAGTGGATCGTCTAGGACGATTGTTCAAAAATGGATCGTCCCGTGCGAAATTATAGATTTTAAACATGCTGACATGTGTATCGTCCATGATGAACAGGTGTATCGGATGGGACGATTACCAATAAATGCTTCATCCAGGATAAAAAATATATCGTCCTGGACGATCAAGATGATTGTAGCAGAGGACGATCATATCGTCCAGGATGATAATGGATCGTCCAGGACGGTGAAGAACAGAATAGTCAGAATATTGAGTAGATGGAGTTTTTGAAGAAGGTTGAGCACATCATTCAGGACGATATAAGTATCATCCAGAACGATGTGACAAAAATTAGAAATCAAAGGAATTATGGAGATGATCAGAGAAGGCCCAAAAAACACTACAATCAACTAAAACACCAACGATAAAATATGAAAAAGGCATAAAAACTAGCAAAGAAACAAGTTTTTTTTAAGTTTAGCAATGCATGCATATGATAAATGCTCTAAATAATTAAATTTTAAAGATTTGTAAGATCAATGAGCTAACAAAGTCGAAATCTGAAAATGATAGAATATCCGATCCTGTTAACCCTAGCTCGGACTTCTTTCAGGGCAAAATCATCTTTTAAAAACAAAAGATCTAACTCAGAAAAAACTAATTGAGAAAAAAAAGATCTGTTCAAAACTTGCTCGAAAGAAAATATCTTATAGAATAATATACCAAAGCAATTTGTCTCAATCATGGAATTTGAAATCAAGCATTTAAAAATATCAAGTAACACATGAATTCTTCTAAAATTTTAAAAGTTTGAAAGAGGGGTAAGCTTGTCTTTTGTGGGCTCATTTTATGCCTCTTGTCAATTTGAATGATGCTCTTTAAGCATCTTTTGATTTTTGATACACTTTTGTGTATATTTTTCAATTTGGTGTCATTGCGCATCTTTTTGTTTTTGGCATCATTGGCCTTTTTATTTTTTATTCTTGCAAGTAAGATCCTTTTTCAAAAACTCTTAAAATATTTTTAGTTGTGAGTAGATCTTTCAAATATTAGAGAAGATAAACTCACTCTCTAACATAAGGAAGAATAGACCACAAAGCAGACTTTAATAATTATATGATAAATGCAATGGTAAGATTTCAATTAACTTGCATGATATATAAAAACTTTGAATATTATAAATATAAGGTAGATTATTGTAGCAAGATAGAAAAGATCTTAATTTCAAAAATGAGTTGTTAATTTGAGATAGATTTTTATTTAGAAAAGAAAATTATACCACTAAAAGATGTTAGAGGGAGGGAAACCATCAACAGTGTTTCTCCCTTTAACTAATTTAGAGATGTTAGACTATAAATCTTCAAAAAATAAAAAAAAAGATAAAATATCAAAAAGCAAAAAGAAACCAAAGTAAAAGCAACTATAAAAGCAAATATGAAAAGCTAACACAAAAACTAAGGTAGAAAATAATAACACTCAATAGAGTAGTAAGCATGTAATTCAAAATTTTATTTAATAGCAAGTTTAAGCAATTTATGAGCCACGAGCCTTTGTCTAAGTATTATATGCTCTCACGAGGTCTTTGGTGAGAGCACACCTACAAAATCATCAAATGTCAGATTTAGGAACCCAAACAGGTTTGGATTCCTTCTTATGAAAAGAAGAATGTGATGCATGAGTATTATGCAGTGAATTATATAATTTGGGTCTCCATATCCAATGTGTACTATGGTGAATGGTGCATGTATGTGTTATGTGTCCTAACATGCCACATCAAAAACATCTAACTCCAAGAAAAGGATTTCTTAATCGGTTCGAATTATAATGCCTCTTCCTAGTTATTGGCTTTAGATCAAATATGGGTGTCATCCAATTTTTCTTAAGTGCATCCAATTCAGCTTTAAACCTCAAGTGAGCATTTTCTTAATCAATCTCCAAACAGTGCTTTTTATTCTCATATTCTTTAGTAGAAGCTTTAAAATCAGATTTAAGCGAGGTATAGGAAGCTTTCAAAGAATCATACTCAATTATTAATTCAGAATGTTTTTTATTTAAATCATTAAATTCATCAAGTAGAGGCATGTGATTACTATCAATTTGAAAGTGATCTTTACTCAAAATTTCATGAACTTTTTGTAAGTTCAAAAACTCCAATTTCAAACTAGCGTGAGTTTTCTTAAGTTTTCTATATGATGCATAAATTTTCTCACATATTTCAAGAAATTGGTCATAGGTTGGTTGGCATACCTCTTCTTGGTCAGATTGTTCAAAATCATCAGCCATTAAGCACAAGTTTGTTGTCTCCTCTTCAGGTTCAGTCTCAGATGAGTCAGATGCAGACTCCGCCTATAAAGCTTTTTGGGCTCGCTTCTTATCCTTTCTAAACTTAGGTTTCTCCTCATTCTTTTATTTGCTTGAGTGATCCTGAAGTGTAGGACAATCAGTTATGACATGTCCAGGCTTCCTGCATTCAAAACAAATTGCATCATTAGAATTTTTGAAATTTTTGTTACCCTTACCTTTATTCTACTTCTAATGATTCTTGTGCTTCTTCCTTAGAAAGCTCTTAAATTGCCTCGTGATTAAGGCAATATCATCATTTTCAGACTCGGATGAGTCAGTGTCCAAGTCGTTTGCCTTAATTGCCACCATTTTCTTCTTCTTCTTCTCACTCGCATCAAGATTTCTTTAGTTCACCCCTTGCTTATAAGCAATGAGTGAACCAAGTAAGTTATCGATTGAATATGTATTTAAATCTTTAGTCTAAAAAATTACAGTGATTTTAGCATCAAAAGAGGAAAGCAAACATCTTAAAATTTTATTGACTTTTTCATAATTAGTGAGTTCTTTTCCTAAGGCATGCAACGAAGTAACAATCTGAGTAAATATCGTATATATATCCGAAATCATTTCATTAGATTTCATACGAAAAAGTTCGTAATCATGCAATAAAATATTCAAATGAGATTGCTTAACTTCATTGGTGCATTCATAGGAGATACACAATTTATCCCAAAGTTCTTTACCAGTAGTGCAAGTAGAAACATGCTACAATCTTCATATTTTAAAGCACATAAAAAATAGTTCAAACACTTTACATTAAGTTGTGCTAAATCTCTTTCATCAAAAGTCCATTCAGTAAAAGGTACTTCAGTTTTAATTCCATTAAGTTCTCGAGAAGGTGGAGAATATCTTCTTTAATAAGCATCCACATGCGATAGTTAATCGATTGTAAAAACGTAGACATGCGAGTTTTCCAAAATTCAAAAGAAAAATTATCAAACAAAGGTGATCGTGTTATAGAATATCCTTCCATTGCATTACGATTATCTTTGTTAGCCATGGATCAAAATTAAAAAAGTTTTCAAACTTAATTTTTATGAATCCCGCTCTGATACCACTTGAAAGTTCGTTAGGGATGTTAAGCCCTTAAGAACTGGCCCAAGGCTAACCAAGATGGGGGAGGGATGAATTGATATTTTAAGAAATCTTCTTACAATCAAAGCATAATCACAAACCAAAATCACCATATAAATCAAAGTGCAAAAAAATAAATGCAGAAATCAAAACAAATAAAGATCACACCATATTTATAGTGTGTTTTGTCAACTCGACCTACGTCCACTCCCTTAAGGCACCCTCCGAGTTTTGCACTACAAAAGTTACTCTCCTTTTGCTCACATAGCAAGGCGGAGAAGCCCTCAAAAAACCTCCTTTCCGCCAACCCCGGCGAGGCAGAGAACCCAACTCCTTTTGCTTCCTCCTGAAGCAGGCAGAGAACCCAACTCCTTTTTCTTCCTCCTGAAGTAGAAAGAGAACTCAACTCCTTTTGCTTCCTCTTGAAGCAGGCAGAGAACCTCAACTCCTTTTACTTCCTCCTGAAGCAGGCAGAGAACCTCAACTCCTTTTGCTTCCTCCTAAAGTAGGCAGAGAACCTCGACCAATTGCTGAAGCTTACCTCCCTTGAGCCCCCAAGGACGAAGGATGAAGACTGGAGAAGATGCCTTGGAATCTTGCTTGGAGCAACCTTTGTGAATCCCTCTCACAAACTCCTCCTCACAAGTTCCTCCCTCTCTCGCCCCCTCTCTCTCTCTCCTCTTAGCTCTCTCAGGTCATGACAGCAGCTAAAGGTCCTTTGCATGAGAAAATTTGGATCCTTTAAATAGAATTTCAAGAACCGACAATATCGTCCAGGATGATAAGAATATCGTCTTGGCCGATCAGTATAAAATAAGCTCAATCAACCAGGATTATTTAGGATGATCAGAAGAAAATTGGTTATATTGTCCAGGCCGATATAATATCATCCTGGCTGATTAATTCAAATCCGAGAATAATTGTCCTGAACATCACCTGGAATAGAGTCTGGCCGATGTCAATCATTCAGGACATCGTCCTGATCGATCCTGTGATTGGCCCGGTTGATGTGATCGTATCAATCAACCTTAATTATTTTCCATACTTACCAGATTAATTTATGCATAATTATGCTGCATCGTCCAAGCCTATATAGAGATCGTCCTGGTCGATGTCCTAAAATAAAGAATACCTAAATTGTTCATGGCGGCTGATTCTTTCTGATTTAAGCCTATCGTCCTGGCCGATACAAGGATCGTCCAGGATGATGTGCTTAATGACGGTTGCCTTAACCAGGATGCCCTAATTAGGGTTTCTATTTTTAGTAGGATCGTCCTGGCCGATATGAACATCGTCCAGGCTGATGTACTCAAAAAAGAAAAACACAGAAAATCCCTCAAGTGTGTGTGTGTAAGGTTACTTAGCATCAAGAACCACTTTTACAATTGACTCAAGAAAAAGAAAAAACATTACATACTGATTCAACCTAAATCTACCCAATCTTGAGTTGGTTTGAGTTGCATTCGATCATGTGGACCTGAAAAGTTAGTAGGCAAGGCAGTCGTAGAAAAACATGAATGTTTGCTATTATCAAAAGTCTAAACCATAATCTCAGATTCCCAACAGGGAGCTCGGTGGTTATCCTTGGCAGGAAGAATGTTTATAATAAAAACTGTTTTTCTACTATGCTCTCTAATCAGGTGGTTCATTCACTAATTCAAAAAAGCATTTTGATGACAATAAATAAGTTATGCAGGAATTTTCTATGGCATAAGGAAAATGAGAGTCAAGGACTACATTATATAGCATGGTCTACATTATGCTTGTCTACTAAATCAAGAGGATTTGGTATTCTAGGAGCAGCGGATAGGCAAGACCCTTTGAGAGCTAGACTAGCTTGAAACTTTCTACAAAACCTAGAGTCACTCTTAATCAGAATTTTGAAGAACAAATATGAAGATGGCATTTGGGAAGAAGGTGTTAAAAGATATTTCTCTCCATCTTGGAATATTATGAAAGATGGTGCAACTTATCTGAAACCAACAGTGGCGGATCCAGTCCTTTTTTTTAGGGTGGGCAAACTCGATATATATAAAAATATAAATACAAAAAATATAGATATATTTCCTAACAAAATTCAAAACAAAGCATTATATTTCATCATAATTTTTGAAATTAAAAAGAAAATTACAAACTTTGCATTCTACTTTGCATTTTCTGATAATGTTGCATAATGGCTTCATTCGGAACAGAATCAAATACTTCTTTTTCAATATATGGCACTAGACAGTCATTAAGCCAAGCATCGCCCATTTTGCTACGAAGTCGATGCTTAATGATCTTCATTGCAGAAAATGCTCTTTCCACCGTAGCAGTAGCAACTGGTAACGTCAGTGCAAAAACAATAAGTTTATAAACTAGTGGATACACAACATTTTTTTTATCCTTTACCATCTGTTTTGCTAGAGCAGCAATGCTAGTTAAAAAAGTAAACTCCTCGCTAGTACGCATATCAATAATATAAGTTGATAGTTGATGCTCAAGAGACACAAGGTCAATCATAGAGAAATCTGCTGCATATATGATAGGCCTTGGCGAATAAGAAATCGAACACAATCAACAGCTGCAGTTAGCATAGTGCGATATTCTTTTTGTTTCTTCTCTTCTTTGCTCGACCATAAAGCGGGAATACTATGCTCTTGAAGCTTCATTAAAGCCTCACATTTATGTCTTGCCTTGTTGTGTGCACTGTTGTGATCTCCAACATGACTCAAAAGCTTCTCTTTTCTCTTCCAATTCTTAAATCCCTCACCAACAAATACGTCTCCACCGCCTTGGGAAGTATTAGCTTGGTCTTGAGACTTAAATAAATAGCAATATAGACAAAAGACAGCATCTTTTTGTACACTGTATTCTATCCAATTAGGAAATTCTTCAAACCACTTTGAATTGAACCTACGTGCAGTATTTCCTATGACTGTTTGAGGGAAACAATGATTTTTTGGTTGATGCGGCCCTTTTAACATATAAGCTCTACGAACTTTATCACGCTCATTCACATCATAACTCCATATTGATGGTCAAAGGCCAGGGTCAGCTGGAAGATTGTTAATATCAATTTCGACACGTTCTTTTCGCTTCAAGAATATTTCCATTTATAGTAAAACAAGTAATAGACAATAATAAATGATAAATGATGATCAATGTTGGGAACTTTCATGCTTGAGAGTATATAACACTTAAGCCCTCAACAATATATAATATTTATTCTACTAATTCTAAACCTCTTATTTTCTAAATATCAATGATAAATGATGAAAAAAAATCTCATTAAATGAACCACTTCACTAGTTTTCCACCCAAACCAAATTATCAAGAAGAGAAAGATATATCAAAAATAAAAAAGCAAACCACCAAAAAATAAAATGATAAACAGGCAGGCAAGAAGGTTTGTACATTAGCTGATCAATCATACCCCCACAATAATTAAGATTCATGAAGATATATATATACACGGACAAACACATATTTGATATTTCTATCAAAACTTAAAAAGTTTCAAAATCTCATTACTCCTTCACCCCATTGTCTCCCACAAAATACTTTAGTAGTTAGTATATTTGATATTTCTACACTTTTTCATTTTAGTTAGTATATCTGATATATTTTTTTACTAGTTTTTTTTTTCATTCTAAATAATATATATATCCAAATTATCCTTGTTGTTGTGGATTAACAATTTTGACGATTAATAATTTTTCATTTAATTTGTTACCGATTAACAGTTTTGACCCTTGTTGCTGTTGATAACAATATTAATGGCATGTGCAGCCTCAAACAGAAAAATCCACAAGTCAGTTTCTAATCAAATCCAACAACAGGAAACCTAGCATAAACTCAACAATATGAAAAATGACTGAATTAAAACCTCACTCAAATACTCAATTAAACTTGCTAAATGACTGAATTAAAACATAGCATAAAATAAACTCAACAACAGGAAAAAATTTAAAAACTATGTTTCATTCTAATCAAATCCACCCAAAAAAGAGGAAATGCAGCGATTGGCGAGTTACCTTGACGTTGTGAGAACGAATGGCGTGCCTAGTGGCAAACAAGGCAAACTGAGATCTGCTTCAAGCCTTCAACCGTTTAAATTGACTTAAATCGGAAGAACCGCAAAAGAGGCGACCAAGCCAGCGAAGACGAAGTGCGAATAAAAGGGCGACGATGCCGGCGAAGACGAAACCTGCGGAGACTGGGAGACGTCGAGGCGAAATGTCGAATGCTTGAGATTTGCCGAAGAAGAAGCCCGACTGTCGAGCGGAGACGAGAGCTATGCACGGGATTTTACAAAATATGCAGCGGCTGAAATAGCGACGTGGGCAGGCGCTACTAAGATTAGGGCAAAAATTTATTTTCAGGGTGGGCAGATTACCGAAATTGCCCCTCCTCATGTATTTTTTTTTTTTTTTGAGGGTGGGCATTTGCCCACCCTGAGTATACCGTGGGTCCGCCCATGGAAACCAATAATAAGATGGAAAGTAAACAATGGAGAAAAAATTAACATCATAAATGATACTTGATAGAAGATTGAATTCTTGGTTGGCTACATGTAATGCAAATGATCTTCATGAAAAAAAGTTTCCTTCTTAATCAAAGAGAATGAAAGTTGGAGCAAAGAGAAATTGAGCACATACTTCTCTGAAGAAATGGGAAATCTTATTCAACAAACTGCTATTAGAAATGAAGGAATATAAGATGAGGTAGAATTAATCAGCACAAATTCAGGAAGATCAATAACCTCGTCTTATGAAGCATATACTCAAATTCAAGACGGTAACGTGAGAAACACAAGTTGGTTGAAAAAATTGAAAGTAAACCAAAGGGAAATTCTGTTTTGGTGGAGATTGTTGAATGATGTTCTGCCGACCAATGTATGGTTATGTCATAGAAGATTATTTTGTAATAGAGATTGTCTAAGAGGATGTCAAATTCCTGAAGATACTGAACATGTGGCTGTAAGATGCTCAAAACTAATCGAAATTTTACAAAAACTGAGATAATGGGGAATTAATGTTCCGTCGTTCCAAAGTGTTTCTCATTGTGTAGAGGAACTAAAGCACAGAGGAAAGACTAATTGTGGTCTAGCAAGAATCTATGTTTTAATAGTATACTACAACTGGAAGTTTTGGAACCTCTCTTAGCATGGAAATACTGATCCCCCTACAACTTATATTACGGCTGAAATTTTATCTAATGCTTTTTGTATACATTAAGCTCAAATCGAGAAGAGCTGGAACACCAATCAGCAAAAGCTGTCTAAAGCTTGGTTTCCCCCACCTGAAGGTTGGATCAAATTGAGTGTAAATGCGACATTCTTACCATCAACTATGGCTGGCATTGCAGGTGTGTTAAGAAACTATAAAGGGAGAATGTTGTGTGCTTATGACAAAAAGATGAAACATTGGGATATTGCTTTTTTGGAGCTAAAATCGATAGTGATATTTGGAGATTACATTCAAGGATGGATGTGTGAATGTGAGGGAATAATCATAGAAGGAGACAATGTAAATATCATTAGCAAGCTCCAAGACTCAATAAAGAGGAGATCATAGAAGAACAATAAAGCTCAAAGGGCGAACCTCTCATTTCTGAAGATCTTCAATAATATAATTTTAATTTTTTTCTTAGAGATTGTAATAAGGTGGCAGATTATTGTGCCAATCTTGCTTTATTAAGTTATTTTTATTGGGATACTTTCTTAGATACAGAACTTCCTTCAAGCTTTTTGGACTTGATTAGGAAGAATTGTGATAGTTTTATTTTTCTTTAGTAGTTTGTAATTACTTTTTTTTTAGCACTAATGCAATTTGCATCCTTTATTAAAAAAAAAAAAAAAAATTCAGGCAGTGGGCATGAAATTTTGGAATGTTGAGGTAAGGAATTGAGAGATGGTGGCACGAAATCCAACGATTCTTATGTATTTTACGAAATTGAGCAGAAATTTCAGTAGTTTGTTGTGATTATTTAAATCAAAAGTATGATGTGCGGTTAGTACGAGCCGCTTAAAATATAAAGCTAATAAATTGCCAGACAAATAATATCTATTATTGCTTGCATATTGTTGTAATTGGTTCAAAAATGATGTAATGGTGTTACTTTATTGATTTTAATTGATCTAATTATATAGATTTTACTTCTCTCCTTGTCATACATAGCTCAGTTCTCCAAGAAAAAAATCAAGTTTTAATTTGTGAGCATTTGGAAGCAGGTGAAGGAGTGAAGACGACAAGGAGGAGACGAAACTACGAGGGTCGATAGTCAGTAATTCAAATTAGAATTTATTTTTATGTAAGAATCATAAGACTATCATTTATGATTATTTTTTTAGGAGGTATTAAACAAAATAATATTGAAAGTTATGATCTGAATATATATATCTTTCATTGAATAAATATTGCAACCCCATAGCGTTATTTGAGGCCTTAGCTAGATCCATGAGTACTAAGAAATTTTACAAGTATTTATTAAGATTATTGCACATTTAACTCATTTAAAAACCATTTTATGTGAAGAATGAAATTGATAAAATTGTTGCATCAAATTAAGCTTAATCTTTCCCAAAGAATTAGTTTTTATTTGATTTCATTGCTTATGTTATTCTTTTATTTTACTATAGAAAGTAAAAAATACCATTTTATATGAAGATTTTTTTAACATTTATGATGAAACTAAGCAAATATCTAATTATTATTGATTAATAGATTGTTTATATGGTTGTCTAGAAACAACAACTTTCTTAAGCAACCCAAGAACTGTTTACCAATGAATAAAATACTTTTGAGAAAAGATAAGTAAATTCAATGAGCAGAGACGTGTAAGTTGCCTATAAAAAAAAATTTTGCTTAGCTTAAGGTAAGGTTTGTAAACTGTTCCAAATTTAATTACATTTATTATTAATAATATAGTAGGCATGCCAAATGAAGATAAAAAAGCTTTATTAATTAGAATGTTAATAATGTGTTAAATTTTGCTTAATCAATGTAGGCCATACGATCAATAAAATTAGTTTGAAACAAATCATGTAAATCTGCTACAGAAATATGAATGGATTGTGCTTAGCAAAAAAAATATTTTTAATATACCAAATGATGGGTTTCATTTAAGGCCCCACGATAATGGTCTTTCTCTTTAAAAATTGAATTTTTGTTTAGCCCTTTTTTTTTCTAATTTATACAAGCACAAGATGTATTTCTAAAAATATAGCAAGGCTTCATTCGAGACAACTTTTTTATTGTTTTTTAAAACGGAGTTATAGTGCATGCAAAAATTAAAATTTTTGCATTTAAATTCTATTTTAAGAAGCAATAAAAAAGTCGTCCATAACAAAACCAAAGAGTGATACGTTAGAGGGGTTGGATATATAATTTTTTAATTATTGTTGAACTTTATTGTTTTACCGCGGTGCAAAAAATGTCATTATCAGAGAGTTGCTATAAGAAAATAGCACTTTTAGATTAAATTCTTTAAAGGTTTTTTTTTTTTTTTTGGGAAAAATTAGGGGCAAATATATCCAAATTCATTACAAAAATGAAAGATTAAAAAAAAAAGGTTTTGCATGAAAAACAAAAACTTACAAAACTTAACATACAAATAAACTCCAAAAAGGAAAAAAAAAAGAAAGAAAGAAAAAGCTAACTAAACTTTACAATAGAAGTCCTATCTATGAACCGGCAGAGAAAAAAAACCACCATTAAGAGAACCTCCAACCGCTGGCAGAACAAGGAAACTAGCAATGAAACGAGCAGCTTCCAAACCAAAAGTAAAGAGCTCCAGCTTCAGAAAACAGTCTACAAGAAAATTCCTAGTCCACCTTGAAAGGGGACAATCCACCAAAAGGAGAAATAGAGGCTCCAGCCTAGAGAAACCTCCACCAACCGAACAAAGCCACACAAAATCCATCCAGTTGTCATAGTCAACCAAGTAAATGTACAAGAGAGCAACCAGTTCACCAACACTTACATAAGAAAAAACAGAGTGCAAGAGAATTCATAGTCCACCAAAACTGAGAAATCCTCAGCAACGATTAACAAAATAAGAGACCATCCCAAAAATTGAAAGGGGACAATCCATCAAAAGGAAGAAAAGATTATCCAGCCAAGAGTAACCTCCCCCAGCCAAACAGAGCTAACCAAAATCCATCCAGTTGATATAAGCCACCAAGCAAAAAGCAGAAGATTGCAGGAGGAGATAAGCAACTCCCAGCTTACCAAGACAAAGCGTAAGAGAGCAACCAGTTCACCAACACAAGCAAAACAATCAACAAAATACACATAAATTAAAAATCTAAAGACCAAAGACCAAAAAAGGCCTCAGAGCTGAGGGAACCTTTGACCCACACGACTTTGGTTGTTAGACCAGACCTTCCAAAGGAAAACCCTAGTTGCCAATCCAACCAACCAAAAGAAAATAAAGGAACCCAGTCAATACCAACCTAAGCAACCAACACATAGCTTTGCCATCCAAGGAAATCCCTGGTTGCCAAAGCAAAAACCAAAAAACCCAAAACTAGCACCACCTTAATCAAACAAATGACAGATTTTAGGAAAGGAAACCCAATTAGCAGCTTTTACTTTAACAGCAACTTTAATACTCATATGTAAAGAAGAAGAACAAAAGAATTGATTATTAAATTTCCTCCTATTCCTTTCTTTCCAAATAAAATAAATAGAGCAGCAGGTTGAAAGGAAAAATAGGTGTTTAGCTTCCGAAAGCCAATCTGAATCCCAAATAAAATAAATTTTTTTAATAAGACTAGGTTTAAGAAGGAAAAAAATTAAACCGGGCACTAATTTATCAATGATTATAAATGAAAAATCACATTCAAAAAATAAATGATTATGATTTTCTTCAGCATTAGAACAAAGGATACAAGTTAAAGCAATATTCATATTCCTTTTAGCTAAGAAGTTAGTTGTTTTAAGCCCCTTTAATATAACCTTCCAAGCATAATAGGAGTATCTCAAAGCATATCTTTATGCCAAATGAACTTATACTAATCCATTTTATTGAAGTTATTATAGTAAGCTTTATGAAACATTTTAAAAGGAGGAAGAACTCCTTTCCAAGAAATGTTAGAAGCTTGCAGGCTAGTAATACCAATTTGAGATAAAATAGAATTAATAGCTGGAGACAAAGAAAATGGCAACTTACAACAATTATTAGAAATCCAATACCCTAACTTGCCATTGTGAAAAGAAGCCAAACTTAATCTGTCCGACGCAGAAATCTGATGAACAGACCTCCCCATTCACTAATGATTTTAATATCTCTTGCAATATAAGAGATATTTTTCCAAAAATTTGAAATAGAATTCAACCAAGGCTTCCAAAAAGAGAAATATTTAAATTTTATCCAAATAGCCAGTGGACCAATATCATTTATGATTCTCCAAATAAGAGAATAGCTATAAGCAAAAAAGAGAGCTTCATGATCAAAAATACCAAGACCACCAGTGATAAAAAATTCTTTAAAGGTAATAGTTTATTTTATTTTTTTAAATGTGCTACTTTCAGAAGAAAAGTGATAGAAAATTCTATAAATTATATTTTGAAACAATATATTTTACAAACATGAATTTGTGCCATCATGACTAACTCCACTATTGATTCATAAAATTAGTCATAGTTGCAATAGTATCTAATTATAGACATCAGCTCAATCATCATTTCTTTAGACTTGTATTTATTTAATGGTAGCCCCAATTTACTCTGGTTTGTCTAATTGTTTGATAATAGATATTTTTGAAATAATATTTTTCTATTAAAGACAAACCCTCAACTTGATTAAGAATGCAACTATCTATATTCTTCATCACATTTCATGAAAACAATAAAAAAATGTGAACGACGAGAGTCCTTAATCTAAACAACCACACCCACCAGATGTCATAATTGATTTTATGTTTTGGTGGCGAGCTATAAGTTCATACCTACATATGTTGGCAGAAGGAACCAGCCTCTAAAAGTTAATGAGATATAAATTCTAAGTTAGCTTAAACTAAAAATCATTCGTTCTTTACATCTTGATAGCTCGACATTGATGGTTAATCTCATTTGTCGTCTTGTTAATAATAAATTTTACACTGATATGCACATTATATATTATGAAGTCTGTGAGTACATGTTAATTGAAGCAATACTGCATAATATCCTCATATATGTTGATGTTGAAGAAATTTAAGGAGATTTTAATACTACCAAGCCTTTTGATATGCTTGGATATGACCCAACTGAATTTTGCCAAATTTACAGGTTAATGTACATTCAAACTTTAAATTATCAAATATTTTAACCATCTAAACCTATTTCAATATAAATAGTAAAACTTTATCACTTTTATAGGTTGACTACATTTGATACGTCATCGAAAAATTATCTTGATTGGGCAAGAATCTCAAATACTTCTGAAATTAAAATCAAGTTGGAAACTTCTGAAATTAAAATTAGAACCATCATAACTCCAATTTCAGCAAACTTATATTCAAACTGAAGATCTCATAAATACAAACCCAACGATACCAAATTTGACTCAATCCAAGCCCAAATAAGTCCCAATCAAGAACCCGAACCGTTGTTGGAAGGTTTGAACCACAATTTGGATTACCAAACAATTTTCAAACATTAAGTTCTTATAGTCAAATTGGGTTTCTCAACGAGATGAATCCAACGAGCCTAAGATCGCTAAATTCTAACATCATTAAGACCTTCAAAATTCTGACAAATGGTCCATGATCATGGGATTCAATATCAGCCATCCATCTAACCACTCCCCATTTACCCTTGATATCTCACCTATTTATGGGTCATGCCACTCCCGAAATCTATAAATAGACCCCTAATTTCTCTTAAAAAGGAAGATCCAAGCAATAAGGAGTAAGAGAAGGAAGAGAAGGAAGAACTTCCTCCTCGACAACCGATTGAGTTTCGCCGGACCACCGCCAAACAACTTGCTCCGCCGGACCACCACCTAAGGCCCTCACCTTTGCCGAACCACCACCTGAGGCCCTCACCTTTGCCGGACAACCACTTGATGCCCATACATCCACTGAACCACCACCTGAGGCACTCACCTTTGCTGGACCAACACTTGAGGCTTAGACTTCCGCCAGACCACCACTTGAGGCCCTATGCACCACCTGGCCACCACTTGAGGCTCAAACTTTTGGCGGACCACCACTTGAGGCCCTGTGCTCCACCAGGCCACCACCTGACTCCCAAACTTTCACCGGACCACTACTTGAGGCCCTATGCTCCACCAGACCACCACTTGAGGCCCGAACTTTTATCGGACCACCACTGGAAGCCCTATGCTACACCAGGCCACCACTTGATGCCTAGACTTATGCCGGACCACCACCTGAGGCATGTACATCTGCCGAACCACCACTTGAGGCCCCGTGCTCCACCAGGCCACCACTTGAGGCTCGGACTTCCGCCAGATCACCACTTGAGGCCCTAAGCTCCACCAAACCACCACCTGCCAGATGGACTTCTTCCAGGCCACCACTTGACACCCAGAGTTCTCCCAGAGTTCTGCCCTTCTACCATGATCTTTCAGACTCCTGTCTCATGCCGACTATGCTCCTTCTGACCTCCATCAATAGATAATAGTCTTTCTAACCCCGATCTCTTACTAACTATAGTCTTTTAGACCCTTGTTTCGTGCCAACTATGGTCCTTCCAACTAAACAAACACATCTTTGTTGATTATTGTAACTCCCACCATGTAATTCACTCTATATGATGTACATTTGTGACATCATGCCAAGTCCTTCTCCTAAGGAAGGGCCTCATTTGTAATGGACTACAAATACTAGTGGATTTATTCAAACTGGGCCAGGCCCCTTGGTTTTTTCCTTTTTACAGGGGTTTTTATGTAAAAACTCTGGTGTCTCTTATGAATGTTACACACACACAGTCTCTCTATCTTATTTGCTTGTGTGTTGGATCTTCGTATAATGCTAAGATGTTAAACTATTTATTTCTTTACCACCGCGAATATTCTAGGACACAACAACATTATTACTTGATTCATATGTTCTTGACCAATTTAGCTTAAGTGAGCATCCTAAACTTACTGACACAAAAATAAGGGATCATCAAAGTGTATGTGATCTGTCAAGATACTTATGTATAAGCGACGATCCCTTAACATGCTATGTTCCTAGACACTTTAGTTTAAGAGATCACCCAGTTTTGGAGTTATTGATGTACACGCATGGGTCACACTCATTCATGTCATACATTGGTGAGTTTTATAGGTGCAAGATCATAGATATTTATACAAGTAAACGTTCTGGTGTCGTTGCAGCTAAATATGCTATTGGTAGTCCTATCGAGGATTTCAATGAGTCATTGTCAAGCCATTAATTTGTTAGCAAACATTCCTTCCAAAACATCAACAACTTATAGACTATGGTGGCATAGTATGACTTCATATAATAACTATACATTGTTGAAGAATGGGATGTTGTTGATGCTATGAATAGGTCGAATGTTACCATAAAAGGTGGATATGAAAGAATTATATATATAACCAATTGTACGTCCAACTAAGCATTACTAGCAAAGGCACTTTACAATGTGTTATTAATGAGTGGTCAATTATTAATAACATTGAGTATATTAAAACCAACTATAATAAGAATAGGACATCACTTTAGTGTGTACATCATAATCATCATTGTCGATAAATTTTTCTTCTCATGCCACACAATATTTGCTTTAAAATTTATGTTTAGATTTCCTTAGTCAAATGTGCATATATTGGAAACTTAGTGAGAGAAACTCTCAATTTTCAGTTAGATTTTTCAATATTCTTTTGATTCACCCATTAGCGAGATTCACGCGGGGGATGGAGGATCACCTTCCGGCCACCTCCAATGATCGGAATGTTATGCTGTGAAAGGGAATAGCTTCTGCGACTTCTGGTAAAGTATATTTGGAAAAGGCATCAAGAAATAGCAATTCGGCCTTGGTTATCCACGAACCAATTTTGGAGAAGGTTGCAGTGGTATCACCTGTGTTGGGAAAAGGTAAACAACTTATGATTGAAGAAGAAAAGAAATCTCCTCATCATAATGACGGTTCATCATCGTCAGGGAGGAAGTTAATTGTTAGCAGGTTCGCCAGTATGAAACACATACCTGTTATGGGAGACGATCATTTGTCTGATAAGGCTCAAGTTTGCAAACCAATTGTTTGTGAAAAAGCTGTAGAAGGAGGAAATCAATCTAATCCTGTATTAGAGGGCACTACCAGTGTTTTATCATCTGGACAAGAACAAGTAAATCCATGGATTAAATGTCCATATATTAAAGTCAATCTTCCGGCCAGTGGTTCTTTTCCAATGGAAGATGGATCTGCTGTCAAATTATTTGAGCCCAATGTTAAAGCTAACTCAAAGAAGTTACAATTCTCTATTGTTGTGAAGGTATTTGGGAGACATATTCCGGTGCAGCTGATAGCGGCTGAGTTGAGACGTCAGTGGACGAAGTTTGGTAAATTTCATCTAACAAGCCTTGGTTTTAACTGGGTTTTATTTTCATTGATCTCTATGAAGGCCATGGAGAATGTTCTATCGGGAGGGCCATGGTTTGTCAATGGGCATATAGTTGGGCTAAATAAGTGGAGCTCATAATTTAATCCTAACTCTCTCAAAGGGCTGTCTTCTCCAATCTGGATTAGGATGCGAAGTTTTCCATTGTAATGCTAGGACGAAATCAATGTCTCAAGGATAGCGTCTTCTATTGGTGAACCCATTTTGATTGATGGGGATATGTTCCAATGGGGAGGAGAGAATTTGCCAGGATCTGCATCCGAATTCAGCTTGATCGACAATTGCCTACTAGTGTTTGGGTGAAAAAAGTTAATGGCAATTTTTTTCAAAAAGTGGAATATGAGAAAATTTCCAACTTTTGTTATGAATGTGGACATATTAGCCATTTGAAGGAAGCTTGCAATGTTGCTGAGAAAGATGCAGGATCAGTGGAGATTACTAGACAGCCTAGTGGAAGTATTACTGAACAGGGCATTAGTATCAAGACAATTCCAGATACAAACTCATGGTCGTTAGTCAATAACAGAAGGAATAAAAAGAAGACATTGGGAATGAAAAAAATGAAATTCATTCCTAAAGTAGGTGGATCACTAAAATTTGTTAATGGGGAGCCTTCTAATAATGTGATGATAAAAGGAAGTGTTTTGATAAATCTGGAAGGCAGATACAATAACTTATGCAAACTTGGAGATGGAAAACTGGCAGAAGTTAATACAAACTTGCTGAAAGTTGCTAGCAAGCTTGTTGTAGTTCATAATTCAATTGAAGATGCCTTGAATTCTACTGAAGTTGAGGTGGATGTTAGTTTCCAAACTAGAAATTTGGCAGAACATAGAGATCCTGAGGGGAACTTGGAGGTTGATTCAACCCAGGTGGCCTTTTTTACGTCAGGAAATAAATTTGAATTGCTGAACTCTTTATGTGAGGGAGGCAATGGTGTAGAAATTCAAGTTGATTCCATAGAAGAGGAGGTAGAAGAAGGTAAAGTAGTGGAAAATCTGGAGGGATGTCAAACTAATGACATAGTTGTAACTACACAGGGTAGCATTGAGAAGGTTATTGATAATCTTGTTGAGGAGAAAACTGCTCTAAGTAATAGAAAGGCTTCTTCTCAAAAATTTAAACTAGCTAAGGAACTAAGATACTTGGGCCCATTGAATATGGCTTCTAGGAAAGCTAAAAATAGTATGAACAAGAGAAGGGGTGGAGGTATATCCCTATTCTTATCCAAATGAGTTCTATTAGCTTTTGGAATTGTAGGGGGACTAACAAGAAAAAGGCCTCCTTGTATTTGAAGGAGTATATAAAAGATTGGGATGTATTTTTTGTGGGTATTGTGGAAACCAAGATTGCTTCTCTTTTTAAAGAAGAATTTGGCAAGTTGATGGGTGAGAACTGGGATTATTTTCTACAGCCTTCTAGAGGTAATTCTGGAGGAATTCTAGTGATCTGGAAAACTGATGTGGCTTCATTTTCCTTGATTAAGTCCTCAGACTAATGTTTGTTGGGGAAGCTGAAGGTATTCAACAAGGGCAGTTAGGAGGTAGCTACTATTTATGGTAACAGGGAGGTTCAAGGTAGAATAGAACTATGGAATTTTTTGGATGGAAATTTTAAGCCGGAGGTTCCATCTGTGGTAGGAGGCGACTTCAACTTCATTCTTTCTCAAGATGAGAAGAAAGGAGGTAGGAAATTTTCCTTCTCAAATAGGCCACTTGAAATGAAGGCTTTTATGAATAGGAATGACCTACATGATGTGGGTATTCTTGGTTATAAGGTTACATTGTGCAATACTAAAAGTGGAAGTGCCTGGATTTTGGAAAGGCTGGATAGATGCATGCTAAATTCGAAAGCTTTGGAACTGATCAATCAAGCAGCAGTGAGGCATTTGAATAGAATTGCCTCTGACCATTGTCCCATTGTATTGAAATTGTTTTATCAGCAATTTCATAGAACTAGATTTCACAAATTTGAAGATGTATGGCTATCTTATTCAGCTGCAACATCGGGGGTCAGGAATTCCTGGGCAAAACCAGTGAGAGGAGATGATATGGAAGCTCTTAATAAGAAACTGTCAAGAGTCCTTAAAGCCTTATTTTTTTGGAGTAAGGCTAAACATAAAAAACTGGAAGAATTGAAGGAGAGTTTGAAGATAGAGATCGAAGGGCTGTAGCTAGAAGATGCATCAGAACAGCAATTTTCGGATAGCAAAGCTTTGCTTCTTAGAACTAAAGTCAAGGAATTGAACTGCACTCTTGCACGGTTGAACACATGGTGGAGACAAAGGCTAAAGACAAGTGGATAAAAGAAGGGTATTCAAATTCTACTTTCTTTATTTCCTTTGTTAATGGTAGAAGGATTGGCAATTCGATCATGAAATTAAAGAATGAGAATGGAAAGTTGATTGAAGATCATGTTATTATTAGAAGCAGTTTTTTTTCAGTTTTTTTGCAGCAAATGGAAGTACAGGGAATGCCAATTGGTCAATTGGCCTTCAAATGAGAACACCCTGAAGCAAGGAGAATGTGAAATCTTGGAGGCTATTTTTTCTTTGGAAGAAGTTGAGAAGGTGATTAGAGAACTTGGCAACAACATTTCTCATGGAGTGGTGGAATAACATATTACTTTTTCAAAGTATATTGGAAGAACATTGGGATGGATGTGTGGAAAGCTATTCAACTATGCTTTACTTCGGGTAAAATGCCTTCCAAATGGAAGGAGACATTGGTTGTACTTATACCAAAAGTAAGTAATCCTCTATCTCCCTCAAATTTTATGCCCATTAGCGTATGCATGTCAATTTACAAAATTGTGGCTAAAGTGATGTTGAATAGATTGATGAAAGTAATTCACTGCTTAGTATCTGAGGAATAAGTGGCATTAATAAAAGGGAGGGCCTTATCTGAGCATATGCTTCTTGCTCAAGAACTTTTTCATAAGTTCAGGTTCTCTAAATCTAAAAGGGGAATGGTGGCAATCAAACTAGATATGGAGCAGACATAAGATAGTATGGCTTGGAACACCCTTAAACAAGTGATGAATTACTTTGGTTTTCTAGAAAGATTTTCTAATCTTATTATGGAATGTGTTACTGATCATGTATTCTTGGTTCAAATTAATGGAGTTAGACTGGAAGGAATTAAAGGAAGGAGCGACTTTAGATAGGGTTGCCCTCTATCTCCTTACTTATTCATTCTTTGTTCCCAATTACTTACTAATGATTTTGGCTCCAAGGATTTCACATTTGTTATTTGCGGATGACATTTTGATTTTCTTTAATGCCAAATTGGAGAATATAAAGAGAATAAAAAAAATCACTATGGATTATTACAGCTAAACGGGTCAGCAAATAAATGTTTGAACCTTTATATATTATTAAGTAGTCACACACTTTCTTCTATTAAAGTCATGATAGCCTCTCCTTTATTTTACATGAGAATATTTGTACTCTCTGTGCAGCTGTGATCATCTACGGACATGCCCGTGTGGTGTATTTTTTATGGATTTTCATATTCAGGAAGTCCCTTTTACTACCCCTTTCCTCTTGACAATCACCATATGCATATGTGCCAGGAGGTTGTTGAGTTTTCTTTAGCTATTCCTCATTATTTTGTTTGGTTTAGGAGAGCATCGAGTTATCCTTATTCACTGTTTCAATCTAGTCACATGATATTAGACTATCTTTTATCTTTTATTATACTTTTCAATATGGTCAATAGAGCATTAGATCTTGTGGCTCTTTCTCACTGTTTTGATCTGGTTAGCTGAATGTTGAACTCCTTTTCTGGTTATTTCTTTATAGTTCCTTGAGGTGTACTTCCGCACCTCTTCATTCTCTCTATTTCTTATTTTCTGCTTGATAGTTTTTAAGTTTTCTTTGGCATTTTCTCATAATTTTTAATCTAGTTAAGTGAGTATTGAATCATATGAATTCACTATTTTGATATGGTCAAGTAAATGCTAGACTTATTTTAATTATTTATTTTGTTATTTTAATCTTCTTAAGTAGATATTAGATCCTTGTAGCTCTTTCTCACCATTTCAATCTTGTCAGGTGAGTATTGAGTTATTCTCATTTATTATTTTGATCTGGTCATGTAAATGTTGAACTCCTTTTCTTGTTGGTTATCCTACAATATCTTGGGTGGTATACTCACCACCTCTATATTACCCCTATTTTCTTTTTTCTATTATGGGGTTTTATGTCTTTCTTTATTTTACCATCAAACCCATGGTCAGGTAGAAAATCCACTATTTCAATATAGTCAGGTGGAGTTGACCATTTGCTATCTTTTCTTTTATTATTTTGATCTGGTTATGCAAACATTAATTTTTTAGCTCTTACTCATTTTTTTCAAGGGTGTTGTGTTGTCCTCACTCACTATTTTGATCTCATTAGGTGAATGTTGGATCCCACTTTTTCATCTTTTATTCTACTATTTTGATCTTGTAAGAAAGATGTTTGATCTTCTTCCTCCCAACTTCTATCCCTCTATTTTGATATTGTCTAGTGGATAATAAATTTCTCTTTGTTAGTTCTTTCTCACTAATTTGATCATTTTAGCTGAATATTGAGTTGTCCACATTCACTATTTTGACCTGGTTAGGTGAATGTGAGACCCTTCCTTTTCATCTTTTATTTTATTATTTTGATCTAGTCAAGCAGATACTAAAAATTTTTCCTCCCATCTTCTGTCTAACCATTTTGGTATGATTATGTGATTAGTGTATAGTTGAGTGATTTTGGTATGATTGATCATTTTACTGTATTTTTTGGCCCTTTCTTCACCCTTATGATCTATATGGCTAGTTTGTTGGGTTGTATCATATTAGATATAGGGAGGTCAATACCAATACATGTACATTCACTTATCATTCACTATACCTATTAGGGGTCCATTTGCTAACCTTAAATTTCATGTGTAAGCCCTCGATCATTTTAGATCAACTTGAAGGGGCCCCATCGAACCTAATTTGAGTCAAATTGGTGCCAATTTGAGTTTAATTTCATCAATTTGATGTAAACAAAATAAATTGAACCCAAATTGACATGAATTTATTCAAATCAGGTTGAAACATGCTTTATGAATATTAATAAAGACTTTTAACCTAATTTAGATCAAATGTGTTTCAAACTTTATTAATGAAATCACTCATGAGGGGTTTCATACGATTAGTTTTATGAGGAGATTGCCCTATTGGCTGTTCAACACTTTCAAGCTAGGCTTAGTTAGGTTTTTATCCCTAGTAATATTATTAACCCTGCTATTATCCTTAATCTCATCTTTTTGGAGGATAATAATTTTCTTTTGCGTATTCCCGCTTTAGATGTATTAAAAGATATTGTTTTTTATATGAATGGTAACTCTATTGCTGGTCCAGATGGGTTCACAACTAAATGTTTTCAAAAACCTTGGGGTATTATTAAGGAGGATCTCTATGCCGCGGTTCTTGATTTTTTTGCTGGTCATACTATGCCTAAAATTTTTTCCTCCACTTATATTATTCTTATCCCTAAGAATAACAATGCTAATAATTAGAATGACTTCAGACCTATTAGTCTTTGCACTTTTTTTAGTAAATTTCTATCCAAAATTTTTATGACTCATCTTACTTCTATTATGCATAAGATTATTTTTCATTTCCAAATGGGTTTTGTTAAAGGTCGTGCCATTTCTGACAATATTTTGCTGGCCCAGGAATTTTGCCATGATTTGGATGTCAAGGTGAGGGGTTGTAATTCTATCCTCAAGCTTGATATCTCCAAAGCCTATGATAATATTGTTGGAAATTCATCTATAATATCTTACAATTGTTTAGTTTTAACTTGTCTTTTATTAACCTTATTAGAAACAACATTGAAGGTTCTTTCTTCTCTATGAATATCAATGGTAAGAGCTCTGGTTTTTTTAAATCCTCTCATGATTTAAGGCAAGGTGATCCTATGTCTCCTGCTCTTTTTATTATTATCGTGGATTATCTTTCTAGAAGCATTGCTAACATGTTTGATAATCACCCCATCTTTTTTGCATTATTATTTATTTTATTTGGAAGGGAATGAATGAGTTGGTCCAAGGGAAAGTTGAAAGAACTGCAGTCTTTATAGCAATCGAATCTATGCGGCTCTGCACAAAGCTATGAATGGGAACACTTCAGGAAGGTTGGATGCCAATCAGCTCTTGTTGTTGGATAAAGCTTGGCACCCTCCTCCACCCAATTGGATCAAGGTGAATATAGATGCAACATTGTTACCTTCCTACAAAGGTGGAGTTGGCAGTGTATTTAGAGATCACAAAGGGAGGTTCCTTTTTTCATTTGGTAAATCATGTGAACATTGGGATATAGCTTACTTGGAGCTTCTAGCTATGAAGACAATTAAAGAGATGATAAAATATTGGATGATGGAATATAAAGGAATCATAATTGAAGGAGACAATGCCAACGTTATCAAGTTCATTCAGGATTCATACATAAGAGATGGGGAAGAGCTTGAAGAAATTTCTTTTACTAAAGATTTTATTTATGTGATTTTTAATTGTATAGAAAGGGGTGGTAATAAGTTAGTGGACTTATGTGCTAACTATACTATTTTTTCTTCTTTTTGTTGGGATGATATAGGGCTCAATAAGGTTCCTCCTTCCTTTATGGAATTATAAAAAGGAGGAATCTGTAGGTAACATTATGTAGTTGGTTTTCCTTTTTTAGTTTTAAATGCAATGATTACTTCTTGAAAAAATCAATCTACTAAGATGCCCTATATGATCTTCAATTTTTTAAGCAAAGTACATTGATATTGCAGTTGCATTCCTAATTATATAACAATATCTTCTAATGAAATATTTATATCCCCAACAAGATCAAATTATTTAAAACCTGAAGGGTAATATTGTGGGCAATGTATAATATGGATCTGCATCATTCATACATCTAGGACCACCAACAAAGTTGAAGTCATTATTATTCTTATTTGGTCCAGCCATGACTTCTATAGTATCTAATTTCTTTGAAATAGCAGCTACTTAAATAGTAAGAATTGATAAAGCATTACATTCATAAAATCCATGTGCTCTCTTAGGATTCGCTCTTTTAGCAACTCAATAAAAATTATTAGTAGTCATGTTCTCAATCAATTCATAAGCATCCTCAAATGGCCAAGACAATAAATATCCTATATCTACATGATTCATGATTGACCTAAGAGATCTGACTAATAAAAAAAAAAAGGTTTAAATAACCAACCAATCAGGTAAATCATGGTGAGGGCATTTCCTAAGCATCTCCTTAAACCTCTCCCAACTTTCATAAATGGATTCTTCTTCAAACTATGCAAAAGAAGTGATATCATTTCTTAGCATAGCCATTTTTAATGGTGGAAAATATTTTATTTGAAATTTGTGTGCCAACACATTCCAAGTGATTATAAATCCTATGGGTTAAGAATTTAACAACATTTTAGCTTGTCCCTTAGAGAAAATGGGAATAATCTAAGTCTAATGACATCATCAATAACATTATTTCACTTAAAGGTAGCACAAATTTCCAAGAAACTTATTAAATGTAACTTAGGATCTTCAATGAAGGTTTCCCCAAATTGGAAATTTTGATCCATTTGGATAATAGATGGTTTTAAATCTTAATTATAATCCTAGATAATAGTTTTATTAATATTCCTTCTACTACAGGGTTTGCATCTTTCTAAGAGGATTAGCACGATCTAGATTTTGTATTAGGTGAGACATAGTTAAAATATTTTTGGATTTTCAAAATTTTGTAAGTGTCCTTTCTATTTCTAATTCAAATAATAATGGCTTCATATTGGATATATCAAGCATACAATAAGATACAATAACTAAAAATAGAAACCAAATAAAATAAAGATACATGATATATGTAGGTCAAAATATGCACTTATTTCAATAATATAATAAATTATAATAATCACACAACTTTCTCGGCAATAGTGCCAAAAACTTAATGGTGAGGCTTTGCTGCGTTAAATGTGATAAGAAAATGGTGGCATAATATGAAATTTGCTTAGGTTTTTTTAATATGAAATTTTAAAGTAGCCCACTAAATTACATAACTATACATACAGAATAAAGTAAAAAAATGACAGAGTTGAGTGTCAAACTCATAAAGAAGTGATCTGCTATACTGCAACAAAACTATTACTATCTAAACCAAATGCAATAATTTATCTCACTGAAATAAAAAAATGATGTTTTTGTGTTTCTTCCACTAAATAAAAATGGGAAAAATAGTTTATTTTTATATATAATATTTTGGACTAATGCATGTAAATAACATATTGTTTCTAATGAGACTCTTAATTATAGATGTGGATCAGATCATGCGTATCCCAAGATTGCTGTCAATCTTGTAGGGTTGAAAAGAAAGATTATTTGTCTTCCTAAAGTTTTACTATCTCTTGAAAAGCTAGAATATTTAAATATCTTATATCTAGGCATGTCAATATTCTATTTCAAAAATTTTAATTATTGCATTCCTCCATCGAGGCTATAAATAAATTTTAACATCATATATGGACATTGTAAGCATTAAATGAAGAATGAGAGATATTGAAAACATTGCTTTAGAAGTATTCTTTAATGTATGTCATGTATCCTCAGGTGGTCATGAAGAAAGGGAAAGGAAAGGCTAAAGGATAATGATACGGAAAGCTAGTTTTGTCCTTACTTATACATGGAGTGATTTGGTTTTCTTTAGGTTGATCCAATGCTTAGAACTGGTTTTGGAAATGATTAAAATGTTTCTAGAAGAGTTTTTATATTTTCCCTGACGGTTTAATTTGGAGAAAAAAAACTTGTGTGGGCTAAATTGACCATTTTAGCTTATTTTAACATTGTGTTGACCATTTGACCAGTCAACCCGATTAATGGCTTATGAGGTGGAAGGTGGAAATTCTTGGGTGATACTGAGGTGGAAAACCATGGGTTTAGATCCATGTTAATGGAGGTTACATGAATGAGCACAAGTGTATGTGGGTTTGACCAAATTTGAATGACTTGACTTGCTTAAATCCAATAAAAAGTTTACTAAAAAATGTCTTAGTAAGTTTAAGACTTTAAATGGAGTGATTATGGGTTTTTGATGAAGTTTGGGAAGCTTGATTTGATTTAAGGTATTGAGTATTCAATAAAATTTACTCAATTTATACTTCAAATTTATGCCCTGCTTAAATATTAGTGAATATTGAAGATTGATACGTAATTATAGTTAATTATAGAAATAATGTCTAGAAAATTGATTTTTTCTTTGCATACAACTTCAACATAACTATTAACAAGGGTCCATCTACTAAGGTCACTATAATTCAATTTAGGTTAATGGATAATATTCAGTTTACTTTCACTACACCAAAATTTGAAGTGGTCAAAATTGAATCTTCACCTGCTCTGCCTATCAAAACTCTACCTGAGGGTGGGCCTACAATCACCCAGTAGCTACTAAACCTTCTATATTTTCTTGCCTAACTTTCCCTATGTTTTTTACCAGTCAAAAGGGAAAGTCTATTATATGTTTGAGCTCCCTTATCTAGGTAAGTTTGAGATGGGGTAATCCTCCACCACCATAGAGATGTCAAAATCTAAAAGGAGGAAAAAAGAACCATTATCTAAGGCAAAAAGTTGAGAAGGTTAAATTATTGGAAGAGAGTATCCGATGAATTATGAAGCAGCTAAAATGAAGTCACCTAAAGTGATGATTGAAGAGAATGATTTTCTCTTTAATTCTCCTGTATTAAGTCCAAATGGATTCCACCCTTAATCCCATATTATTAGAGAAGATAAATCCTCCTCTCCTACTGTATTATCCAAGGCACACACTATAGTTTATCTATCTGACATAAAGAGAAATTTTAAAATTTTATTGGATATATTAGTTTGTAACAGTGAAAATAGTCATGGGCAATCAAAGTTAAAATTTTGAAGTTGATGGAAGGAGTAATCTCTACTCAAGCTGAAGTATAGCCTCAAAAAGAAATTGTTGTTTCCACCTCTGAGAAGAAAATAATCCAAGTAAGAGATTCTAAATCAGCAAAGTTGTCAGTAGTGTACAATCATCAAAAAGAGTCAAGAGGATTCTCTCAAGTCAATCACAAGTCTATTCCTATCAATAATCAGAAACATAATGTTGTTAATCATGAAAGATATAATCCAATTAATCCTCCAAAAATATTCAACTGAAAAGTGAAGTGACTAAAGTCTCCCATTAATCCTTATTCCATCAATCATTAAGGATTGATCAGCATCATTTTAAAGGCATTCAATTATCTTCTCACTCAGATTTGATGAGACTGAAATCAACAACTCAATCAAACCCATTTTTTTTATGAGAAGTTGGTTTGGCAACCGAAAATGCTTGCCACTTCTAATACACCTATCGTCAATAAATAAAGTGCATTAAAAGAAATGAGAAATCAATGTAAATAAAAAGCAAAGTCTTTCTCAATAAAAGAGTATATATCGGTTGACCTGCACAATGTGTCAAGCAAATCTAAAGAATAAATGATGAATTATTTGAAATAAAGTATAAAAAGCATAGATAAATAAGAAGACAATGAGATTGCATTGTTAAATGGTTTAGATAAAGTGATGATCAAAAGTGCATTCATGGTGGAAACACAACAATCAATCCATTAAGATAAAAGGAATACAAAAGTAAATTTGATAAATTATGTTTCTATTTAAACTAGAAGTATTTTAGATTAGTTAAGTTAGAAAGATGAACAAATCGCTCAAAAAGAGAACAAGATGGAAGAGTTAATGGCTAATATGGCTGCTCTACAAAGAAAAGACACTTCTTCTGTTAAAACTATGATATATTTAGTGCCAATGGAGTCTATCCAATGCTGTAGTAGGGTTAAAGAAATAGTTAAATAAAATAAAATTGAAGTCCTTAAGTCAAAGAAAGAAATGGTTCAAATAGTAGACATTAAAGAGAAGATAGAAAATATGCAAAGGAGGCTCTAGCATAGTTTAAGAGTATATGACTTGGTTCCTTATCTTAAAGGATTCATGCTACCCTCATTTAAAAACTTTGATGGAATAGGAAATTCAAAGAAACCCTTAGCATATTTCAAAGCTAATTATTGTAATGCAAGAGGAAGTGATGCTTTTCTATTTCAATAATTTATAACAAATCTATCTAGAATAGAATTTGAATGGTATGCCAAAATACCTAATGGTTTAGTGCATACTTTCATATATTTAGAACAAATGTTCATAAAAAGATTTGTTGGGGCACATCACCATGTCCCAGTAGAGGTTGTGTTAGTTGAAAAATAGAAACATAATGAAAGCCTGGTTGACTATATCCTACTATGGAGGAACAATAGTATGAAATGTAAACCTCAACTCTTGGCACAACATGCTATAAAGATTCTTTTAAAGAATATCAATGGTTTGATTTCATTATTATTAAAAGGGTTCGCATTCAAAACTTTTTAGAAGTTATTGATTAAAGCCTCTAATATTTAAGAGGAACTGTCTCAATTAACATTCTTGAAAGAGAAGTCACCTATGGAAGTCAGAAACATAAAACCTCAGAAATTGTTATTAAAAACTATGGGCTAGTTTCTGCAGAAGAAAAAGTGAAATAGCCAATACAGATTCATGCAAAAATTTTAGATTCATGCAAAAGTATACTAAATCGCAAAATGATCAATAATTCAAATCTTGACTATATTTGATTCTAGTCAAGGGTCTCCTAAATATGTGTTTGGTGATCCTCCCGTATTAGTCTCAAATTTAAAATGGACTGACAATTTTGATATAGCTTTTCCTGATCTTCTAAGAAAATTCTAAAAAAACTTTATCATTCATCTACTCAGGTATCTCAAGGAGTGTAGAGTCCCTTCCTAATTGATCTAGCAGCTCCTGAAGAAGAAGTGCAAAATAGAGTTCTAATTGAAAATTTTAAAATGTAAGCTAGTCAGTCTTTAACAATTAAAGAGGAACATAAAAATAAAAGCAGTACTAAATAGTAAAATTATTATTTCTTTTAATGGAAAAGTAAAAGCTCTTATACCCCTTACACTATATGATTTTATTTTATTCCATCAAGGGCTAATCTAGTTATGAAGAATGATTCAACATATATCTAGTCTATATTTAATGATGATCAAATAAATGGTAACATAATAGTGCAACAAAAAATAATTTTATAGAAGTTGAAACAATCTTAGAAGAGCTAAAAGAATCTCCCCAATATTCCTCTAATATTGATTCCTCTATCCTCAAAGTTTAGGGTGATCCTTTTTGCAAAGAAATTGAGATGTATGACTCTTATAATTCATCAGATGAATGTTAAAAATAATTAGTAACTCAAAATTAAGTGAATTAACTATCACTTCCCTAGAATATATAGTTCAAGCGAATCTATACAGTAATAAAGTACAAAAACCATCAGCATTTGTAGCAAGCAAAGGAAAGTAAGTCATTGATAATCCAAAAACTGCAACACCAATCCAACCAGGTTTAGATGTAGCTAATTCATATATTCCTAAACTAGACTATAATGTGTTAATGCATCTTAGAAAACTGCCTATAAACCTGAGTATCCATGATGCTTTGGTTCTTTCTAAAGAGATGTTTTTTATATGAAATCAATCACAAAATTAAAAAATTATTAAAAAAAAAATAAATAACTTGCAAACTAGATTTTAAAATACAATCCACCACTTGGAATAAACGAACCAAACATTATCTCCTTTGAGAAAAAGATGAAGATGATTGATTGGGAGACTCTTTGGATTCATTATGAGTATAAGAATCAATAAAAATCTCATCCAAGGAAGATTGGTGGAGAAGTTTTAGCAAGTGAGATGAAATTCCTATAGAATTTTAACATGGTAAGGAGCAAGCTCACATACATAGCGTGCCCCTCTATAGAGAGAATTTTGGCTAGATCAAGAGGAAATTGGAGGGAGATTAATTAGGCAATAATTTGAAATAATGATGATATTTGGAATGCATTAGATTAGCCTAAAAAAGCCATGGTGAATAGGAAAGAAATTATGTGAATTTTGGCTAGGGGAGCTTATTTGGTAAAGCTTTGGGTTTGGATTCATGTAAGAGGACTTTGTCCAAGGCATGCTGAAATATTAAAAATTTGATTTGATTGAAACATCATCAATAAAAAAGGTGAATGAATTAGCCAATGAATCAATATCACGAGGATTAGACAAATTAGAGCACATGTCAATTTTGTCCAAGCAAGTTTTAGGTATTTTGAACCAAAATTTGAAGATTTGATCAAGGATTCAATTTAATGGATTTAATATATTTCATGGTCAATTAGTAGGTTTGATTAGTAAAGTTCAACACTAAAATTTTAAAATATAATATTAAAAATTCCATTAAGGAGGAGAGGTCAAAGCTTAATAAAAATAGATATTTTATTTTAGGAAAGTTATTTTGGAGGGAGTTTAGTTTTGAAAAAAAATGAAAATTCAAAATTTTTTATGTTTGATTAAGAAATTAAAGTATTCTTAATTAATCTAGACTTTTCAAAACAAATTTGACAATAAATAAATTGAAACTTTACAGATGAGTTACATAAATAAATATAATTAATTATTTTTGTAATAATGTAGGATAAATATTAGTTTATCTCGCAAGAAGTGCTCCAAAATTATTCACAAGTGAATCATTAATTAATATAAACATTTTGATTAATTTTAAGTTATTAATATAGAAAAATGTTGGCCTTAAGATATTCATGCGTGATAATGTGTGTTGTGATAAATAAATAGGAATAATAATAGGAGAGAGAAAATGAATAATGTGGATAGTAGGAATATCATTTGACCTTCAAGACTATAAATGATGATAGAGAGGTGATTAATTTTGTTTTAGAATGTTACTGGATGGATTAAATAAACTCAAGAAAGAATTGAATGCAAGCTATTAAGCTTTAAAATGCAAGATATTGAACTTTACAAAAATGACCAAAGTTATGATCATGCATGAGATAGTTATGATGAATGATTTAGAAAAGTTATGAACTAGTGAAAATAATGTATTTTAGCTTTTTTATTTTCATTTATAAGTTACATATATTTGAATTATTGTCTCATACCGAAGGAAAATCACATATCCTTTGCTCTAAGCTAATTTGACTTCGACTGCTCCGATTACTAAATTGTCCTTTTTTATTTTCTGAAACACTCAAATGAAAAACATTAGAACCATACAATCATTTATTTTTTATAATCAAAATATCATATTTGTGAAATGAGGCTCGTGGAGTTAACAATCTCCCTTTTTTTGATAATGACAAACCTATGTTGGAAGAGTTTAGGGATGAAGGTGCAAAATGACCTTCAACCTTTTTTGTAGAAAAACTTAAAATTTAGTCAAATATTAAGATAAAAGTGTATATCAAACTGAAATAAATAAGCTCCCCTTGAATTCATACATATATTAAAAACAAATAACTAACCAACATATATTTCTTCTCCCCATTTTGACAACATAAAAGAGAATAAATATATGAAATATTTAAATAGAAGGATCTTACATGCCAAGCATACATCTTAAAGTACAAAAGCATTCTTCAGGTAAGGGTTTGACAAAAATATCAACAAACTAAAATTTAGCAGAAACAAATTCACTGTCAATATCACCCTCACACACATGATCTCTAATGAAATGGTGTTTAATTTCTATATGCTTGGTTCGTGAGTGATGAACAGGGTTCTTAGTTAAACAAATAACATGAGCGTTATCACATCTAATAAGTATGTGTTTTAACTTAATTCAAAAGTCTTCTATTTATTTCTTTAACTAAAGAGCATGAGCAACACAACTACCAGTAGCTATGCACTAAACTTCCAGCGCAGAGAGAGCAACAGAGTTTTGCTTCCTAGAGGACCAATACACAAGTGAAGATCCTATAAACTAACGTGTTTGTGATGTCCTTTTCTGATCTATTTTGTACCTGACAAAATCAATGTTAAAATAAAGCAATCATTTCACATTATAAGATATTTTTAGGATACCACAAGCCTAACTTAGTAGTGCCTATCAAATGTCTAAATATACACTTGGTAGTAGGTAAATGAGATTCTTTTGGGGTGGCCTGAAAATGAGCTATAAACACACAACAAACATGATATCAGGCTTACTAGCAGTAAGGTATAGAAGTGAACCTATCATACTCCTATAAACCTTTTGGCAAAGGGGATTACCTTATTCATCAAAGTCAAATTTAGTGGAGGGGCTAATTGGTGTTTTATTATATATGAATCTTTATGTCAAACTTTTTAATCAATTCATTAGTGTACTTGTTTTGCCAAATGAAAGTCTCATTTTGTTGTTGCTTTACTTGATGACCAAAGAAAAACTTGAGTTCTCTCATCATACTGATTTCAAATTCTTTAAACATCATAGATGAGAACTCATGATATAAGATTCATTTATACTTCCAAAAAAATATCATCCACATAGATCTGCACAATAATAATATTATGACCTAGGTTTTAACAGAATAGGACTACGTCTACTCTACCCTTTCTAAACCAATAGTTAATTAAAAAAGTACTCAACCTATCATACCAAGCCATTGTAGCTTTTTTTAAACTAAATAAAGCTTTTTCAATTTAAACAAATTAACATGCATATCTAAACTCTTAAAAAAGGGGGGGTTATTATGAAAAGACACTCATGACATTCATTTGGAAAAGCTTAAAATTCTTAAAATTAGTAAATTTAAGGAGAATCCTAATAGCCTCTAATCTTGCTATAAATGAAAAGAGTCCTAAAATCTATCCCTTTAACTTGTGTATACCCTTGTGTAACTAACCTAGCTTTATTTCTTACAACATAACATGAGTCATCTAATTTATTTTTAATGATCCATCTAGTTCCAATCACATTCTAATCTTGGGTTCTAGGAAAAAACTCCCAAACAACATTTTTAGTGAATTTGACCTTGGAGCTTTCCACAAAGCCTCCAATAACTTTCAGACTCTTGATTATGTCCCATTGAACATTAAACTGCATTTTGGTGGACTCACTTTGACCCCCAGTTGACCAGGGGTCAAAACCACAAAAATTCCCCTTAAGGGAAATTTTGAAGTTTTCTCCAAACTTCAATATGTCCTTTTCAAATCAAACCCTAGACTCTTCTCTAATGTATCCTAATCACTATTAGGAACACATTGGACTTAAGCCCTGACCCTGGTCAAGCTTGGTTGACCAGTTTGACCCATTTGACCCTAATACTCACTTAATATTTTAAATGGGTTATTTCAACCCATTTGACATTACAAACCTCTTTCAAGCCTTTAACCCAATCCTATATCATGGCTTTAGTACATATAAGATCAATATGAGCTAATTCATGGTTAGTTGGATCAAGTCAACTTACATTGACTTGGTCAAACCTCTCTTCATGCCTGTGTATGCATTTAAACCATAAACCTTGAACATTCAACCTTCTTCAAATCATCTCCATCAGTTCAGACACCCTCCCATGCCATATCATCAATCAATTTGATTGGTTGACTAGTCAACTCAGTCAACAAATATTTTATTTGGCTCCAAATGGCCAAATCTCTTGGCTTGAGCTAATCCAATCCATTTAAACCCCCTCCAACCTATCATAACAGCATTCAAGACTCCCTTTACTGCCACGTCAATAGTCAAGAGGGTTAGTTGACTGGTCAACATAGTCAACAAACCTCTCTAAAGGGTTTTTGCATGCTTAACCCTATCAAACCTTGATCCTTTTCTTCTTGCACCAAACCCAATACATTCCATCAATGCTTGAAGCCACCTCACGCCTATTGATAGTTTGACCAGTCAAATGGTCAAACAATTGGCTTGGAGGGGTCAAGGATGGTCAAATGACCTCTTAAGTCTTAATCCCTCAAAGCCAAATCACTCCAGCCATTTAAACAGTCTTTAGAACATTCCTAAAGACATTCTCAGCCATTGGATCAAAATCAAGTGGCCTTGATCTTTCTCATGTGTTCATGAGGACAAAATCCCTTTACACATGGGATGTCCTATTGTCCTTTGATTCCCTGCCATCCCAATAACTCCATCACACATGGAGGGCATCAGAGACTCCATCCAGTTGATCCTAGTCGTTCCTTTGGCCTGGAGAAGATTGAATAGGGAAAAAAATAACATTTTGAACATTCATTCTAATCTCTCTCTCTCTCTCTCTCTCTCTCTCCATTCTAGCCTCCTCAAGCCCATATCTAAGCTCATTTGAGCTTCCCAGACATCTCGAAACCCTCCCCGACTAAAAACCCACCATTCAAAGTTGCCGACGATCACTTCTCCAATGAATCTAGGCGCTATTCATCCAAGGGTGTATAACTTTGATCCAGGCATCACCAGTTTAAGGAGTATTCTACAAAATTGAGCGTGGACAGTCTATAAATGCAACAATTCCATAAGCGATTTAATCCATCAAGTAAATAAAGGTTAAACTCTAAACCTAGCTTATGACACCTAGAAATAATTAGCATTTTATTAAGAACATATTTAATATTTAAAATATATCTCCATTAATTCTATTCAATATCTTAATTTAAGTTTAAAATTTCAAGCAAAATGGTGAAACTGATTGAGAGAACAAGCTAAAAAATGCCCTATATGGCATTTTCGTAGTCTGGATCAGGCATATGATTTCTGGACTATTGATCGCTCGATCAACGATCCATATAGAGCTATTCCACATCCTTATCTGACTGTATATTTGATTCAACAGTCAGATTTTTTTGTCTGGTGGCATCTGGGCCCACGATCTAGAACTATGGGATCGAAATCCCACCATCCGATCTATCCCCATGAGATTATACCATAGGATTTGATCTGGACCATCCGATTCAAAACAGAGATCCAACGGCATTCGTGTGTGCTGACTTGGATAAGTAAAACCGCATCCACGGTTTACTCATTTCACAATGATTGAATCCCGCCACATGGCATTCCTGCCGTGGTTTTGAGCCTTCCACGTGTCGAGCCCACCACCGCAGTTTTGAGCCAATGAACTAGATGACGCCACATGGCATTCCCGCCGCCATCCTGTTTTTAAAAAGATTTAAAGATTGTTTTAAATTATTTTAAATCCAGAAAACTTTTAAAAATTATTAAAAAATTATTTTAAAACTTTAAAAATATTTATTTTAAATAAATATTATCAGTAGATTAAAAATGTTAATTTAAAATTAACACTAAGCAAAACTATTAAATATATTTTGAAATATTTTACATACTAATTATTTTAAGTTAATATTTAAATAAAATAATTTAAAATGTTTAATAAAATTTAAAACATCATTTTTAAATAGATTTTAAAATTTTAAAATTATATATATATTAATATTTTCTTAATTTTTTTTTGAATATAACTTAATTTCAATTTGATTTAAGATATTTTATTTAATTATTTTAAATAATTTTAATGTATTGATATTTAATTAATAATTGATCAATATTGATTTAAATATTTTAAAATATTAAAAAAAGGACTAATAATAAATCAGAGAGTTATTATTAAATGTTTAATTTTAAAAATAATTTAATTTAAGATATGATATATATATATATATATATATATATATATATATATATATATATATATATATATATATATATATATATATATTAAATAGTTTTCAAATATTTAATTATTTAAGTATTTAATTACTATTTAATTAAACTTAAATTTATATATTATTTTAAATAATTTTAAATTTCAGAAATATTTTAGACTTATTTAACTTGATTTAAAATTATTTTAATTATTAATTAATTTTTATATTAATTTAAATACCTTAATAATTTAAAACTTTAAAAATTTAAAACAAATTCAAATTAATTCATAAAAATATAAATAATATATCAAAATTTCTGAAATTCAAAATACTTTAACTTAACATTAATTTTAAAATTTAAATATTGATTTATTTTGATTAATTTAAGTTATTTGAATATCTTTAATATTTAATTAAATATTGTATTAATTATTATTATTATTTTTAATTTATTTTCAAATTGCTTTGAAAAATAAGTGGATCTCTCAACTCCCTTAAATTGATTTTAATAATAATTTTAAATATGTTGTTTTAAAGTTTATATCTTTATATATGTAGATATATATATACTTTAAAACTATTTTAAAATTATATCTATATAAATTTTAATGTTGAGAGATCTATTGAAATTTTAAATATGGATTAAATATGTTTGAATAGAATTGATGGCGGTGATTAGTGAATAATCATTTTTTATTTTTCAATAATTTTATCTTTAATTATATTTCTTAGGTTTAATCCTTGCATGCTTAGGTTGTGCACCCACTACTTAGATTTAGGCTCTCCTAGAATTAGGATTTGTTTGGTGTGATTGCATGTTGTTTATGTTAAGTTTAAGGGTTAGTTGAAACCTTGATTTAAACCCATTTAAACTTAGTGACATCATTAAGGACAATAATTAAGGACATATGTCTTGAAAACTTAGATTAATTCTAGACATGAGGATATGTTGCAAATTCAGTTTCATGGACTATGTTTTGATGATTGGCAAACACTCTTGCTTTTCTTCAACTGCCTATTACTACTGACATTTCAGGAATCAAAGATCGGACGGAAATCAGAACCAGCTCAAGATTGGTAAGATTAGGGTTGAGTCAGTATGTATTTTTCTTTTCCCTTTATGAAGTCAATTGTAATCTTTAAAGTGGTTGATGCTAAGTAGCCCTACACACACACTTGAGAGATGTAGAATTTCTATTTTTACTCACATTATTCCGGACGATAATTACATCGTCCTGGATGATCAAGTTCAAAATAGAAGTTCTAATCAGGATTTCTTAGTTAAGGTAGCTGTAATTAACTGATCAGCCAGGGCGATACTTATATCGGCCAGGACGATATGCTCAATATAGAAATAAATAGCCACCATGATCAATTTAGGTATTCTGTTCTTTTGGAAATTAGCTAGGACGATAGTGATATCGGCCTGGACGATATTACACAATTATGCCTAAACTGATCTAGGAATCAAAGAAGTAATTAAGGATGATTGATATGATCACATCATCATGGATGATCGCAGGATCAGCCAGGACGATCTATTCAAAAACCCTTAGTTACTCCTGGACGATAAATATCGGCCAACATAAATTCAGGGCGATGTTCTAGCCGATCATGATCGGACAGCTCGAATTCAGGGCGATGCTCTGGACAATTTTCCTCTGATTTGAACTGATTGTACAGGATGATCGTGAGATTGGCTTGGACGATCAAGCCAATTTTTAATCGTCCAGTTCATTTTTCAGAGCGGTGTTCTGGCTGATTATCTGAGATTTGTACTGGTCGTACAGGACGATATTCATATCATCCTAGACGATAAGGTCGGCAATTTGAAATTAATGAGCTATTTTGAGCTCTTCTTTATAAGAGCTTTAGTTTAAAATTTTGATAATCCTTGGCTGCTGTCTTGACCTGAGAAAATCAAAAGGAGAGAGAGAGGATCTTATGAGGGAGAGCTTGTGAGGGGATTCACAAGGGTTGCTCCAAGTATTATTCCACTTCTTCTTCCTAGAGTCTCTTGTCCTTGGAGAGGTTGGGAAAGGTAAGCTTCAGCGATCGATCGAGGTTCTCTGCCTGCTTCAAGAGGAAGCAAAAGGAGGGAGGTTCTCTGCCTTGCCGGGGGTGGCAGAAAGGAGGTGTTTGTAAGGGCTTCTCCGCCTAGCTGTGGGTGCTAAAGGAGAGTCACGATTGTAGTACAATACTCAGAGGGCACCTTCGGGGAGTGGACGTAGGTCGAGTTTACCAAACCACTATAAACCCTTGTGTTCTTATTTTTACTGCTTCCAAATTTTTTTTTTCTTCCGTACTTATTTTTGTGGTGATTTGGTTTGTGATATTTGTGCTTTGCTTAAATTTTTTTTTAAATACCAAGTCACCCCCCCTCTTGATTAGCCTCGGGCCAGTTCTATAGGGCTTAACATCCCTAACGAACTTTTAAGTGGTATCAGAGCGAGATTCAAAAATTAAAGTGTGAAAACTTTTTAAATTTTTGATCCATGGCTAACTACAAAAATTATAATACTGTGGAAGGGTGTTCTATTACCCGACCACCTTTGTTTGATAATATCCCATTTGACTTTTGGAAAACTCGCATGTCTACATTTTTATAATCTACTGATTATCGCATGTGGATGCTTGTTAAGGATGGTTACACACCTCCAACTGGTAAACTTAACGGCATTAATATCCCACTCCCTTTTACTGAATGGACTTTAGATGATAGGGATTTGACTCAATTAAATGCAAAATGTCTTAATTGCTTTTTCTGTGCTTTAAAATCAGAAGACTACATGCATTTTTCCACTTGCAAAATTGGTAAAGAAATTTGGGATAAATTATGTATCACTTATGAAGACACTAATGAAGTTAAACAATCCCGTTTAAATATTCTCTTGCATGACTATGAATGTTTTCGTATGAAACCTCATGAATCAATTTCTGAAATGTATACAAGATTTACTCAGATTGTTACTTCTTTGCATGCCTTAGGAAGAGAACTTTAAAACTATGAAAAAATGAACAAGATTTTGAGATGCCTGCCTTCATCTTTTGATGCTAAAATCATTGCAATCACTGAATCTAAGGATTTGAACACTTATTCGATTGACAACTTACTTGGCTCACTCATTGCTTACGAGAAAGGGGTGAATCAAAGAAATCTTGATGTAGGTGAGAAAATAAAGGAGAAAACGGTGGCACTGAAGGCACACAAATCGGACTCTGACTCTTCCGGGTCTGAAAGTGATGAATTTTCCTTAATCACAAGGAAATTCAGAAGCTTTCTAAGGAAGAAGCAAAAGCATCATTGGAGAAAAGGTAAGGATAACAAATATTCTAAAGGATCATCTGATATGGTTTGTTATGAATGCAGGAAGCCCGGACATGTGAAAGCTGATTGTTCTACACTTAAGACGCACACAAGCAAGAAAAAGAGTGAGGAGAAATCCAAATTCAAAAAGGACAAAAAGAGACTTCAAAAAGCATTTTGGGCAGATTCTGCGTCGGATTCATCAGTGATGGAACCAGAAGATGTGACAACAAACTTGTGCTTAATGGCAGACGATAATCTTGATTAAGAAGAGGTATGTGAACTTTCCTTCGATCAACTCCTTGAAGTTTTTGAAAAAATTCATGCTTCATATCGGAAACTTAAGAAAACTCATGCTAGCTTAAAACAGGAATTTTTGAACTTACAAAAAGAGCATGCAATTATGACTAAAGATCACTCAACAATTGATTCAAATCATATGGCTCTACTTGATGAATTTGATGAGTTAAACAAAAAGCATTGTGAATTAATTGAAGAGCATGAGTCACTAAAAGTCACACACACCTCACTTGAATCTGATTTTAAAGAAATCTAAAGAGATAGAGAAAAACCTGAGAATTAATAATGATGTCTTAAAAAGTACCAACTTGAGGATTCAAGATGAATTGGATACACTTAAGAAAATATGGATGACACCAACACTTGATTAAAAGTCAAAACCTAGGAAGAGGCATTATAACTCAAGCCATTTAAGAAACCCTTTCCAGGTGTTAGATGCTTTTCATGTGGCATGCTAGGATATATCTCACACACTTGCACTGTTCACCATAGTACACATTGGGTGTGGAGACCCAAGGTGCATAATTCATAGCATACCACACTTGCATTGCATTCTACTTTTCATAAGAAGGAACCCAAACCTGGTTGGGTTCCTAAATATGACATTTGATGATTTTATAGGTGGGCTCTCACAAAAAGCCTCATGAGAGTATGTGGTACCTGGACAACAGATGCTCTCGACATATGACTGGTGATGCCAATCAATTTGTTTTGCTGTAGTCCAAGACTGGAGGCAAGGTTACTCTTGTAGACAACACCACTAGGAAGGTGGTAGGTTCAGGTATAATTAGTAATTCCAAAAACCTTATGATTGAAAATAGTTTGCTTGTAGATGGATTAAAGCACAACCTGCTCTGCATCAGTTAACTCTATGACAAAGGCTTCATCGTATAATTATTTGCAAATTCATGCATTATAAGTTTAAGTAACAATACTATTTCGTAAGAAAAGAGGATCAACAACGTGTACATGCTTGACTTAAATAACATTGAATGTGCTACATCATTTTGCTTAAAAACTATTATTGATGATTCATGGTTATGGCACCGGAGATTATGTCATGCAAGTATGAAAACCCTTAGGAAAGTGACCCAAAAAGACCTAGTTAGAGGTGTCCCCAAACTCAAGTTTTTAAAAGACTACCTTTGTGATGCCTGCCAACTAGGAAAGCAAGTCCACTCCACTTTTCACCCCATTAAGGACATTAGCACCTCTAGACCTTTAGAAGTCTTTCACATGGATTTGTTTGGACCCAATAGCAATGCCATCTTGGGAGGAAAAGTCTATGGTTTTGTGATTGTTGATGACTACTCGAGGTTCACTTGTACTATATTTCTTTCACATAAAAATGAGTATTTTGAGGAATTTGGAACATTTTTTACTTGGATTCAGAGAAAGCTAGGTTGTGAGATCTTGACCATCCATAGTGACTATGGGGAAGAGTTTGAGAATGAAAGATTTAGAGATTTTTGTGAGGAGAAGGGGATTAGCCATAACTTCTCAACTCCTAGGACCCCTCAGCAGAACGAGGTAGCTACAAGGAAGAACCAGACCTTGGTGGATGCCACTAGAGCCATGCTTGTTGAGTATTCATTCCAAAATACTTTTGGGCTGAAGCAGTTAACACAGCTTGTTATGTGTTGAATAGGGTGAATGTTAGAGCCAAACTAGACAAGACACCCTATGAGATCCTTAAGGGAAGGACTCCCAATCTTTCCCACCTTCATGTTTTTGTTTGTAAGGTTTCATTCACAACATTGGGAAGTCTTACTTGGGAAAATTTGATCCTAAATCTGATGAAGGAGTGTTCTTGGGATATTCTAGCGTTGGGAAGTCTTTTAAGGTGTTTAACAAGAGGACTTTGATGGTGGAAGAGACTAAACATGTAGTATTTGATGAGTCTAATCCTAAAAAGCCTGGAGTTGAGGATGATGATGATGTTGAAGAGATTAGCATTGGAGTAGAAAATTTGGAGAAGGGAGTAGGTCACCAAAATATTGAAGGAGTAGGATATGTCACCCAAGGAGTAGAAAATATATATCTGGCTGAAAGGGATAGACCTTCTCACACCTTACATAGAGATTGGAGATACTCTACAAGTCACCCCAAGGATTTGAGCTTAGGAGACCCTTCTACTGGTGTTAAAACTATACATGGACTTAGGAAGGAGGTGAACCACTCTGCCTTTATCTCAATGACTGAACCCACCAACATAAACCAAGCCCTTTCGGTTGTGTTTTGGATTTTAGCCATGCAAGAGGAGTTGAATCAATTTGTTAGGAATGATGTTTGGGAGCTTGTAGAAAGATTAAATGGACAAAGTGTAGTTGGAACAAAGTGGGTCTTTAAGAACAGGGTAAATGATTCTGGAGTGGTGGTTAGGAATAAAGTAAGATTAGTGGCTAAGGGGTATAACCAAATAGAAGGGATAGACTTTGAGGAAACTTTTTCCCCTGTAGCTAGATTGGAAACCATTAGAGTGTTATTAGCCTTTGCCTATTATAAAGAATTTAAGCTTTTTCAAATGGATGTTAAGAGTGTCTTTTTAAATGGGGGAATAAAAGAGGATGTGTTTGTAGAATAACCCCCAAGTTTTGAGAGTTCCCAATTTCCAAATCATATTTTTTAAATTAAAAAAGGCTTTGTATGGTTTAAAGCAGACACCAAGAGCTTGGTATGAGAGGCTTAGCACATTCTTACTAGAAAGGGAGTTTGTTAAGGGGAGCGTAGACACCACCCTTTTTCTTAGAAAAGTTGAAGATATATTGCTCATTGTTCAGATTTATGTAGATGACATACTTTTTGGATCTTCTAATAAGAAACTTTGTGATGCGTTCTCTAAAATAATGAGTAGAGAATTTGAGATGAGTTTGATGGGAGAGTTGTCCTACTTTTTGGGGTTTAGTATAAAATAATTGGATGATGGAACATTTCTTAATCAAACAAAATACATAAAAGACATTTTAAAGAAATATGAGATGGATAAATATAAGACAATTAATACTCCCATAACTTCTAGTGTTCCATTGGATAAGGACCCGAGTGGTAAGTCTGCTGATCAAAAGAAGTACAGAGGCATGATTGGATCTTTACTTTACCTGACTGCGAGCCGACCTGATATAATGTTTAGTGTTTGCCTTTGTGCTAGATTTCAAGCTGGCGCTAAGGAATCCCACCTGACTGCAGTTAAGAGAATTTTTAGATACCTTTTGGGGACCCAAAGCTTAGGGATTTGATATCCTAGACACAGCACTTCTTTTGAGATTATTGGTTTTTCTGACTCTGATTTTGCTGGATGCAAGGTGGATAGAAAAGCGCTTCGGGAACTTGTCAATTCATAGGACAATATTTGGTCTCATGGTCTAGTAGGAAGCAAAATTCTGTTGCTCTCTCCACTGCTGAAGCTGAGTACATTGTTCTTGGAAGTTGTGTGGCCCAAATCCTTTGGTTGAAATAACAGGTATTGGATTTAGGATTACCTATAGACACCATCTCAATCTTTTGTGACAACACTAGTGCCATGTGTATCTCTAAGAATCCTATCCAACATTCAAGGACTAAGCACATTGACATTAGACATCACTTCATTAGAGACCATGTGACTAAAGAAGACATTGAATTACACCATGTGATAACTGAAAATCAACTGGCTGACATCTTTACTAAACCACTAGCCTTCGACACTTTCAGCTCTCTAAGGATCAGATTGGGTGTGATTGACATAAATGCATGAACTTGATCTTTTATTTGCTTTTCTTTTTTGCTCTTTACTTTCTTTTCTTCTTTTTGTTTTACTCTTAGTTTTTGTTTGATTTGTTTTACTTTCGTTTGTCTATTTATTTTTTTTTGTTTTCAAAATCATCGCTGAAATGATATCGTATGCCTTGTCCTTGCTTTTGAAAATTTGTAATCAATATTTTACATCTCTTTATCTATTAGATGGTAAAAATATTTCATTGAACATGTCTCTTTCTCTAACCTATTTTGGTGGCATAGTTTTCTTTTCTAATAAAAAATCTATTTCAAATTAATAAATTGTGTATGAAATTAAGATCTTTTCTAAAACTTGCTTAAGAAAATCTATCTTTTATTTATAATGATTAAAGCCTTTTTGTCACATCAAGATTCCTCGTTACCCTTGTCATTGGTTATTGATTCTATTTTGTGGATAGTTCTTCTCTATGTTAGAGAGAGAGCCCATATTCTCTAATATCTAGAAAATATACTCACAACTAAGAATCCTTTTTAAGAGTTGTAAAAGAGAATGGAGCTTGCAAAAATAAAAAAAAATGGCCAATGATGCCAACAAAAGATGCGCAATGACGCCAAATTGAAAAAACATATATATCAAAAAGCAAAAGATGCGCAAAGCACCAATCAATCGACAAGAGGTATAAAATAACCCACTAAAAAGCAAGCTCTTCTCTCTTTCAAATCTTTTAAAAACTTAAAAGTTTTCATGTATCAAAGGCTTGATTTCGATTGTTTTGTGATTGTGACAAATTTACTTTGGTTCATTATTCTATGATATATTTTTTTCTTAAACCAAGTGATGAAGGAATCCTTATCTCATATCCAATTAGTTTTCTTTGAGTTAGGTCATTGATTTCAAAAGACGATTCTACGCTAAAAGAAAGTCTGAGATAAGGGTAACCATGATCGGATATTCTATCGTTGTTTGGATTGTAGATGTTGTTAACTTATTAACTCAAAAGTTTTTAAAAAATCAATCAAATGGAATGCTACATCATATTCAAGCCTTGGGGATAAAAAAAGGTCTTTTGATTTGCTTTCTTCATTCCCTCCTCCTTTTTGAGATGTCAAAAGGGGGAGTAGTTTAGAATGTTTGCTTACACTTTCAATTCCATATTTTACATTGCTATTTTTAAAATAATTGTCATAGTGTTTTGCCATCATCAAAAAGGGAGAGAATGTTGCAAATTCAATTTCATGGACTATGTTTTGATGATTGGAAAACACTCTTACTTTTCTTCAACTGCTTGTTACTACTGATATTTCAGGAATCAAAGATCAGACGGAAATCGGAACCAGCTCAAGATTGGGAAGATTAGGGTTGAGTCAGTCTATATTTTTCTTTTTCCCTTTCTGGAGTCAATTGTAATCTTTGAAGTGGTTGATGTTAAGTAGCCCTACACACACTCATTTGAGAGATGTAGAATTTCTATTTTTACTCACATCGTTCCTAACGATATTTACATCATCCTGGACGATCGAGTTCAAAACAGAAGTTCTAATCAGGATTTCTTAATTAAGGTAGCCGTAATTAACTGATCGGCCTGAGCGATACTTATATCAGCCAGGATGATATGCTCAATACAGAAAGAAATAGCCGCCATGGTCAATTTAGGTATTCTGTACTTTTGGAAATCGACAAGGACGATAGTGATATCGGCCTGGACGATATTATATAATTATGCCTAAATTGATCAAAGAATCAAGGAAGTAATTAAGGATGATTGATATGATCACATCATCCTGGACGATCACAGGATCGTCCAGGACGATATATTCAAAAACCCTTAGTTACTCCTGGATGATAAATATCGGCCAACACATATTCAGGGCGATGTTCTGGCTGATCATGATCGGACAGCTCGAATTCAAGGTGATGCTCTGGACGATTTTTCTCTGATTTGAATTGATCGTACAGGACGATCATGAGATCGGCCTAGAATATCATGAGATTGGCCTAGACGATCAAGCCAATTTTCAATCATCAAGTTCATTTTCAGAGCAGTGTTCTGGCCGATCATCTTAGATTTGTATTGATCGTACATGAATATATTCGTATCATCCTGGACGATAAGGTCGGTAATTTGAAATTAATGAGCTATTTTGAGCTCTTCTTTATAAGAGCTTTAGTTCAACATTTTGATAATCCTTAGCTGCTGTCTTGACCTGAAAAAACCAAAAGGAGAGAGAGAGAGAGGGAGAGAGAGAGAGAGAGAGAGAGAGAGAGAGAGAGAGAGAGAGAGAGAGAGAGAGAGAGAGAGAGAGAGAGAGAGAGAGGATCTTGTGAGGGGATTCACAAGGGTTGCTCCAAGCATTGTTCTACTTCTTCTTCCTAGAGTCTCTTGTTCTTGGAGAGGTTGGGAGAGGTAAGCTTCAACGATCGATCGAGGTTCTCTGCCTACTTCAGGAAGAAGCAAAAGGAGGGAGGTTCTCTGCCTTGCCGGGGGTGGCAGAAAGGAGGTTTTTGTAAGGGCTTCTTCGCCTATCTGTGGGGGCTAAAGGAGAGTCACGATTGTAGTGCAATACTCAGAGGGCGCCTCCGGGGAGTGGACGTAGGTTGAGTTGACCGAACCACTATAAACCCTTGTGTTCTTATTTTTACTGCTTCCGTATTTATTTTCTTCCGTACATATTTTTTTAGTTATTTGGTTTGTGATATTTGTGCTTTGCTCAAAGAAAATTTTAAATACCAATTCACCCTTCCTCTTGGTTAGCCTCGGGCCAGTTCTATAGGGCTTAACATCCCTAACGAACTTTTAGGATACACATTCTTTTGACTCAAAACTTTGAACATAGTGACATGTACAGACACTAGGAAAATTTTCTCTGATTTTAGAGAAAATTAAAATATTTAAATAATTAGTCCATTAAATAAATCTTAAAACATTTTAAAAATTCTAATAAATTAAATTTAAACCCAAAAAATACTCATAGTATCTCAAACTGATTAGAATTCAAGCCTTAAACAAAGAAAAATAAAAGCCCTTTCATTTGACAGCAAATCTGGACTTAATTTAATTTTGATTGAAATTGAATATTTAATTAATTTAATTAATTAAAAATAATTAAAAATTACAAAAAATTCTAAAACACTTGAGAATCTCTTCTTAGATAATTCCTGACCTTAGGAGTTGATTTCAAAGAGTTTGGAGTTCATTTGGACTCAAATCATAAAAAGCCTCTTAATTAAACAGTTAAAAAAATTCAATAAATACTCAAACTTCCAAAATTTATAACTAATTCTAAAAAAATTGAAATTAAAGAAACTCAAAGGCATTAAACTTATAATAAAATCTAATATTTATTAAAAATATTAAACTTCGAGAAATCATTTAATTGTGAAAAAGTCAATGTTTGGTCAAACTTGAGTCAAAATTTAAGTTAAAACTTCAAACCTACATAACTAAATGTAAAAAAATTCAAATCTAAAAAACTTAGTGTCTAACAACTCATATTAAGGTCTAATATTTTAATAAAATACTAAATTTCTAGAATTTGAGCTTAATCAAAAAGTTAATTTTGACCCCATAACTAAATGTCTAAAATAATCCAAAAAATCTTAAAACTCAAAAAGCACTCTAAAACTCCAGAAATCATTAATTAACCCTAAAACCAGTAATCAAACAACTTTAATTAAAATTCATTAAGTTTCAAACCTTAATCAACTTAAGTCACATAACTATATCGGGTACCACTAGGTAACCCAGGCCTAAGAGGCTATTAAATTAGCCCCAAGGAAGGTGAAATAAACTTCACAACCTCGGTGAGAAATAAAGGTGGTATCCAATAAATAATTAAAATCAATCTTAAAATTAATCTCAAAATCATTAAGACTGAAACTTTAACTAGTATTCTGAAAATGCTCAAATGACACTAGAAAGTGCTCTGATACAACTTGAAAGTTCGTTAGGGATGTTAGGCCCTTATAAACTGGCCCAAGGCTAACAAAGATAGAGGTGAATTAGATAACTTTAAAACCAAAGATAAAACTCAAAACAAAATCACCACAGAAATCAAAGTGCGGAAATTAAAATGCGAAAGTAATAAAGAAAGAACACATCTAATTTATAGTGGTTTGGTCAAACCTTGACCTATGACCACTCCTTGGAGGCACCCTCCAAGTATTGCACTAAACTAAGTGTCTCTCCTTTTTCCCCCACAACTAGGCGGAGAATCCCTTACAAAATCACTTCCACCTTCCCCGGTGCGGCGGAGTCGCCGAGTCCATTGACACCAAAGAGATCTTCTGCTTTGGTGAACTTCCCTCGAGACAAGCCTTGAATCCGACGGTATTCAGGTGTGAGCTTGCTAGAGCAACCGTGTAGAACCCCCTCCACACTCCCTTGAGTCCCCCCTCACTGGTTCTTCTCCCTCTCTCAAACTCCACAGTTTCCTCACTCCCTTTCTCAAGAAAAATCATCCTGAACATCGCCCTGAAATAAAGTTGGACGATGTCCAATTGGCCCGGACGATCTTGCGATCGGCCCGGCCGATGTGATCATGCAAATCACCATTAATTGCTTTCCATAATTTCCAGATTTATTTAAGAAAAATTGCTCTTGATTGGCCAGTCCGATCATGATAGGCCAGGCCAATTCGCCGGGACGATGTCCAAAAATAAGTATTTCCCAAGTAGATCCGGCGGCAGATTCTTTCTAAATTGAGCCTATCATCCTGGCCGATACAAAATCATCTAGGACGATGTGTTTTGCATAATGACAATTGCTTTAATGAGGATGCCCTAATTAGGGTTTTTGCTTTTGAACAGATCATCCAGGCTGATATAAATATCGTCCTGGACGATGTTACCAAAAACAAAAATCTTTAGGGAACAACAAAAAATTTTCCAAGTTATAAATCATCAGGAGCCACACCAAATACAATATACTCAAGAAAGGAAAAAAAGGTACAAACTGACTCAGACCTAGTCTACCAAATCTTGAGTTGATTCCAAATTGCAGTCTAATCGTGTGAACCTGAAATGTCAATAGATAAGGCAGTTGTAGAGAAAAAAGAATGTTTGCTATCATCAAAATCATAAGCCATAGATCCGCAACATATCATCTATTAAGCCTTTTAACTAATCAAATCCTTAAATAATTTTAACTAATTATTTTACATAGAATATATCCAAACCACACAGCCTTTTACACACACTTTAAATGATTTGCTAGGACAACTAACTCTAGTTTTATGTTAGGATGGTGTTTACTTTTCTGCAATTATGTGCCATATTTTTCATGGTTTTCACTATAAGCTGGTTGCTAGCTTAGAATTGGTTGATTGTCCATTTATTTCCTGCACTCTATGTATTTTAAATTTCAAATATTAACTACTTGGGATTGAGTATAATTGCTTGAGATTGATTATAACTGGTTGGGATGTTAATTAACTGCTGATTATTAGGATAACCCTATAGGATCAAGTCTAGATTTTTCAATTTTCATTAATATAAATTTGATTTGATTTGAGTTGTATGTTAAATGCTTTGAGAACTAGGATTATAAGCATCCAATTTGGGATCCAAAAAGGAAGGAACATCCCTTAGGGGAGAGTCCCTCTCCATTTGGAGATCCAAATTCGGATGAGCTTAAAATATCTAAAGAGGAAAGATAACACCCCATTCAAGGGGGAGTTTATTTTCATTTGGATATCCGGACCCGACGATCCAAGAAGCAGTAGAAGGGAAAGGAAGTGGATAACAAGAAGACCCATTCTTAAAGTCACTTGCGTCTTAGGATTAGAAATCCGAGTTGTTGTTAGTGGTGCACGACCACTTTACTTTTTTTATAATTATAGGATGTAATATTAAGTGGCACTTGCCACATGGACTTTCAATTTGAGCATTTAATTTAATTGATTGTGCAATAGAACTACCTGCTTTTCTAGTCATTTTGCTTGCATGTCGTATTTGTTTTCATTTGGAATATAATCATAGGCTCATAAGGGCTCGTTAAAAAAAATCTTATACTTCAATTAAAATTAAAACATTTAAGCACATCTAGAAACTCTAACGAATTTAAGAAGTAAGCCCGAGACCATTAGGAGTTTGTATACATATTTGTTGCACTTCTCTTTATATTTTTAGGCACCTCACTACCTGCGAGTTTTGGCAGACCACCTGTCCTATGAGGGTGCAGATCTGTCCAAGTGGAACCTGTGCATCTTCTAAGAAAAAACCTATTTTTTAAGTCTGCTTTTAAAATTTCTTCATTTCAAATTTAACCATTCAATCAAGTCAATTAGCATGCATCACATTAGATACAAATTAAATCTAGTCTAAATCTTTAATTGTATTTATTTAGACATTAAACACCCAACATAAGTCAAGGGGTCAATTAAGAATCTACTCTAGATGTCGACCCAATTCCTTTAAACCTATCTTAAATAACATCCTTAACCACTCTTTCATAATTGACCGGACTCATGATTTTAAAGTGTCTAGGTGGTTTAACTGGCTCCCCAATCCAGGTCGGGATAAGTCCAAATTTGTATTGCATTAACTAGGTTCGGGTCACTGATTTTTTAGTACCCACTTTAGACTTAGGTTCTGAGGTAAGCTCGGGCTATAAGACCTCAACATCTAGGAGTTGAATCCCGACATTCTAATAAAATTGACCATTTAACTTAAATTTCTTTCAATCAAATTCAAGCCCAACACTTAGGATAAGCTAGGGTGTTTCAGAAGTAATTCAGAATCTTAAAGCACCTCTCACCCTTTCTTCCTTTAACTCCAAAAATAAGTGTTCAAACTTGATCCAATCCCTATTCAAATTCCAAACCTTACCTTCCTTTGATATCGAGCCTTGAAATCTTAAATAAAATTTTTACCACTATTTTAATCGACAGTATTCGTAGGAGACTCTGATTTCCTATGATGTAATTAACTATGAGGGCTTGCCCTCGTAGGAGGTTTAGTAACTTATACCAGATCTAAACTTTTTAAAAATCAAACTTTTCAAAACCTCAATTAATTCTCTTTAGGAAATAAAAAAAATGACGATCATTATTGTCATATTCAAGTAATCGATAATAGGCAATATCATCTTTCCTCAGAAGATAAATTGCTTTATTATTATTATTATTTTGATTATGAAATTAACGATCTCCTATCCGGATCATTATAGTTAAACACTCGATCAAATTTAATGTTGACCCTCCGGGGTCATATATGATTCTTTCCTGAGTTTGACTACAACAATTCAGATAAATTTAAAGTTATGAAATTTGAACCCATTAGAGAATGATATGTTCGCTCCCGAGGTGATATACTATTCATAATGACGTGTTTAATTTCAAAACTAAAATTTTAGAACTTAATCTTTCCCAAAGAAAATTAATCTTTTTTAAAACATATTTTTAAATTAAATGAAAATGGCGACTCCGCTAGGGATTAGTCTCACTCTCAATCTTTAATAGCGGTTCAAATTTTATTGCATCGGTAGTTTTGACTACCTTTCCTTCCGTTGGTCTCTCTGCCCATTTCTTCCTTGGGTGAGTGTGGTCAACACAATTAAGATATGTTAAAAGAGAGTTGAGTGTAGGAAACCTCCCTCTAAGTCGAGCTTTAACATTTTGCCTCCAACTTGATTGGTAGAGCAAAAGAATCAAGCCAAAACCCTTCTATATATGTTGCAAACTCGCATGCGAATAAATATCTAGCATGCTAAGTTTCACATTTTATAGAAGATTTTTTAATCTCAAAATCAAGATTTCAATCCTTTAGCAAAATTTAATTTCTTTCAAATCATATTAATCTCTATATTCTATCACTAGATGTTGAATTGTAGCTCTTATAATTCAGTACGAGTGATAGAATATACACACCTTTAAATTTGATACAAAAGATTGATTCTTCCAGTAAAGTCTATCTTGACATTTCATTCCCAAATAATTTGAAGGGATGAAAGAGTTGGGATGAATTCTAAGAATCTTCCCCCAAAATTTGTAAACCTTTATGTTGAATGCAAATTCAACACATTGAGTTTTGAAATAAGGGGAGATGCTGCCGGATTTTCAATTTTTCAAATCTCTTTCAAAATCTTTCAAATCAACTTCAACCATCAGTGCTATGTGTCTTCTATAACATTCTGTTGTAGTTGAACACATGCAACATAAATCTAAAGCTCTTCAGTCAATTTTAGGCTTTGTCATTTCATCCCTAAACCACTTGTTGGGATGAAAGAGTCAAGCCTAAATCTTGGGATCTTCAGATTAATTTTGTAAACATATATATTTGAATAAAAATCAATGTGTTGAGTTTCAAAGTTTGAAGAAGATCTGTTTAATTCCAGCCTCAAAGCTAGATTTAAAGTTAAGTTTAAATTCAATCCCAAAATTGAATTCAAGTTTGATTCCAACCTTAAGTTCAAATTCAATTTCCAACTCAAATTCGACTTCAAATTTGGTTTTAAAGTCAAAATATGGGCTTCGACATTTCATCCCAAGTTGATTGGTGAAATGAAAGAGCTATGCATAATTTTTGGATTTTTTTATATCAATTTTGTGAACATACATGATTGTGTAAAACTTAGTATGTTGAGTCACAAAATTTGAGAAGATCCACTCGACTTTAACCTCAAATTCAAATTCAACTTTAAGTCTGAATTCAATCTCAACCTTAAACTCAAGTTTGATTTTAACTTTAAATTCAGCCTTAAGTTTAATTTTCAAATTCAAATTCAAACTTTGAGATTTTGCCCCATATCAATTGGTGTAGCGAAAGATTCAAGTTTAACTCTTAAGTTTTACTCATCAATTTTATGAACCACCATGTTGAGTGTAAACTCAACATGATTGAGTCATAAAATTTTGAAAAAAATCAATCAAACTCAAAATTAAAATGTCATTTCCAAATCACTAATTCAAGACACTTTCTTAATTTCAGAAACTCAAGTATACTCAAATGGCTGGGAAACTCGTCTTCTCACTGAATAGAAATGTGCCTGTAGAAGAAATTCTCAATGGCAATTTAATTCAGTATGAAATAGAATTTCAGAACCTCAAGATTTAAATTAATGGGGAAACACTGATTGATCTGTCTGCCACGATACAAGGATATTCTTCTTTAGTTAAGATTAGTTTAAGGTCACGAGTTGACTTCCCCATCTTCAAGATGGAGGTCATTATTGCCCATGTACCCACTGTATCCTCTGATCAAGAGGACAAGAATAAGAAGTCAATAACGATAGAAGAGCTACCATCTCAGTCTGAGATCGGGTCAAGTTCTAGCACCCCTGTCTTCGATAGGAACAAGATGAAGAATTAACTTTGAGGAGCCATAAAAAGGAATCTTAAGGCTAAAAAGACCGTTGAGTTGGAAGCCTTAGAGAGGGCCGACTTCGAGGCCAATCAAGAGTTTGTTGCTCTTTCTACGTACCCCCTCATTGGTGGAAATCACTTCCACCCTTCTCCTGTTGTTGAAAGGAGGGAGGTTGTAAGGACGAGAGTACGATCTTTAATACTTCTTCTTGACTACTACACAGAAAGACTCAAGTAACCTAGAATTGAGCGATCACCAGTAACAGGCCATAGGTCCCCATTTGAGGGTTATAACCCATCCACTCTACTAGATGCTGTTTAGGCGCATTACTACACATGTCCCACTACATCATCTATAGAGGAGGAGGAGTAGAAATAACTCGGGGTCCCACTATCTTAAATACTAGACCACTAATAATTTGAGAGGAGAAATAATTTAAGATTGTGTCAGATAGTGATTTGTCAAAATTTAAACTTTCAACGGGGTCCTATCACAATAAATCTTTTGATTACAATGATGTCGTATCAACTAGGGATAGTGCAGACCCTATAATAGTCCTCCCTCTAAAGAGATTGTAGGAATTCAATTCTATGTTAATAAGGGTCTTGTCACCTAGACTTGCAACTTTTTATGGAAAAGCTTCCAATTTCTGAAGTATACTGGATCTAGATTTTCAAGACAAGTTGATTAACCTTTTTAAAGGAAATTGACCTCTACCTTAAATCTTAATCAGGAGAGAGTTGTAGTTGACTCCATCAAATGTTTGAATGCCCCTCCCTCCCACTGCTTTCATGGGTTGATTTAACTTTTGAATTAAAATCTACCTCAATCTTAAGTTGACTTCAGAAATGAAAATTTTATCAATCTTCTAGCAATCTTCTACATTAATAGGCGATTCTCGCATGTCTAAAATCTGTCCGATTATTTTCCTAGTCAAGTTGAGATTCACATCAAAAGATTGGGTCTGCTTTGAAAATTATTTTTCCTTGTAAAAGAGAATGAATTTTCTTCTTTACTACATGAGACATAATCCCATCATTCCAAAAGAGATCAATCATTTCACAGTTTTTGATGGAATTGAAGCCTCTTCTCAAAATCAATCAAAATAAAAAAGATGTGCAAATGCACAACAACATAAAAGATGCACGAATGTGCAAAAAAATCAAGAAGTGCACAAAGTGCACCAAAAAGTCAAAAGATACGCAAATTGCATCACCAGAAAAAGAGAAGAAGAGTAAGATGACTTCCTTCTTTTAAATCCTTAAATCCAAAAAACTTGATCACCTTTAAATACTTGACTTTGAAGATCTTTGAAAGTTCATTAGGCATGTTAAGTCCTTATGAACTAGTCCCGAGACTAACCAAGAGGGGGTGTGAATTGGTATTTTAAAAAACTTTTCAAACAAATCACGAACTTTAAATCAAAACACAATTCACCACATCAAAATAAGAGTGCATAAATTAAACGCGCAAGTAAAAAACATAGAAAGAACACACCAGATTTATAGTGGTTTGGTCAAACCTTGACGTACATCAATTCCTTGGAGGCACCCTCCGAGTATTGCACTAACCATAATCGACTCTTTTTGCTTTCTCTTGAAGAAGGCAGAGAACATAGACCAATTACTGAAGTAGACTTCCCAAGAACCCCCCAAGGATAAGGGATGATGATCGGAGAAGACGACTTGGAACCTTGCTTGAAGCAACCCTTGTGAACCCTCTTACAAACTCCCCCTCAAAAGTTCCTCCCTCTCTCTCACTCTCTCTCCCTCTCCCCTTGTCTCTCTCAGATTAAGACAACTATAAAAGGTGCTTGGACTTGAGAAAATATGAGTCCTTTAAATAGATTTTTAAGAATTGACTTTATCGTCCAAGATGATATTCCTATCGTCCTGTACAATTAGTACAAATTAAGCTCAATCAGCTCTGACGACTTAGGACAATTAGAAGATTTTTGTTCATATCATCCAGGATGATATTATATCATCCTGTACGATTAGTTCAAATCAAGAAATATTATCCAGACCATCACTCTGAATGGGAGTCTGGACAAAAAAAAATCACTTGATCGTCCAGGCTGATCTATTGATCACCCTGGTCGACTAGTTCAAAATCTGCCCAAATCATCCAGAACATCGCTCTGAATAGGCGTTGGTCATCCAGGAGAAATCAAGGTTTTTGAAATGATCGTCCTGGCCGATCCTACGATCGTCCAGGACAATATGATTGTATCAATCAACCTTAATTACTCTCCTTAATCTCTAGATCAATTTAGGCATAATTATACTATATTGTCCAAGATGATGTCCTGGATGATAATTAAAAAATAAAGCTTCATAAATTGATCTGGCGGCTGATTCTTTCTAATTTGAGCTTATCGTCCAGGACGATAAAAAATTCGTCCAGGGTGATATGCTTAATGACAGCTGCCTTAACCAAGATGCCCTAATAAGGGTTTCTATTTTAGACCGATCATCCATGATGATTTTTGGATCGTCCCGAATGATGTGAGCAAAATAAAAAAACTCTAATTCAGATAGAAAAAATCACTTAAGTGTGTTTGTGTGCAGTGTTACTTAGCATCAAGCACTACAAAGATTACAAATAGACTCAAGAAAGAAAAACGGTTTACAAATTGACTCAGACCTAATCTACCCAATCTTGAGCTGATTCAAACTACAGTCTTGATCTTGTGGACCTGAAATGTTAGTTGGCAAGCCAGTCGTAGTAAAACAAAAGTGTTTACAATCATCAAAAATCTATTTCTAAAAATTAGATATGCAACAATCTCCTCCTTTTTGATGATGACAAACATACAAGAAAATCCAAGCAATGAAGAAAAGACACATCAACTAAATAATTGAATAAAGTACAAAGAAAACAGTACAACAAACTATAGACTACTCCCACTTTTGACATCATGAAAAGGAGGAGGAAAGTAAAACAGAAACTAAGAAGAAACTAAATGATAAACAAAAACAAACAAACTACAAAAAAAAAGAACAGCATAAAAACATTAGTAAAATGATAACCCCTGATCATCTGAAGGAGGAGGTGGTGGTGGTGGCTACTGAAAGTAGCTAGACAGTGAGGCAAACTGTGCTCCAAACCAGGCTATGTCTTGGTCATACTGCTGCTGCTGGTGTGCAACATAGGCGTCAAAATGGGCTAAGTCTTCCATGCGGTGCTACTCGTAATGGGCTATGTCCTCAGCATGTTGCTGCTCCTGTGCAATAACGAAAGTGTAGAAATGGGCCTCCCACTTGTCAAAATGCTCCACCAACTGGTCCAGCTGAGAGTTCTAACAGAGCAGAATAGGTCTAGAAGCAGAAGCGGGAGCCTCCTCCGCTTCGGCCCCCTGAGGTTCCTCATCCCCTAGGTGGAGATGAGTACTATGAAGGACAATGAAAGAGTTATTGGAGTAGAAGGCAGGCTAGAAATTTGGAGGAGCAGGATACTAGAGGTTATATTTGGATTATAAGACATAAACGATGATATGTCCTAGAGCTAGGTTTGGCTTTCTCCTATGACCTGGATCGTAAATTGTGGCCAGGTGTTCGATGTAGCAAAAAATTAGGTCAATTGCATTGAATTGTTGATGGGCTAAAATATAAAAGGTGGTGATCGAAAGAAGACGAGTAACGTGGATGTGATCACCAACTTTTGGAATTATGGATGTACGAAGGACATGTTTGACAGTCCTAGCATCTTTGAGTAAAGAGTTAATCTCTCCAACATGAAAGACGACAATAGTGTTTTGAAGAAAGTGATTGGCCGGATCTCAATCATAATCAGGATCAAAGTAGAGAGTGTGAAGCTTATCTCGTGTGGTGGAGAGCTATAAAAATTCTACATAATCTTGGTATGTGATCTTGACAGGGCGTCGATTCACATACGAGCCAAGAGAAGTGAATGCATAATTTATTCTAAGGCTCGCAAAAAATTTAAACACAAGCTCAGAATTGAAGGGGATTGCGAGCATTAGAATAAAATAGAGAGAGGTGTGAGTGAAAAGGTTGAGTACTGGATAAGAGAGATGGTTGGGATTGATTGACCAAGACACAGTGATGTTAAGAGAGTTGCTATTTTGCATATTTTACATTCTTGCAACTTGTATTATTTTGATGATTTCAATTATTATTGTTTTACATATATCTCCTAACACTATTTGGAACATTTATTTCTTGCTCTAGTGTGTACTAACATTTCAGAAAAATCAACTCCAAGATATTGAAGACTTGTAATCAAATTCAACAAATTTTTATAAGTTTTGATATGAGAGGGAGTGATTGTAATTGAGTGAAAAATCACAATATACACACTCGGGGAACTTTTTTTTGTGAACTAATCGTACAGGACGAACTTAGTTCGTACGGGACGATCATGTCAATTACCCCTAAGGAGAGCAATGGATAAAACAGGTGGAGAGAAATTTTTTCTAAGTCCTAATCGTCCAGGATAAATTTAATAGTCGTCCCAGGACGAACGTCTCGGGATTCTCACTTTCTATTGTTCGTCGAGACAAAATCAATGGTTCGTCTCAGGACGAACGTCTCTGTATTCTCACCATGCCCTGTTTGTCCAGACGAAAAATAAGGTTCGTCCCAGGATGAACGTCTCTATATGTAATAACTGTTTCGTACCAGACGAACTTTGTTCATACGGGACGATTAGCATGTACGAAAATAATTCGTACCAATATACATAAGGTTTATTTCTGACCATTTAAGTAAAATCGTCCAGGATGATCCACGATCGTACGAGATGATTCACAATCATACGGGACGATCCACGATTGTACGGGACGATCCACGATCGTACAGGATGATCCACGATCATACGGGATGATCCACTGCGTACAAAATTGATTACTTACAATTTTTGGGCAGTTTTTCTTATCTTTTGTATAAGTAATTCAAACTTGACTGCCACCCAATCTTTTTGCCATTTGATCTTCGTGCCTATTGAAAGAAAAGTCAAGGAGAGAGTGTGAGAGAGCATTCAAAGGAGGATTCCTACCACGGAAGCTTGAAGGCTTCACTTGGTGTTTAAAGGTAAGAATTTCTACTTGTGAATTGTGATTACTTCACTCTACCACATTAGGAGAGTGTGAAAGGATGGACGGTTCTCTGCCCACATTAGGAGAGTGTGAAAGGATGGACGGTTCTCTGCCAACACTGGGGATTGTGTAAAAGGACTACGGTTCTCTACCACACCGAGTAGTGGTGAAAAGAGTGCTTGTAAAGGCTTCTCCGCCTTGCTGTGGGTGCAAAAGGAGAGACACTATTGGTATTAGTGCAATACTCAGAGGGTGTCTCTAGGGAGTGGTTGTAGGTCTGGTTTAGACCGAACCATTATAAATCTTGTGTCTTTTACTTTACTGTTTTTTATTTTCCCCATTTTTCTTGTTTTAAAAAAACTCTGTGGTTGCAAAAGTTTTCTATAAAAGTTTCATTAAAAAATTTTATTTCGATTCAACAAAACTTCAAAGAGGATTAAGTTTTTAAAAATACCAATTCACCCCCCCTCTTGGTAGCCTTGGGACATTAACTTAGGTCTAACAACCTATTCATTAGACTCAACAAGTGGTATCAGAGCTTTGTTTCAAAATCATAAGTTTAAACTACTTTTTGATTAATGTAGATGGATACATTCGGAAACCGAGATACACCTGAGGGTTACTCTATTACTAGACCTCCACTTTTTGATAATATACCTTTTGATTTTTGGAAAACACGCATGTCTACTTTCTTACAGTCACTTGATTATCGTATGTGAATCCTAATCTAGGAAGGTTATACAAAACCAACTAGATTAATTGATGGAGTTAGGGTAGAAACACCTTTTGCAGATTGGACTATAAAAGAACGTGACTTAGCTCAACTAAATGCCAAATGTTTAAATAGCTTCTTTTGTGCTTTAAAATCTGAAGACTACATGCGGGTTTTCACTTGAAAGGACATATGGGATAGACTTTGTATAACTTATGAAGGGACTAATAAGGTTAAGCAATCAAGACTTAATATATTGTTACATGATTATGAGTTGTTTCACATGAAACCTAATGAATCTATTTCTGACATTTACAAAAGATTCACACAAATTGCCACTTCTTTGCATGCACTTGGTAGAGAATTAACTAATGCTAAAATGGTTAATAAGATTCTTCGTTGTTTACCTACTACTTATGATGCTAAAATTACTACAATTACAGAGTCTAAAGATCTAAACATTTATTCTATTGACAATCTTATTGGTTCACGCATTGCTTATGAGCAAGGAGTTAGTCAAAGAAAGATTGATGTAGGTGAACCACAAAAGGAGAATAATATAGCACTAAAAGTGGAAGAGTCAGAGAGTGAACACTCACAACCTGAGGATGAAGACGATATTACATTAATGACTAGACAATTCAGAAGCTTTCTAAAAAGAACGCAGAAGAGACGCCAGCAATGAAATAGAGGTAAGTTTAACAGAAATGGAAAGGTTTCTAATGAAGTGATTTATTATGAATGCAGGAAACCAGGTCATATCAGGACTGATTTTCCAAAACTCAAAGCCACTCCTAGCAAGGAGAAGGTAGAGGAGAAACCAATTGTAAAGAAGGGCAAGAAGAAGTTTAAAAGAGCTTTTTGGGCGGACTCAGCTTCAGACTCATCTGAGACTGAAAAAGAAGAAGAAGTCACCAATCTTTGCTTGATGGTAGATAATGTTGATCAATCAAATCAAGAAGAGGTATGTGACTTAACTTATGATGAATTATTTGAAGTTTCTGAACACATGCATGATGCATATAGGAAAATGAAAAAGATGCATGCTAGTGTAAGTTTAGAATTGGAAGAGCTTAAGAAGGAACATGAAATCCTTAAAAAAGATCATGCATTAATAGATGTCAATCACATGAAACTACTTGACGAATATGATGACTTGAATAAGAATTATGAGAATTTAAAATCATCCTATGCTGATCTTGAAAAAGATTTTAAAATATTTAAGGATGAATCTGAGAGCAAAACATATCGAATCAATTATAGAAATCGAATCTTGGAAGATATGAATTCATTTTATAAATTGAAAATAAGAGCTCTTGAGGATAATATGATACCCCCAAACTTGAAGATTTTACAAATATTAAATATTATCCTAAATATATGGAATCCCTTAGAAGACAAACAAATGGTAGAAAACTTAGGAATACTTTTCCTAATGTCAAATGTAATAATTGTGGATTATTTGGACATATAGCTCACACCTGTACTTTGAAGATGAAATCTAATTTGGTGTGGAGACCTAAGATGCATAAACCTAGACATATCATACATGCATCTGATTATAAATTGCTAAAAGGTGAACCCAAACTTGTTTGGGTTCCCAGGTCTAACATTTGATATTTTTGCAGGGTCGTTATCACACAAGATCTCGTGAGAGCATATGGTACCTGGACAGCGGATGTTCAAAGCATATGACTGGAGATACTACTCAATTCATAACGCTGGAAGCCAGGAGTGGAGGCAAGGTTACACTTGGAGATAATACCACAAAGAAAGTGGTTGGATCAGGTATGATTGGAAATCTGAAATAAAATTTTATAGACAACGTGTTATTGGTTGAAGGTTTAAAACATAATTTGTTAAGTATAAGTCAACTATGTGATAAGGGCTATAGTGTAAAATTTTTACCTACTAGCTGCATATTAAGCCTAAATGGGAAAGATGTTTTAAATGGAAAAAGGGTAAACAATATTTATATGCTAGATTTAAATTGTATTCAATCTCCTACTGCTTTTTGTTTAAAAACTGTTTCTGATGAATCATGGCTTTGGCATAGGAGACTTTGTCATTCTAGTATGAAAAATCTTAGGAGAATTACCCAAAAGAACTTAGTGAGAGGTATACCAAAACTAGACTTTACTAAGGATCACCTTTGAGATGCATGTCAATTAGGAAAACAAGTGAAGTCATCTTTTAAGTCCAATAAGGATCTTAGAACTAGTAAACCATTGGAAATTTTACACATGGATCTTTTTGGATCAGTAGGAACTGTAAGTCTAGGAGGGAAGGTATACGGATTTGTTATAGTGGATGATTATTCAAGATTCATTTGAGTTAGATTTCTATTTCATAAGAGTGAATCATTTGAGGAATTTAGAAATTTTTTGATTTGGATTCAAAGGAAATTAGGGTGTGAAATAATTTTTATACAAAGTGATCATGGAGGAGAATTTGAAAATGAAAGATTTAAAAATTTTTGTAAAGAAAAAGGAATTGATCATAATTTTTCTGCACCTTGAACCCCTCAACAAAATGGGGTAGTCGAAAGGAAAAATAGAACATTAATAGAAGCCGCCCGAGCAATGTTGGCAGAATACTCACTTCCTAGATATTTTTGGGCTGAGGCGGTTAGCACTGCATGTTATGTTCTGAATAGGGTGAATGTGAGATCGAATTTAAATTAAACACCATATGAGTTGCTAAAAGGTAGAACACCTAATTTGTCTCATTTGCATGTTTTTGGTTGCAAGGTGTTCATTCATAATAATGGAAAATCTGCCTTAGGAAAATTTGATCCAAAATCAGAAGAAGGAATTTTTGTTGAATATTCAAGTGTTGGAAAATCTTATAGGGTATTCAACAAAAGAACTTTGGTCATTGAAGAAACCACACATGTTGTATTTGATGAATCTCGAAATTTGGAAGAGCCAAATGTTGTTGAAGATGAGATTGAGGAAAACTCCAAAAAAATTGATAGAATAAATTTGGAAGAAAATGTGGAAGAAAATTTGGAATTAACAAACCCTTTGCCTAGAGATTTGAGATTTTCTAAAAACCACCCAAGGGAATTGATTATAGGTGAACCTAGTGAGGGTGTTAGAACTAGGAGTGGATTAAACAAAGAAGTCAATCATTCAACCTTTATTTCAACTATAGAACCCACTAATGTAGATCAAACACTTTCTGATGAATTTTGGATATTGGCCATGCAAGAAGAGTTGAATCAATTTGTAAGAAATAAAGTTTGGGAATTAACTTCAAGGCCAAAAGATCAAAATATTGTTGGAACCAAGTGGGTATTCAAAAATAAAATGAATGACCCAGGAGTAGTCTTTAGAAATAAGGCTAGATTAGTTGCTAAGGGGTTTAATCAAATTGAAGGAATTGATTTTGAGGAGACTTATGCCCCTGTAGCTAAACTTGAAGCAATTAGGGTTTTACTAGCCTTTGCCTGTTTTAAATGATTTAAATTATTTCAAATGGATGTGAAAAGTGTCTTTTTAAATGGGGTAATTGAAGAAGATGTTTTTGTAGAATAACCTCCAGGTTTTGAAAATTCTAAATACCCAAATCATGTTTTCAAGTTAAAAAAGGCATTATATGGATTGAAACAGGCACCTCGGGCTTGGTATGAGAGATTGAGCACCTTCCTACTTGAAAGATCTTTTGAAAAAGGAAGTGTAGATACAACTCTCTTTTTAAAGAAATTTGAAAAGGATATACTCATTATTCAAATTTATGTGGATGATATCATTTTTGGATCTTCAAATAAAAATCTTTGTGATGATTTTTCTAAAACAATGAGTAGTGAATTTGAAATGAGTCTAATGGAAGATTTAAATTACTTTCTAGGTTTTAGCATTAAGCAATTTGAGGAAGGTATATTTCTTAGTCAAACTAAATATGTTAAGGACATCCTCAAAAAATTTGAAATGGACAATGCTAAACCTGTTAGTACATCAATGAGTTCCTCAGTTCAGTTGGATAAGGACCTTAAGGGAAAATCTGTTGATCAAAAAAAATATAGAGGGATTATTGGATCTTTACTTTACTTGACTGCTAGCCGAACAGATATTATGTTCAGTGTTTGCTTATGTGCTAGATTTCAATCAGATCCAAAAGAATCACAATTGACAGCAGTGAAAAGGATTTTAAGATATTTACTAAGAACTCAGAACTTAGGAATTTGGTATCCTAAGTTTAGCTCTTCATTTGAAATTATTGGTTATTCAGATTCTGACTTTACAGGCTGTAGAGTGGATAGGAAAAGCACTTCTGGAATATGTCAATTCATTAGAAATTCATTAGTTTCATGGTCTACTGCAGAAGCAGAATACATTGCATTAGGAAGTTGTGTGGCACAAGTACTTTGGTTAAAATAACAGTTGATTGATTTAGGATTAACTATAGGCACTATTCTAATTTTTTGTGATAATACTAGTGCTATTTGCATTTCCAAAAATCCTATTCAACATTCAAGAACCAAACACATTGACATAAGACATCATTTCATAAGGGATCATATATCCAAGGGAGAAATTGAACTTACCCATGTTACAACTGAAAATCAACTTGCAGACATTTTTACAAAACCTTTAGCCTTTGATACTTTCAGTACATTAAGAACAAGGCTTGGTGTAATTGATTTGAATGCTTAAATAAAAATGTTTTTGCAATATTGATGTTTCAATTTTCGTAGTTTAAGTTTTTATGATTTTGTTTTTGTGATTTTTGTTTGTTTTTGAGTGATTTTTTATTTAGAGTCTGTACATTTGTAATTTTCTATTGTGCTTTGTGTGTTGATTTTGGATTTCTTTGATAAAAATACAAAAATCCAAAAATTTGTGTTAATCGTCCGGGACGAAAAATTTTCGTACGGGACGATGTGTGAAAAATGTCAATCTGCGTGATTTCAAACCGTCTTGAGAACTATTTTTAATGTAGTTTGTCTGTACGATCTGCACGATCGTCTGGGACGAAATATCTTTTTCTCAAATGTCGGTACGATTGATTGCAGCAGTTGAAAGGATAAGACTATTTTTATTATGAACTTCGTCCGTACAAACCTTTGGTTCGTCCAGACAAACATATGTTGGTTCATAGCGGGGGACGGTTTTCAACTGCCATTAAAACGAGTTAACTTTTGATCATCTGTACGAACACGTGTTCGTCTGTATGATCGTCTTGGTCAACGCTTCGTAAATTGTGTGATTACGAAAAGCCGTTATTTTTTTAACACATTTATTCATCCATACAAAATATTTTCGTACGGGGACTAATTAATTTCATACGGGACGAACGGATTTTCGTCCGGTACGAACATCATTTTTTATTTAAATTAACGGTAATTTTTACTGAATAGTCACTCTCACACATCACTTTCAAAGACTTCATCTTTTCAAATCTTTCAATGGCAAGTTCTAGCAAGCGCCAAAAGACTTTGGCTAAGGGCCCTCCTAGGAATACATCCGAAAACTTCCTGTCTATAGCCAATGAAGAATCTTTTCCTAGGTTCGTCTCTGCAAAAATCACTCCATCTAGAGTTCTTCTTCAGGAGCAGTTGACCTTTACGGTAATGCACCTTTTTGCTTCAACTCAATTTGGATTAATCCTCACCTTAGTCCATCTCTACAATAATGAAACCTTCAACTATTTTCTGCCAAACATGTCATTTAATTCCGACCACTCTGTTATCAGTTCTTTTATCTTCAAAAAGAAAATAGAAATCACCAAGGCTGACCTTGGTATCTTCTTAAATTTAAGGACTGAAGGGATTAGAGCGCACACCTTTACCACCACTAGCTTTGATTGGACTAAAGTTAACTGTGTTCTTAGAGGAATAAAAGTTAAGGATCATTTGCCAAAAGTAGCCACTTTAACTCTTAATGCCCGAATCATCCAACATGTTCTTAGATCATCTATTATACCTAAAGTTGGTGATAGAGTCAACATCACTCCACTTCTCTCTACAGTTACCTACCTGTTAATGACCAGGCAACCCATAGATGAGACTTAACTCCTAATTGAATATATTTATGGTCTCTTTGAAATTGGTCATGGAGATCTTAAAAGGAAAAAGAATATAGACTTAGGCCATCTGATTGCCTACATTTTAGAGAAGAAGTATGATTTAACTCACCTAGATTAAGACTTTGAAGAACCACTCTACTACAACGACGGTTCATTTAGGGCAATCTTCAACAAAGACGAGCCAAGCAAACCTTATGTAGTATTGAGTGAAATAGAAGAAGAGGGTGAACCTTCACATGTTGCTGAACCAAATTATCAGGATTTGGTTCAAAGATTTAACAACTTAGAGGCTCACTTTGATCAAAGATTTGATCAAATTGAAACTCATCTACAACAGCAAGACCTTCAGTACAATCAAGACATGGGATTCATGCGTGAACAGATTAATTCCATTAATTCCAATATGTTTGTGATGAGTAGTTATTTCAACTTTTTTAGTGCTGCACCACCTCCTCCTCCAGATCAGGGTCCTTCAGAATGATTGTAGTATTTGTTTAAGTGTCTCTTTTTTAGTTGATGTGTTTGTGATGTGTTTTAGATTATTATCTTTTTCCTTGTTTTAATGTTGTTGTTATTGATATCATGTACCTTAAATTGTAATATCTTCATTTGATATCAATACATGTTGCAATGTTTTGTTGTCTAATGTTTTGGGAAATGTGTGTTAGACTTTATGACTTTCAATTTTTTTTAATCTTAATAGTGCCTTATTTAAATTGTAAATTAAAATTAATTTTATTAAAAAATATATTTATTCTACAATTAAGAAATGCTTATAACTTGATATTACTAGAATCTTCAATTCCATGTCTCTTATTTAGACTACTCTAGTACTAATATTATTATTGCATTTTAGATTTTTTCTTATTTTGTATTTCCCTTTTCAAATAGTATTTATGCACTTAGAAAAATTTGAAATCTTAGATTATTGACTTTGGAAAGAATTCAATTACTCTTGAAAAGTGTACAAATGTACAAAAATCAAAAGAGTTGTGCAAAAAATTTGTAATGTCAAAAAGAGGTATAAAATAAGCCAACAGTAAACAAATGCACAAAAATGTGCCAAATATATATATATATATATATATATATATATATATATATATATATATATATATATATATATATATATGAACAAGATGCGCAAAGCGCCACATGTGGTAATTCTTTCTTTCCAAACTCTTTCAATCTCTTAATTCAAATTGATCTTATGTTCATTTATACTTGACATTGAAATGTGAAATATAATATTTTTTATTCATCCCTCGTGCAATGATTTTCTTTATCTTAATGTCTAAATTGACACATGCCTTTGATAAATTCTTTTTATTCTCTATGTTATAACACTTCTTCAAGTATATGAATCTCTATGATTTCTCTAATGACTTAATTTTATTTGCATATCTTATTTCAATCACTTTGAAGATTAAAATTTAAATTGAATTTCATACTTCTACTTACATTTCTATCTTTCTTTTCTTCTTCACTTTTTGCTGTTGTAAAAAAGGGGAAGAAATTGTTTATTCTTTTGTTTTGTTTTGTTTTTTTTAATTTTTTTGGGGTTTTGGTTGTTCTTATTGTAGTTGAGTGTGTGTTTTGATTATTTCTTCAAAATTAAAAACACTTTTTTTTTTACATATAAGCCTCCTTATATTTCATGTATTCATTAATTCAGGGAGAGTTTAGGGAGATATTTAGAATTGGAATTCCTATAAACAATAATTGTTTTGCCATCATCAAAAAGGGGGAGATTGTTAAGAGAGTTGCTATTTTGCATGTTTTACATTCTTGCAACTTGTATTATTTTGATGATTTCAATTATTATTGTTTTACATATATCTCCTAACACTATTTGGAACATTTATTTCTTGCTCTAGGGTGTACTAACATTTCAGGAAAATCAACTCCAAGATATTGAAGACATGTAATCAAATTTAACAAATTTTCATAAGTTTTGATATGAGAGGGAGTGATTGTAATTGAGTGAAAAATCACAATATACACACTTGGGGAACTTTTTTTTGTGAACTGATCGTACAGGACGAACCTAGTTCGTACGGGACAATCATGTCAATTATCCCTAAGGAGAGCAATGGATCGAACAGGCGGAGAGAAAATTTTTCTAAGTCCTAATCGTCCAGGACAAATTTAATAGTCATCCCGGGACGAACGTCTCGGGATTCTCACTTTCTACTGTTCGTCCAGACGAAATCAATGGTTCGTCCCAGGATGAACGTCTCTGTATTCTCACCGTGCCCTATTCGTCCAGACAAAAAATAAGGTTCATCCCAGGACGAATGTCAAATAAGGTTCGTCCTAGGACGAACATCTCTGTATTGAAGCTTGCTCTGTTCGTCCAAATGAAAACTATTCATCCCAAGACGAACTGAACCAACTTACGTCAGTTGGTTACGTCCTAAAGAATTTCATGAACCGACCTATGTAATAACCTTTTCGTACCAGACGAACTTTGTTCGTACGGGATGATTAGAGTGTATGAAAATAATTCATACCAATATACATAAGGTTCGTTTCCGACCATTTAAGTAAAATCGTCCAGGACGATCCACGATCGTACGGGATGATCTACTGCGTACAGAATTGAATACTTGCAATTTATGGGCAGTTTTTCTTATCTTTTGTATAAATAGTTCAAACTTGACTGCCACCCAATCTTTTTGCCATTTGATCTTCGTGCCTATTGAAAGAAAAGTCAAGGAGAGAGTGTGAGAGAGCATTCAAAGGAGGATTCCTACCACTGGAGCGTGAAGGCTTCACTTGGTGTTTAAAGGTAAGAATCTCTACTTGTGAATTGGGATTACTTCACTCTTTTCTTTCTTTCTTCTAGATTTCTTGTGAGAAGATCTGTCAAGGAGATTTGGTTCTCTGCCGACACAAGGAGAGTGTGAAAGGACGAAGGGTTCTCTGCCCACATTAGGAGAGTGTGAAAGGATGAAGGGTTCTCTGCCCACACTAGGAGAGTGTGAAAGGACGAAGGGTTTTCTGCCCACATTAGGAGAGTGTGAAAGGACGAAGGGTTCTCTGCCCACACTAGGAGAGTGTGAAAGGACAAAGGGTTCTCTTCCCACATTAGGAGAGTGTGAAAGGACGGATGGTTCTCTGCCAACACTGGGGATTGTGTAAAAGGACTACGGTTCTCTGCCGCACCGGGTAGTGGTGAAAAGAGTGTTTATAAAGGTTTCTCTGCCTTGCTGTGGGTGCAAAAGGAGAGACACTATTGGTATTAGTGCAATACTCAGAGGGTGCCTCTGGGGAGTGGATGTAGGTCTGGTTTAGACCGAACCACTATAAATCTTGTGTATTTTACTTTACTGTTTTTTATTTTCCGCATTTTTCTTTTGTTTTAAAAAAAAACTCTTTGGTTGAAAAAAATTCTATAAAAATTTCATTAAAAATTTTCATTTCGGTTCAACAAAACTTCAAAGAGGGTTAAGTTTTTAAAAATACCAATTCACCCCCCCTCTTGGTAGCCTTGGGACATTAACTTAGGTCTAACAACCTATTCACTAGACTCAACAAGTGATGCTTTCTATTTTATAGTGATAATAGACAGCTTGATTATTCGCCTTCACGAAGTGAGGGTCCATGGTGGCCCTCGAGGAACTTCCCAAAACTTGGTGAGAACGCTTCCCTCCTTCCATGATCACTAGAAAGCAAGAAAATATGAAGTAGGAAGCTAGAAGAGGAAGAAAGTGTGAGAAAAAATGGCTGGAGGGCTCTGAATTTAAAGAACTTATCGGATTGTCCAGGATGATCGCAGGATCGTCCAGGATGATCTGGTGCAATAATTGCGGCTTGATGATTAGTAAAAAAGAAAGTCATATCATTCAAGATGATCAAATATCATTCGGGATGATTAGACACAGGCGATTGTCCCGAGGCGATAATTCGGACGATCGTTGAAAAAGCAGATCGTCTAGGATGATGAGGTGGATTGTCCAGGACAATGATAAATAATGGATCATACCAACCAAATTTAAAATGTTTAAATGCACTGCCACGTGTATCATCCAGGATGAATAGGTGGATCATCCGGGACGATTCTCCAATAATGGTTCATACCGGCCAAATTTAAGGCTTATTAAACATATGTCTATGTGTATCATCCAGGACGAACAATAGATCGTACATGATGATTACCATTATAGAAAGCATCATCCAGGATGCAAAAGGATAGTCCAGGACGATCACATATGATTGAATCAGATATCGATCAGATCATCCAGGATGATAAAGAGCAGAAGGGTCAAAACATTTAGCAAATAGAATTTTAGAAGTGAATTGAACACACAATCCAGGACGATATGAATATCATCCAGAACGATATGCATAAAAGTTTAAATCAGAGGATGGATGGATATGATCAGACAAGGCCCAAAAATAGTAAAATCAAGTGAAAATGATAAAAATAAGATACAAAGGAGACATAAAAATGAACAAAAACAAGGATTTTGTTTTATCAAGGCATGAATGTGACATAGTCTCCATGTGATTGATTTTAAAAATTTTGTAAAGATTAATGAGTTAACATTGTCGAAATTCAAAAAATAGTTATAACAACCGATCATGTTAACCCTAACTCGGTCTTCTTTAGGGTAAACCGTCTTCTAAAAATAAAAATCTAAATCAGAAAAGACAATTGGTTTAGAAAAGGAGATCTGTTCAAAAACTTGTTTCCGAAAGAATATTTTATAGAAGAATATATCAAAGTAATTAGTTACAATTAGAAATTTGAAATCAAGTCTTTTGAAAATAATCAAGTGACACATGATGTCTTCTAAGATTTAAAAAAAATAAAAGAGAAGAAGCTAACTTTTGGTGGGCTCATTTTATGCCTCTTGTCAATTTGATTGACGCTTTACACATCTTTTGATTTTTTTTACACTTTGTGTGTTTTTTTTCAATTTGGCGTCATTGCGCATATTTTGTTTTTGACATTATTGGCCACTTTTTTAATTAACTTTTATGCAAGCTAGATCCCTTTAAAAAATTCTTAGATATTCTTAGTTGTGATTATATCTTCTAAATATTAGAGAAGAAAAACTCACTCTCTAATATAGGGAAGAATGAATCACAAAACAGAATAAAAAATCATATGATAATTTCAATGACATGATTACAAAAATATGAAAGTAAAATAAAGACTTTGAACATTATATTTATAAAATAGTTTACTGTAGCAAGATTGAAAAGTCTCAGTTTCAAAAAGCATTTGTTAATTTGAAATAGATTTTTATTTTATTTTTTGAAAAGAGCAATAAATGCATTAGTAGCTAAGAAAGCAAACAAAAAATTAACTATATGGTCGATTCCTCCTTCAAAATATCAACAAATAAAGGAGGAATCTTATTCAAGCAGAATTCTTCCCAAATAAAATTTTTGGCTGAGGCATACTTAGCACACCAATCATCCAACTTGTTTCTACTTCTATCAACACAAGAAATAATAAGCAAATTAAAATCAGAAAGGAAACCATACTCTTCTTCTCCTTTAAAGCGATTAACTCTTGCCTTTTGAAGTCTTCTAATAACATTTGCATTATCCCCTTCAATGATAGCTCCTTTGTATTTGAACATCCAATCTTTGACAATATCCTTCAAAGATTTGATAGCTTGAAGCTCCAAATGAAATACATTCCAATGAGTATATTTTACTCCAAAAGCCATTAAAAACCTTCCCTTACTATCACGTATAACACCTCAAACACCAGCTTTATAAGATTCTTCTAGAGAAGCATCAACATTGATTTTCAACCAATCGGGTGGAGGGGGATGCCAAGTTTTTGACAGCCTAGGAGGCTGGTTAACATCCCATGAATTCAAATAGGTTATAATATTCAATTTAAAAATAGAAGAATAACTAACAGCATTGACAGCCACCGAAATTGATCCTTCTACCACTTTATCATGAATCCATTTGTTTCTAGCCTTTTAAGAAAAAAACAAGACATTAAGGAATAAATTGAGAATCATACCATTATGATTTGCTGAAATTTCCATCCAATTCCAGCATTCTTGAATGTTTTCAAAGAAAGGAATCTGAAATCACCATTTGCTTAATTGAGATAACGCCTCCTTAATTTTTGAACATTTGAATATAATGTGCTCCGTATCTTCAATGCCATCCAAACACCTAGGACATATCTCATTCTCTTGATTTCTTCTCCGAACCAGATAATGAAATGTTGGTATAGCTTCCTTGAATAATCTCCAGCAAAAAATTTCAACTCTTGGGCTGATTTTGGCTTTCTTCATCCAAATAGAGTACTTAAACTCAGTCAGATTTAGAGATTTAGCTTCAGCTATCATTCTAGGAATTGATCTCCCTGAATTCTTGAGTATCAGCTCCTGCTTGTCTTCCCTTTGATCACTGTTTATACTTATTTGTATAATGAGTTCAACCATTTCATTTACAAATACTCTTCTTAATTCAACCACATCCCATTCATCACCTTCTATGAATTTATCCAAAAAAATAGTTTCTTCATCCTGAGGGACAACAAAGGAAGGCCATTCATTTATTTTTCTATCAAACAGCCACTTGTCTTCAAAAACTTTGATCTTGGATACATTCCCCCCACTCCATTTCAGAAATGGTTGCAGAACTTTTCCTCCATCAGTCAATATTTTCCAAGAGGAAGAAACATTCCTCTTATAATTGCATTCATCAATTCTGGATCCGTATTTGGGAGCTAACAGATTGAATAGAAATGAATTTTTATTCAAAAATCTCCAAGAAAGTCTTTCTCTCAGATCAGCAACTTTAGAAGTAGGAGAGCACAATCCCCTTCCACCTTTGTCCACCGGTTTGCATAGATCCTCCCATTTTACATAATGAATGCCAAATTCACCATTGGGCTTATTCCAAATAAAATTTCTACAAAGCTTGTTAATTTCTTCAAAAATTCTCATGGGGACCAATGAATGAGTACCATAGAATACAGGAATTGCCAATGAAACCATCTTCACAATTGTTATCTTCCAGCCAAGGAGAGAAGCTTACTTCCCCAAGTATTAATCTTCTTTAAGGATTTTTCAATGATGAATTGAAAATCATTAGCCTTTAGTCTCCTCAATGTCATTTTAATCACAAGGTAAGTAATTTATTTTACTTCCTTGATTCCCAAAGCTCTTGTTATAGTCTTCCTCCTCCTTCTATCAACCATTTTACCAAATAAGATACCATAGTTTCCCATGTTAATGTTTTGTCCTGTCCAATTACTGAAATTGGATAGAATTCCTTTCACCTTCAAAGCAATCTTTTTACTTGCTTCCAAATATATCATTACATCATCAGCATAAAGCAAGTGGGAAATTCGAGGACCATTAGTAGATATGTTCATCCCAAGATTAGTCAAAGCTAGTGCATTTGAAAGGAGTTGTGAGCACAATATAAAAAGAAATGGGGACAAAGGGCAGCCTTGTCGGAAGCTGCTTTTTGCTGAAATCCAGTCTGAATTGCTCCTATTGATTATAATAGAAAATCTTGGCTTTAACACACATTCCAAAATAACTTTGGAAAATAAAGGAGGGTATTCATAGTATTTCAAGACTCCTTCAAGAGTATCCCAATTCATTGAGTCATATGCTTGTTCCATGTCAATCTTGTAAGCTACAAGCCCTTTGGAAGATTTTGAAAATCTGAATTTGTTAAAAACCTCTTGAGCAATTAAGATATGATCTGAAATAGATCTCCCTTGAATGAAAGCTACTTTCTCTTTAGAAATGACTTTTGGAATAATAAAATATAGCCTATTAAGAATGAATTTAGTTGCCACTTTGTAGACTGAATTACAAAGACTAATAGGCCTATAGTTTGAGGAGCTCATAAGATTAGAAATCTTTGGTATTAACACAATCAAAGTATCTTTACACTACTTCTCCATATCTCCATGTTGAAGAAAATATAAAATAGCATTTAAGAAATCCTTCTTTATGATTTCCCAATAAGTTCTCAAAAAGGAATAAGTGATCCCCTCACAACCTGGTGCAATATTGCTGCCAAAGTCTTTGATAACAGCCTCTACTTCCTCCTCCATGAAGGCTCTGGATAACCAAATTCTATCATCACCATTCACTATAGAATTCAGATTTGGCCATCCCTCTAAAGAGCTCTCCCTTTGCCTCCATTTTTGTATAAAAAATCTGAGCAATACACCTTCAATTTGATCTTGTCTCTCCACTACATTACCATCCTCATCTTTTATCTTCACAATGTTATTCAACCTCCTTTTTGCACTAGCATAATATTGAAAAAATCTGGAATTGCTATCCCCTTCATTCATCCATTTTTTTTTGGCTCTTTTGCTTCCACAAAGTGTTTAATTTAGCCATAATAGAATTCAGCTCCAACACTTTAGCTTTTAATCTCCAGCATTCTTCATCAGACAAATGGCCCTTTTCAACTTCTAAATTTTGAATTTCCAGAATTTCCTTCATCAATTTATCCTTAGATAAGTTCAAGTTCACCTTCTTTTCCTTGCTCCAGAAAAACAAAGATCTGAGAGTTCTTTTAAATTTTGAATTCAAAATATGAGTGTGACTCCCTTGATAATTAATGGTCCAAGATTTCTTGACCACCTTGAGAGCAGCCGGGTATGAAATCCATACATCCTCAAACTTAATGGATTTAACATATTGGAATTTTGAATTGATAATGTTGAGGACTAAAGGGCAGTGGTCGGAAGCTATTCTAGCTAAGTGATTAACAATTAAAGGAGAAGATAAATTTAAAGCATAAGTGTTAAAGAAACACCTGTCAAGCCTTTCCAGAATCCGAGCTCCTCCAATTTTGTTTTTGCACCAAGTGAACCGTGGTCCAATGAAGTTAACCTCATGATAATCATTGTTAGCAAAGAAAGATTCCATTTCTTTAGAGCCTTGAGAATAAGAAAACCTTTTACCACCTTTTTTGTCTTCTCTTGAGGTGAGGCAATTGAAGTCTCCAGCTATCACCATTGGATACTCCACGGATGAATTAAAACCGAGCTTCTCCCAAAGTTCTCTTCTTATACAGCAATCTTTATTAGCATAAACTGCTGCCACCCTCCACTTGCTGTCATTCTTGATCACAAGGTCTCCAATGATGCATTGATTAGAAGAGTCTACCATATTAAAGTTAGCTACAATTGCATTCCATAAAACAATCATGCCTCCAGATAATCTATTAGAGGATACCATATCATAGCTCCAACCATCACCAATAAGATTGTTAACTTCTTTCCTTTCTATAGAAGTCAATTTAGTTTCCAACAAACCCACTAAAATTACATTATGCAATCTCACAAACTCTTTTAGGAATAGAGAAGCACTCTTCTTTTTTGCTCCTCTACAATTCCAAAAATCAAACAAAAACATTTAATGAATGATGGGGGATTGGCTCCCCACGTTGCCTTTGATATCCATTTCCAACCTCCTGCTCCTTAAATTCGAACTGATTGGACCCAAGTCCTTCAATTGTTTGGATTTCTTCTTCTTCACATTAATACATGCATCTTCATTAGATTGAACTAAAGGATTTGAGATGCAACTGGGATCAGAAAAATTCTTATTTGGAGGTTTTTCCTGTACTTGATCTTCAACCTTTACTTCTGGAATAATCTCTCCTTCTTCTGTTTGATTACTCAATAAACTGAATCTGTTGTTACAAGTTTGATTTAACAAGATCAACTTTCCTGGACTGATGTTTTTAGAAGCAGATGCTTTCTTAGTTTGTTCTTCAACAATTTCTTTTAGCTCATTGTTATTAGAAATAGGATCTTCAACAGCATCTGGAATAACTTCCAAATTCTCCTCATCTATTTTATTATCAATATTTCCATAAACATTATTTAACACCTTTTTCTTCCACAAACTTTTATTAACTTTATGTAGAGGGCGGTTGAGAATTTGATTCTGACTTTGATAGTTGGATATTTTCCTCCCTCTATTAACAACAAGCCAAGGCCCATAACCTGTATCTTCTTTAGCTTTTACTGCTGCACTGATTTCTGAAACATAATTATTCCCTGCTATGATTTTCTCTCCCAAGACTTCTTTACAGACTTCAATATTGTGTCATATTAGACCACATTTGAAGCAGAAATTAGGCACTCGTTCATACTCAATCCTTTGATAGAATCTTCCAGCTTTTCCTTCAACCCAAACACCAAGAGGAAGCTTGTTGTTCAGTTGAATCCGGACACATACTCTTCCGAATTCTCTCCTTCCTCATTGGAACATATTTCCGTCAATCAAATATGGCTTTCTAACCATTGAAGCGATTCTACACAGATTGATGTTATCCCAACAATGAAGAGGTAGATTTGGCATTCTTATCCAGATTGGAGCCGTCAATCCTTTCAAAGAATTTGTAGAGAAATTTTGGGACCATTTGTCCATTCCAATGATTTAGCCATTGACAAACCATGGACCATTTGTCATCACTGCCTCCATGTGTTCTGGTTCATAAAATGAACATAACACCCATCCCATGCCTAGCATTGTCAAGTGGAATTTTCCAAATTGCATCCTTTGCCTTCTTAGCTTAGAGCTGATAGTTCTCAATGGAGGGTCGCCTCCAAACACTTTTATAACAATTGAGTTGCAGAGTCTATTTGCATTTTCCTTTTCATTATCTTCATGTAGTTTTACTGTCAATCCATCTACAGCAAGAAAGTCGCCCAGTTGAAGATCCGAAACTTTAATATTCTCCTTTTTACTCCAAGCAATTTTTTTCTCACCTTCAAGTTCACCAATTAAACATGGAACATCAACTCCACCAATTCCTTGATCAGCTGATTCTGCTTCTCTAACATTGAATATATCAGGGAATAACAATTTCTCTGTTTCACCATTCACGTGTGGAGAATTTGATTCATTTTTCCTTTTGCTTGCTTCAGAATTTGCCATATTAGGATTTATAGACCAATTGCAATCTTGATTTTCCACTACTTTGATGTTTATAATTCCACTGGAAGAGGGGCTATTCATCTTCAATGCTAGAGAGGAAGGTGACGCATCTGAACCATCAGAAAGTTTCAAAGCAACACTTCCTTTAAGAAATCTTCCCACATCTTCTTCAATCACTTTACCTTTACCTTTTCCAATGACCTCCGGTTCAATCCTTGCTGCTACTCCACCTTCTTTGATAACAATTCCTTTGTTATTCATGGTTTTATTAATCAGACCAAAACCATTTTTACCAACACCGAATGCTGGAGAGGATAACAATTGACGTGATGATCCGTTCAAGACCTTAGTCACTGAACGACGATCTTCCAAGGTACCGCCGGCCGGAAGAAGACGGCGAGTGTCCGCCGCCATTGAAAGCCGAAAATCCCGCGAACTGAAATTTTTGAATTCCCGTGAAAAAACCAAGCCATTTTCTCAGAGTTTCTCTCACTACTTTCTCTCACTACTTTCTCTCCAAATAGATTTTTATTTAGAGAAGAAGATTACACCACTAAAAGAGGTTAGAGAAAGAGACATAATTAATGGTGTTTTCACCCTTTAACAGATTAAGAGATGTAAAAATATTGACTCACAAAATTTCAAAATAAAAAATAAGGCAAAAAATATCAATTTCAATGATGATTAAAAAAAAAAATTTAAAAGTATACAAAAATATAAAGCAACAAAGGCAAAAGAAATAAAAATAGCAAGAAAAATAACAGAAAAAATAAACAACAGAAAATAGATCAAAAATTAGTTGGAATCAAGTTCATGCATTTAAAGTACTGAAAGTGTCGAAGGCCAGTGGTTTAGTAAGGATGTCAGCTAGTTGATTTTTAGTTGCCATATGGTGTAACTCAATGTCTCCCTTGGTCACATGGTCTCTAATGAAGTGATGCCTTATGTCTATGTGCTTGGTCCTTAAATGTTGGATAGGATTCTTAAAAATGCAGATGCACTACAGGAAAAACACCGAAATCCGGCGATTTTTTTCGGCGGTTACTCTATATTAACCGGCAGTTTTTTGGACTACCGGCGGCTTTATGGCAGTTTTTTGGCCGCCGGAAAAAATCACGTAAGAAACTTGTACCGGCCGTGTTTTACCGGCGGTTTTTTTTTTGCGGTGGTTTTCCGGCGGCCTAGACCGCCAGTTACAACCGGATTTTGAACCGGCAGTTTTTCGGCCGTGACGCCGCCGGTTATTTGACCGACGGCTTACCGGTCGGTCAATTTACCGATGGTCCTCCGGCAGTTTAGTTGGGCGTCGTTTGTTTTTTAAACCGCCGGCAAGCGCCGGTAGACCGCCGGTTCGTTTACCGGCGATAGCCGGCGGTCTAGCCGTTGGTAGTACCGACGATCTAAACCGCCGGATGTCCACCGTAATACCGCCGGTGGCCGTCGGTAACCGCCGGTAATAAACCGGCGGTGTAATGCCTTTACCGGCGGCTGGTTATTGGCCGTCTGATATCGTAGTTTCCGGCGGCCAAACCGCCGGTAAGCCGCCGGAAATCTTTAGCACCTGAAAAAAAAATTGATAGCATCCCCTCTATTTGAGGGAGGTTCACCCTAAAGTCTAAACATGTAGAAAAAGTAAGATATGTTGGGCAACACGCCGCTATATTCATCAGAACCATAAATTATAAATACAATCACAAGCTCATCATAAGATTACAATCACAAAATTCACAAGTAAGTTCATGATAATGTTACAATCACAAGTTCAGAAGTTCACAAGTTCTAATTAATACAATCATCAAACATAAAAAATATCTAATCATCATCTGTATCCTCACTGTCTGCAGATGACTACTCCTGTTGGTCCTTCTTCCTCTGTTTTTTAGCTCTGTAAAATTGCAACTCTGCTTGCATTTCATTATGAACCTTTCTCATTTCTTCAATCTCTCTAGATTGAACCCTTTTCATCTCTTCAATCTCTCTAGTAAGCGCTGCAACCCTCTCGCTTATAGATTCTTCAGCTCCACTTGGATCATGAAATGCAGAGGTGTATGAACTGCCCTCAATAGCAAAAGCCTGTGAACCCATGCCATATACCCTCCCCCTCTGTCTTCCACCAACAACTTCTGACCATGTCTGATACTCAGAAATGTGGGCCGATCCAGAAGATGATCCCTCGCCAGTCGAAAGCCGACTTTCTCTAGCTCGTACGAAATCATCCTATGAGTTACAATTAGTTTTATTAAAATAATTTTTTATTCTAAAACTCCAAAAAATTTTACTCACACGAGTCTTCTTAGACTTCTCATCAACCCACTGATGGTCAGCTTGATGTTGATGAGTCCTTGTATGCAACTCCGATGGTATTGGCTCCCGACCAAGATGCTCTTTCTGAAAATTTGATGCTTAGTTATACTAACATAAATATATGTAATAAACCAATTCAAAACACTTACCAGTTGCCGCCTATGTTCCGAATGAGGTACAGATCCACCAGTATGAAGAGAGCTTCCTAAACCGCCGCAGTTAGAGGCTCTGTTCTGTTTATTCTGCTCTCTCATTTTTATGAACTCAGGGGTAGCCCAAGCACTACTCAAATCAGCCCAAACGCTCTCTCCAATCCAATTAGGACGCTGCCCGAACTTTCTAATATTCGTGAACATGTCTCTGAGATGGATCGCTCCTCTCCTCTCAAAATTTGATCTGATCCTCGTGCTGTACTCAGGCAACCACCTAAATTCTTTATGTAAAAATTTAGGCAATATCAAAAAGATTAGTACAAATTAAATCATATATTTGAAATCATACCAAAAAAAACATACCTGAAATTCTCCAAACCACATATCTCTAACTGGCTTTGGGATCTTCTTCCAGGATAAGTAAGGAGCATCATATTTATTCTTTATTATATCCTAGATCATATGTATAGGTGGCCTTGAAGGATTGAAGCTGCAAATGACTTTTTTTTTATCAATAACATGTAATATATCAAAATAAAAACAACTTAATAACTTAAATTGAACTTACTTATCGCCGTCAGGCTCGATGTATTGATGCTTATCTGTTGTTGATGCACGATCGCTAGCGCCAACCTCTGGTGGTCTTGATGGTCCACCCTGTTCATGCTACACCGGATAGGGGTAGTAATATGGGTAAGGGTAAGGAGGGTGAGGACTAGTGGATGGACCAGCTGCATGTGATGATGGTGGAGGGTAATATGGATAGAATGGAGAAGCATGTGTCTGATTTGGAGAGGAGAAGCGAGGACTCGTCGAGCTGGGAGGAGGGAAGTGGCCAGGGAAGTATGGAAGTACAACAGGAGGTGGATCTAAATGTCCCTGACCCTGCTCTGGTGAATGCTGCTGGCTCCTAGCAGGTGGTGGCGGTGGTGGTGTAGGTAGATATGGTGGAACTGAAGGCCCCTCACCTACCTCAGCTTGTGTGAGTCTGCTAGCAGTAATCTTCTTGAAATTACTAAACGACAAGAGGGGGGGTGAATTGTAAAAACTTCTTAATAATAAACTTAACCCTAAACAAGAGTTCTAATTTTTTTTTATTGTTTTTGAAACTTTAAAACAAAGATTTTTGCAATTTTTTTTTCTTTCAAAAATTTCACATGCAATAGATATGACAAATTTAAAATGCAAGCAAAAAGTAAACAACGATAAGGAAAGAACACACCAAAAATTTTATAGTGGTTCGGTCAAAATATGACCTACGTCCACTCCCCGGAGTCCTCCACTCCGGGATTTTCACTATCAAAATAGTTCTCCTTTTGCCCCCCTCGGCAAGGCGGAGAAGCCTGTACAAACCTCCCTTTCACCAACCGGTGTGGCGGAATACCAAACTCTATTTTCACCCTCTTGGCGATGGCAGAGAACCTTCTCGTTTTTCTCCCTCCTGGAGAAGGCAGAGAACCTCGAGGTAACGGATGTAGACGAGCCTTTCCCTTGGAGATCCTTCCTCAAATCCTTCTCGGGCCACAGGAGGAGCAAGATGCAGCAAGCTTGGAGCAACCGTGTGATCTCCCTCACACCTCTTCTCCCTCACAACGCTCACCTCCTCCTTCCTCTCTCAACCCTCAAGAATTTCTCTAGAGTTTTCTCCCTTGGAATCCCTCTCTAATCACGTTCACCCCCTCTGTAATTCTTACCTAAAAAGAGTTGATTGACATCTAAAAACGGGCTCCAAAAACCTCTGATTTCAAAATTAGCCGTTACTGTTCGTACAGTACGATTCAACATCGTACAGTACGATCTTCACAAACAGCCGTCGTCCTGGTACGAAGATGTATGAACAGTACAAAAATAAATCGTACTGTACGATATATTATCGTACGGTACGATCCAACAAGATACTACTCGTACAGGACGATGGTCTGGACGATCGGATGTCGTCTCTGTTCATCGTATGGTACGATTACTATCGTACAGTACGATGTTCAAATTTTCATTAGCCCTGGATTACATGCACTAATCACGGGTTAATTTAAGTAAGTATTAAAAACTGATCGTACAGTACGAACTTGTTCGTACAGTACGAACGGCGTAAAATCACTTACTTAAACTAAGTCACGGCTAGGGTTTTGGATCTGAACATATCGTACAGTACGAAAGACTTCGTACAGTACGATCTATTCATAGAATTGTCCACATAGCTTGGATCGTACAGTACGAAATAAAATCGTACAGTACGATCTACAGAGAAGAATTTTAGTTATAATTTGCAGTTAAAAAAGAACTCTCCCCCTGTGTGTGTGCATGGTTTCTCTTACTCTTACGCATATTGTGGCCAGACTCAATAAAGTAAAAATACAATAAATGAAAAAATACATTGTTTGACTCATACTCCTAATCTACCCGGTCTTGAGTCTTCCTTTCTTCCTGAGTCACTTGTGATCTTCCTGAAATGTTAGTGCTCAAGGAAAATAACAAATAAAATAATAATCAATGAGACGCAGTTCCAAAACACTCATTATTTGGCATCATCAAAATCTCAAACTCGGGGTCATGGGTTGCAACAATCTCCCCCTTTTTGATGATGTCAAATAATTTGTTGCAAGTAAGAAAGAAAATCATTTCTTTTGAAAAACATTTCTTTTGTTGTTTTTTTTTTTTGTTTTTTTTTAAAATTAAACACAAGAAAAAAAAGGTACTACAATACTACAAGTAAGTACGAAACAAAAGATAATGCATTTAGATGAATAGGCATTACAACATTACAACAAACTTCTCCCCCTTTTGACAGCACAAAAAGGAGGAGCAACTAAAAGCAAAAAGTAAGAGAAGAAAACAAACAGAAACTACAATGCAAACATAAACAAACTAAGCAGACGGGTCCTGATCTGGTGGTGGTGGAGGTGGATTTGGTTAAAAATATTGAAAGAGAGCATCGAAGCGGTGATAAATTGCAGTGAATCGTTCGCCAAACCACTGCATATCAGTCTCGTGTTGGTGATGCTGTTCTTGAATATGCATGTCGAGACGAGTCTGCAGCTGGTCGAAGCGGGCGACTAAGTCATCATCAGAGTGCGCTGGTGCTGGTGCAGGTGCTTGGGGTGCAGCATGGCATCGTGGTCGAGCTGGAGCTGCGGCTAGTGCATCTTCTCCTTCTTCTTCATCAAAGACGGGTTCTTCAGGCTCATGTCCCCGATGAAAGAGGATACGGAAGGAAGCATCCGTATAAAAAATAGGAAGCATGTCGGGTTCACCAGGGTAGGATAATTGATATTTATGGTAGAGGATATATCCTATTAGGTGACCAAGAGCCAGATTTTGTTTCCGTCGAGTGGTGGGAAGACGAACAAAAGTCATGTGCTGAATATAATTGCTAATCAAATCGACCTCATCAAACTTAATGTTGGACATAATAAGGTAAGTAGCGACTGATAAGGTAGGGGTCAGATTGATGCGGTCGCCACCTTTGGGTATGATAGAGGTTCGAAGAACATGTTGAATGATACGGGCATTTCTGGTTAAAGATTGGACTAGAGGCTGGTGTTGATGAAAAACAGTATTCCTAAGGACTCTATTTACATCGCTCCAATCAAAATCATCGGTAAGAAACGAGCGAACCATAGGTCCTTCAGTGGACAGCCCAATATGTTGGGCGATGTCAGCTCTAGTTATTTCAACGGGGCGGCCACAAACAAAGGAGTGAAAAGTGGTGTTATCAATGGTGTAGGTGATGTTGGCGAGAAATTCCAAAAGCAGTTCAGAATTGTATGGAAACGCTAGGGTGAGTAGAAATTGAAAGGTGGTGGAGACAAAGAGGCCCATTACCTCGAAATTTAGAGCGGCCTGATTAAGCATTTTCGAGGGAGAAATTTTGCAAGCCTTGTATCGGTAGTAGGCTTCCTCATTCTCACTATTCAGAAAGCGATCGGGTTGACGATGGGATGAGGACGAGCTTCCGGCAGTCATTCGACCTCGTTTAGACATTGCAGGAGGGCAAGAAAAACGAAGTGAAGGCTGAGTGAGGAGAGGGTTGAGTGAATTTAACAGCCTAGGGAAGGGCATTTATAGGAATTTCCGTATATCGTACAGTACGATCTGGGATCGTACAGTACGATATCCAATTAATATTCTAACGGGTCGTTTCGGGAAAAGACAGTCAACTCGTACAGTACGATACGTATCGTACAATACGATCAGGCGAATATCGATCGTCCCGAGGCCCTCAGTACGACTTTTGACAAAAAGTTTCGTACTGTACGAATAGGTGGATCGTACAGTACGATACATAATAAATATCGTACCGAACAGCTATTACTCAGATTGTCCTTTTGTGATGATGTGGATCGTACAGTACGAAACGAATGGATCGTACAGTACGATACTCAATAATGTCGTACCAACCGGCTTTAATTCGTCCCAATCCGTGCTGACGTGGATCGTACAGTACGAAACGAATGGATCGTACGGTACGATACTCAATAACGTCGTACCAACCGGCTTTAATTCGTCCCAATCCTTGTGACGTGGATCGTACAGTACGGTATGGATCGTACAGTACGATGAACAGTCAATGTAAGTGTTAATGTGGTGAGTGTGTGGTGATCAGGAGCAGCCCTAAAGAGATTTTTTTTTTTCTTTTGTTTTTTTTCTTTTGTTTTTTTTTTTTTTGTTTTTTTTGTTTTTTTTTTTATGCATTTATATCTATGACACCTAATCTAGTCCTCAAGGTGCTAAAGGTGTCAAAAGCTAATGGTTTTGTGAATATGTCTGCCAATTGATCTCCTGTAGCGATATGATGTAATTCTATATCTCCCTTAGCGACGTGATCTCTAATGAAATGATGTCTAATGTCTATGTGTTTCGTTCGAGAGTGTTGAATTGGATTCTTAGAGATACAAATTGCACTTGTGTTGTCACACATGATCGAGATGGTTCCAACAGGTAGTCCAAGATCAAGAATTTGTTGTTTTAACCATAGTACTTGTGCAACACAACTTCCTACCGCAATGTATTCTGCCTCGGCTGTGGAAAGTGCTACTGAGTTTTGCTTCCTACTGGACCAAGAAACTAATGATTGTCCGATGAATTGGCAGGTACCAGAGGTGCTCTTTCTATCTATCCTACATCCTGCGAAGTCAGAATCTGAGTACCCTAGGATTTCAAAGGAAGTGCTGTGTCTGGGATACCAAATTCCTAAGTTTGGGGTGCCTAGTAGATATCTAAGAATTCTTTTGACAGCAGTTAAGTGAGACTCTTTAGGATCGGCTTGGAAACGGGCACAGAGGCACACACTAAACATTATGTCCGGTCTACTGGCAGTCAAGTAAAGTAGGGATCCAATCATTCCTCTATATTTTTTCTGATCTACTGGTTTTCCACTAGGATCCTTATCTAATTGGATTGTCGAACTCATTGGGGTGTTCATGGGTTTTGCACTATCCATTTCATATTTCTTTAAAATATCCTTAATATACTTTGATTGGCTAAGAAAGGTTCCATTATCCATTTGTTTTACACTAAAGCCAAGAAAGTAATTAAGCTCTCCCATCATGCTCATTTCAAACTCATTACTCATTGTTTTTGAAAATTCATCGCATAAGTTTTTATCCGAAGATCCAAACAATATGTCATCTACATATATTTGAACAATGAGAATTTCTTCTTTGACCTTTTGTAAAAAGAGTGTAGTATCTACACTACCCTTTTGAAATCCTCTATCCAAAAGAAATGAGCTAAGTCTTTCATACCATGCTCTAGGTGCTTGCTTTAATCCATATAGTGCCTTTTTTAATTTGAATATATGGTTTGGAAATTGTGAGTTTTCAAATCCGGGGGGTTGCTCAACGTAGACATCTTCCTTAATTACCCCATTCAAAAATGCACTCTTCACATCCATTTGATATAACTTAAAGTTCTTGAAGCAAGCAAAAGCTAAGAGCACTCTTATGGCTTCTAGTCTAGCAACCGGGGCAAAGGTTTCTTCAAAGTCTATTCCCTCAATCTGGTTGTACCCCTTAGCTACTAGCCTTTCTTTATTCCTTATTATTGTTCCTGAATCATTCACCTTATTCTTGAAGACCCATTTTGTTCCAACAACACTTTGCTCTTTAGGTCTCTTAACTAACTCCCAAACATCATTCCTGGTGAATTGGTTCAGCTCTTCTTGCATTGCTAGAATCCAGAATTCATCTCCTAAGGCTTGATCTATACTTGTAGGTTCTATCATAGAGATGAAAGCTGAGTGACTAACCTCCTTCCTAAGTCCATGCCTAGTCCTTACACCTTCTGAAGGGTCTCCTAAAATTAACTCTTTAGGATGACTAGAAGAATATCTCCATTCTCTAGGCAAATCTTCCTGAGGTTCGACCCTTTCTCTTAAGGTCATCGTCTCTACTCCTTGAATTGCCTCTATTTCATCATCTTCAATTTTAGATTCTGAGGGCTTATCTGATTCATCAAATACCACATGGGTGGATTCTTCTACTACAAGGGTTCTCTTATTAAAAATTCTGTAGGCCTTACCTACAGAAGAGTAACCTAAGAAGACACCCTCATCAGACTTGGGATTGAATTTTCCTAAGGGATGTTTACCATTATTTAAGATGAAGCACTTACACCCAAAGACATGTAAATGTGAAAGGTTTGGTGTCCTACCCTTAAGGAGTTCATATGGAGTTTTATTCAGCTTCGATCTAATGTTTACTCTGTTCAAAACATAACAGGCTGTGTTGACTGCTTCTGCCCAAAAGTATCTAGGAAGGGTATACTCCGCTAGCATTGCCCTAGCAGCTTCTACCAAAGTTCTATTCTTCCTTTCTGCTATGTCATTCTGTTGGGATGTTCTAGGAGCTGAGAAATTGTGCTCTATTCCTATCTCTTGACAGAATGACTCAAATCTATCATTTTGGAACTCTCCACCATGATCACTATGGATTGTTGATATTTCACAACCTAATTTTCGTTGAATCCATGTGGAGAAAACTTTAAATTTCTCAAAAGACTCATTCTTGTGTGCTAAGAATCTTACCCAAGTAAATCTAGTGAAGTCATCTACAATCACAAATCCATAATTCTTTCCACCTAGACTGGCTGTACTAACGGGTCCAAATAAGTCCATGTGTAGAATTTCTAGTGGCCTAGAGGTGATCACGTCTCTAATTGAGTGAAAGAATGATTTGACTTGTTTTCCTTGTTGGCAAGCATCACATAAGTGATCCTTGGTGAATTCTAACTTAGGTACACCTCTAACTAGGTTTTTCTGAGTGATATTTCTAAGAGTTTTCATGCTAGCATGGCATAGTCTCCTATGCCATAGCCACGAGTCATCAACTATTGTTTTCAAGCAAAATGATTTTGAACTATCAACGCAATCAAGGTTTAACATGTAAACATTGTTAATTCGTTTTCCTTCTAAAATAATTTCATCAAATAAACTAATCAGGCATCTATCAGTAAAAAACTTAACATCAAAACCTTTGTCACACAGTTGACTAATGCTAAGTAAGTTATGCTTTAAACCATCAACTAATAAAACATTTTCAATTATAAAATTCTTAGCATTACCAACAATACCTGAGCCTATCACCTTCCTGGTAGTGTTGTCTCCCAACGTTACTTTGCCTCCAGTTTTGGTCTCCAATAGGATGAACTTCTTCATATCTCCAGTCATGTGTCGTGAGCAGCCACTATCCAGGTACCACATGCTCTCACTAGGTCTTTTGTGAGAGCATCCCTACAATTTCATTCAAAGGTTAGATTTGGGAACCCAAGTGAGTTTGGGTTCCTCCTTATGCTTGCATGAATGAGATGTATGCATGTTATGCTGTGATGGATGCAGTTTAGGTCTCCATACTAAGTGTGTCCTACGGTGAATTGTGCATGTGCGGGCTATGTGACCTAACATGCCACAAGAGAAGCACCTAACACCAGGAAATGGATTTACTAATCTATGAGTATGGTGGTGCCTCTTTCTAGGGTTTTGAAATGCATGCTGTGTTGGGGGTTTTCTAGGATGGCCTACTGTGAGTGATGCAATTTCATTTTCTAATTCTTTTATCTTTTCACTATAAGTTTTATTTTGAGCTGTCAATCCATCAACTTCTATCAATAGCAAGTGCTCACTATGATCTACTTCTAATGCAAGTGCAGTTAGTTTTTCAAACTCTACATCTAGTTCAATATGTGATGTTTTCAAGGATTCATGCGCTTCACTTAGTTCAATATGCTTCTTATTTAATGCATCAAACTCATCAAGAAGTAACATGTGATCGTTATCTAAATCAGAATTTTCTTTAACTAAGTTAGCATGCTCAATTTGTAAGGAACTAAATTCAATATTAAGTTTAGCATGCATTTTCTTCAGTTTCCTATACGAGTCATGAATATTCTCAGAAATAAGCAGTAATTCATCATAAGAAAGTTGACATACCTCATCTTGATCCAATTGATCAAGGTTATCATTAGCCATAAGACACAAATTTGTTACCTCCTCCTCTGCTTCTTCTTCTGATGATTCTGAGGCAGAGTCGGCCCAAAAAGCTTTCTGTGTCTTTGTCTTTCCTCTCTTGTATTTAACTTTGTCATCTCCTTTCTCCTTTGCTGGTTGACTCTTCAGATTAGGGCAATCGGCTCGAAGGTGACCTGGCTTCCTGCACTCAAAGGAAATTGTATCAGATGAAACATTATTGGACCTTGAGCTCTTACCTTTATTCCAGCTGTTCTGATGACGCTTTTGTTTTCTCTTCAGGAAATTTTTGAACTGTCGGGTCATCAGTGCTATCTCATCATCTTCCTCCCCTGTAGAGCTTTCACTTTCTGAGTTGCTAGCTTTTAATGCCACCGTCCGCTCCTTTTTCTTTTCACCTGCATCACTTTGCCTTTGGCTCACTCCTTGCTCATATGCAATGAGTGACCCAAGGAGGTTATCAATAGAATAAACATTAAGATCTTTAGACTCAGTGATAGCAGTTATCTTAGCATCATAGGAACTAGGTAGGCATCTAAGAATTTTATTCACTTTCTCAGAATTTGAAATTTCTCTACCTAATGCATGCAAGGATGTCACAATTTGGGTGAACCTAGTGTACATGTCAGAAATTGTTTCGCTAGGTTTCATACGGAATAATTCATAATCATGCAGTAGAATGTTAAGCCTAGACTGTTTTACTTCGTTTGTTCCTTCGTATGTAATGCACAGTCTATCCCAAATCTCCTTACCAGAAACACAAGTAGATACTCTCATATAGTCCTCAGATTTCAATGCACAAAAAAAAACAGTTTAAGCACTTAGCATTCAGTTGGGCTAACTCCCTATCCTCATTGCTCCATTCAATAAAAGGTACAGAAGTTTTCAAACCATTAACAATCTTAAACGGTGCAACATATCCATCATTTACTAACATCCACATGCGGTAATCTATAGATTGCAAAATTGTAGACATTCTAATTTTCCAGAAATCAAACGGAATGTTATCAAAAAGTGGTGGACGAGTTATTGAATAACCCTCCGCAGTGTTACGATTACCAAAGTTCGACATGATCGTTTTTTCAAGGTTTTCTAAAACACTATTTTTGAAAAACAAGCTCTGATACCAATTGAAATTACTAAACGACAAGAGGGGGGTGAATTGTAAAAACTTCTTAATAATAAACTTAACCCTAAACAAGAGTTCTAATTTTTTTTTGTTGTTTTTGAAACTTTAAAACAAAGATTTATGCAATTTTTTTTTCTTTCACAAAATTTCACATGCAATAGATATGACAAATTTAAAATGCAAGCAAAAAGTAAACAACGATAAGGAAAGAACACACCAAAAATTTTATAGTGGTTCGGTCAAAATATGACCTACGTCCACTCCCCGGAGTCCTCCACTATCAAAATAGTTCTCCTTTTGCCCCCCTCGGCAAGGCGGAGAAGCCTGTACAAACCTCCCTTTCACCAACCGGTGTGGCGGAATACCAAACTCTATTTTCACCCTCTTGGCGATGGCAGAGAACCTTCTCGTTTTTCTCCCTCCTGGAGAAGGCAGAGAACCTCGAGGTAACGGATGTAGACGAGCCTTTCCCTTGGAGATCCTTCCTCAAATCCTTCTCGGGCCACAGGAGGAGCAAGATGCAGCAAGCTTGGAGCAACCGTGTGATCTCCCTCACACCTCTTCTCCCTCACAACGCTCACCTCCTCCTTCCTCTCTCAACCCTCAAGAATTTCTCTAGAGTTTTCTCCCTTGGAATCCCTCTCTAATCACGTTCACCCCCTCTGTAATTCTTACCCAAAAAGAGTTGATTGACATCTAAAAACGGGCTCCAAAAACCTCTGATTTCAAAATTAGCCGTTACTGTTCGTACAGTACGATTCAACATCGTACAGTACGATCTTCACAAACAGCCGTCGTCCTGGTACGAAGATGTATGAACAGTACAAAAATAAATCGTACTGTACGATATATTATCGTACGGTACGATCCAACAAGATACTACTCGTACAGGACGATGGTCTGGACGATCGGATGTCGTCTCTGTTCATCGTATGGTACGATTACTATCGTACAGTACGATGTTCAAATTTTCATTAGCCCTGGATTACATGCACTAATCACGGGTTAATTTAAGTAAGTATTAAAAACTGATCGTACAGTACGAACTTGTTCGTACAGTACGAACGGCGCAAAATCACTTACTTAAACTAAGTCACGGCTAGGGTTTTGGATCTGAACATATCGTACAGTACGAAAGACTTCGTACAGTACGATCTATTCACAGAATTGTCCACATAGCTTGGATCGTACAGTACAAAATAAAATCGTACAGTACGATCTACAGAGAAGAATTTTAGTTATAATTTGCAGTTAAAAAAGAACTCTCCCCCTGTGTGTGTGCATGGTTGCTCTTACTCTTACGCATATTGTGGCCAGACTCAATAAAGTAAAAATACAATAAATGAAAAAATACATTGTTTGACTCATACTCCTAATCTACCCGGTCTTGAGTCTTCCTTTCTTCCTGAGTCACTTGTGATCTTCCTGAAATGTTAGTGCTCAAGGAAAATAACAAATAAAATAATAATCAATGAGACGCAGTTCCAAAACACTCATTATTTGGCATCATCAAAATCTCAAACTCGGGGTCATGGGTTGCAACACTTCTTCCGGCAGAACTTTGAGGCAAATGATTTATAAGGAGGATCATCGCCTGAAGCCATCTGCAATATTAAAAAATAATAATTACTAAAGCACTGAAAAGTAGTTAATAAAGTAGGTAATGAATTACGAGAAACAGTTAATAAAGCAGTTAATGAATTACAAAAAGCAGTTAATAAAATACAAGCTGGCAAATAACAATTTCATTTCTAAATAGTTAAAATATTATAAAACATTAAAATTCTACAATTCTAAATTACAAAAACTAATCAGAATCATCAAAACTATTTTCATCACTCTCAAGGGTATCTTCACTTTCATCCTCGTTCTCTTCTTCGCCTGAACTAGTTGAACTATTCACATCTTCCAACTCCATTTTAATAGTAGAGGTTGTAGTTGTCATTTCCTCAATTTCAACAGGCATACAACTTGACATCTCATCCTCTTGATGTGCCGTTGCTACAATATATTGTTGATCAATTATTCCCCGTGCTTTTGTTTTTATGATAGCTAGCCAATCTTGTTTGTCTCTACGACCACTGGGATATTTGTTGAAATAAACTTGAATAGCTTAACTTGCTAACACAAATGGATCAAACTTTCCGTATCTTCTACTATGTTTAACATCTACTAAACCATATACAGGATGAACCCTTGTGCCTCTATTCTATACTGGATCATACCATTGACAGTTAAATAAGCATACAAAGTTCTCATCTTCGCCTGGGTATTCCAAGTGAAGGACCTCATTCAGAATACCATAATAATCACACTCATCTTCTTCATGAGTGTTCCCTCTAACACATACTCCATAATTTTCAGTTTTTCTTCCTTCACTCCACGATTTGGTATGAAATTTGAACCCATTCACTATATATATTGGCCAAGTTTTAACTTTTCGCATTGGACCCCATGCTAATGCTTGCAAACCTTTATCGAAATATTTGTTATCAGGATTTTGTACCTAAAAACATTTTCAAATTTTAGTATTTTTGATAATAAATAAGATTTAAATTTATAAAAAAAATGTGCTCACATATGATCTGAACCAAGTTGGAAATTCATTTGCAACAGCTTGCTCAATATCCCTTGAATCTATCAAAGGCAAACTGCTAACGAAATACCTGGTGACAAATAATACTTTAGTATTTTAAATAAACATTACTAATTAATTATTAACATTATTTTAGAACTTACTCTAAGATTGGCTCAACTTCTTCACAGTTCAATAGTATATACAAATTCACTGTATTTATTTCTAAATCGTTGATATATCTTTCAACACATTTGCCACTAGGCTTTCCTTTCCTTCTAAATACTGATAGTGTAGCATGTGATTGTTCTTCTACATCGAAGTCCATGTTATGACCAATTTTTGTTCTTGTACTCCTTACATGTGGCTCGAAATAGTATGAGCAAAAGTGAGTTATTTCTTGAGATAAATATGCTTCACATATCGATCCTTCTGGTCGTGCTTTATTCTTAACATATTTCTTCAACTTGTTCAGATATCTATTAATCAATTACAATCATTGTGAAGTTAATAAAAATATGTTATCTCAATTGATTCAAAAATATTGAAGAATTAATAAAAATCTTAACACATTTACCTTTCGAAAGGATACATCCAACGATATTGTACAGGTCCACCAACTCTAGCTTCGTAAGGTAGATGGACTGGAAGATGTTCCATAGAATCAAAAAAACCTGGGGGAAATATCTTCTCTAACTTGCATAGGATGATTGATATGTTATCCTCGTACCTCCGTAAAGCATTTTCACTTAGTTTAGATGAACATAAATCTTTGAAGAAAATACTAAGCTCAATCAACGGATTTGATATGTAATCGGGTAACATACAGACTATGATCGGAAGAAGAACCTCCATAAATATGTGACAATCATGACTTTTGAGTCCAAATAACCTTGCAGATTTCAAGTCAACACATCGGCTTATATTTGATCCATAGCCATCAGGCATCTTTAAACCTTTAAACCACTAACATATCATTCTTTTTTGCTCTAACGTGAAAGAGTAAGGAGCTTTGGGCTTCATTAGTTTACCGTCAGTTGTTGTTACTAACTCCAGATTTGTTTGCCGACAAAACTCTTTAATGTCCATCCTTGCTTTGACATTATCTTTATTCTTTCCTTTAACATCCATAATTGTATTAAAAATATTATCCAGAAAGTTCTTCTCTATGTGCATAACATCCAAGTTATGTCTTATCAAATTAGTTCTCCAATAAGGTAATGTCCAGAAAATACTTTTTTTTATCCAATTATGTTGAACACCATAACCCGAAAATTTAGATTCTGATAGCATTGGATAATCAATAATTGTTGGAATGTCAGAAATTCTCTGTAGTATATCATCACCACTTAATATGGGTGGAGGAGGTGATCGCTCAATTCTGTTTTTAACAAATGTTTCCTTATTTCTTCGGAACTAGTGATTAGCATTTAGAAATATACGATGACAATCAAACCAAGTATTTTTCCCTCCATGTTTTAATTTTAAAGCTTTATTATTCTCCATACAGTAAGGACATGCTAATTTCCCTGCTGCGCTCCAACCAGACAACATACCATAAGCTGAAAAATTATCGATAGTCCACAGCAAAGCAGCTCGAAGGAGAAAATTTTGTTTTGTTGATATATCATATGTGAGCACTCCTTCTTCCCATAATAATTTAAGGTCATCAATTAATGGTTGCAAAAAGATATCAATCTTTGCTTTCGGATTATGTGGTCCAGGTATAATCAGAGTTAAGAACATGAACGGAGTAGTCATACACATCTCTGGTGGAAGGTTGTATGGTGTTAATATAACTGGCCAACAAGAATACGGTGTAGCTGTTTGACTATAGGGAGTAAAACCATCAGTACATAATACCAATCTTATGTTGCGGGGTTCAGCAGCAAATGAAGGATGCACTCTATCAAAATGTTTCCACGCTTCAGCATCTGATGGATGAGAAAGAACATCACTTTTTGCTATTTTCTCCTTTTGTCATCTCATATGGCCTGTTGAACTCATTGATGCATAGAGCCGCTGAAGTCTTGGAATGAGTGGTAAATAAAACAAATGGGAATATGACACATCTTTCTTTGGACGACGTTGTTTTCTTGAGTTTTGCTTAAACCGAGGAGCATTGCAGGTGCGACAAATAACTTCTGCTACATCATCCTTATAGTATAACATACATCCATTGATACAACAATCAATCTTTGTAGCAGTGAGACCCAGCTTGGATACTAATTTCTTTGTTCGGTACAAGTCTGAGGGAATTAAATTTTCAGCTGGATTAGTTTCCTTCATAAGACCAATAACGTCATTAAAACACTCACAGTGAATTTTATACTCAGTTTTAATACTTAGCATCCTCACTGCAATGGATAATTCTGAATGTGTACTACAACCTTACCAAATTGGCTTTTGAGCTGAATGTAATAACTCAAAGAATTTTTGTGTCTCTGCATTTGGTGGCTCTTCCACATTAGACCTTAAATTATGACCTGCTACATCAAAAATAAGGTCTTCATAGGGTCTACTCATTTGATCTGCATCAAATGTTTCATAAGCTATAGATGAACCGGCATGAGCATCTCTATGTGGCTCGTACTCGCCATGTGATGTCCAAATCCAATAGTTTGGAAGAAATCCTCTACGATATAAATCAAGCTTCACATCATCGGGCTTGAGGAATGCTAGATTTTTATGCTTCGAACATGGACATCTAAATATTTTATCAAACTGAAAGGAAGGAAGTTGAGATGCAACTTGAATGAAAGTTTCAACTCCCTCTATAAATTTAACTGTCAATCCTTTTCGACCTGGCAACAATCTGTTATACATCCAATATCTCTCTTCTTGGATAGTCATTTGGACGTTGAAACAAACGTTACCCTACATAGTTATGAAAACATTTATTAGAATACATGCATATCCTTATCTTTGTATATGCTTTTTGTTGCTAACTAGACATTTGCAAGAGGATGTATCTTTGTGTATGCTTTTTGTTAATGCTATTCTTCTAGTTGATAATACTAGAGAGGGGAGTTGAAGGTAAACTTGAATTATGGAGGTCAACCTTAGAGTCTAAAGGTTTTCATTTCAGTTAATCTAAAACAAAATATATGGAGTATAATTTTAGTAGTAATAGATCTAGTGGGGGGTTTGTGACTTTGAATGATCAAGTCATTAATGAGTGTACTCATTTTATATATCTTGAGTCTATTGTTCAGAGTGATGGTGCAATAGATTGACATATTATTTGTAGAACTTAAGTTAGATTTTGGAATGGAGGAATGCTTCAGGTTTATTGTGTGATAGAAAAGTATCACTCAAACTTAAGGGAAAATTTTACAAGATGGTGGTGAGACCTGGATTGCTTTATGGCTCAGAATGTTGGACATTAAAAGAGGCATAATATTAAGATAAGTGTTGCTGAGATGAGGATGCTCAGGTGGATGTGTTATCCGTGAAAAGGTTAGAGCATCTCCATCATCGAAAGGCTTTTTAGGACTTAGTCATGATCTAAAGCAATGCAGTCATGATGATTTTCACGATTTGGTCATTTAAAAAGGTGGCCTTTCGGCGATTAGAGAGCATGAATAATATTAGAGAGAGCCACCTTAAATGATTTGGTCATTTAAAAAGGTTAGAGCATATCCGTGAAAAGGTTAGAGCATCCTCACCTTAAAAAGGTTAGAGCCTTTTTAGGACTTAGTCATGCTCTAAAAAATGGGTCATTCTATTATTCAATTATCTCTAATGGTTAAACACTCTTAGTTTTGTGTTAGCACTTATACCCTTAATTATCTCTAGATGATCCTCTCCCTCTCTTTTCTCTCCTTCAATCTCTCTCTTCCTATCTTGCTCTAACTAAAAGTAACAATCAACAAAATTGATTCCACCTAAACTAAAATAACACTTAAAAAAAAAAATTAGATCTAACAAAATGATTACAACATTACATCTTTGCTTACTACCTAAATCATCCAAAATATTTCTAATACTTGCAAATGTGTAGTGAGAACAAATAATCAAAGAAAAACCATAAAAAATAACCTTAAAATAGAAATCGAATGGTTTGGGGTCGGACTAGGTCGGCGGTCGGACGTCGGAGTTTAACCGTAGGGGGTTGGACAAACTTCGTCGGCGGCGGTCGGATTGGGGGCGGCGGTCGGAGGAGATTCGTCGGGGGCGGTCGGACGAGAGGAGGCGATAGGAGAGCAAGCGACCGAGAGAGAGAAGGAAAGAGTAAAAATGAAATGCCAGGCGTGAGGCTGGTTGTATTAGGGCTTGGACTGGCGGTTTTCCGGCGGTCCGGACCACCGGTAAAAAGTCACTTATCAACGGCGGTCCTACCGCCGGTAAACTATCGGTTCATATTGATGTCCGACGGTTTACCGTCGGTTTAGAGACTGCAGCTATTACTGACGGCTTAATGTAGCGAAATCACTGGTTCGACCGTCGTTAAAAGCCGATGGCCCGACCGCCGGCCATGCCGCCGGTAAAACTGTCGGTCCATAAATCGCCGGACAGAACCGCCTGTATTGGGCATTTTCCTGTAGTGATGGCACTAGTGTTGTCACAAAGAATTGGAATTGTGCCTACAGGTAATCCTAAATCCAGAACTTGTTATTTCAACCAAAGGACTTGGGCCACACAACTTTCTAAAGCAATGTACTCAGCTTCAGCAGTGTAAAGTGCAACAGAGTTTTACTTTCTACTATACTAGGAGACTAAAGAATGTCCTATGAATTGACAAGTCCCTGAAGTGCTTTTTCTATCCACCTTACATCCAGCAAAATCAAAATCAGAAAATATAATAATCTGAAAAGAAGTGCTGTGTCTAGGGTACCAAATTCCTAAGTTTTGGGTCCCTAAAAGGTATCTAAGAATTCTCTTAATTGCAGTCAGGTGGGATTCCTTAGGATCAGCTTAAAATCTAGCACAGAGATAAACATTAAACATAATATCAGGTTGGCTAGCCGTCAGGTAAAGTAAATATCCAATCATCCCTCTGTACTTCTTTTTTTCAACTGATTTTCCATTAGGGTCCTTATCCAACTGAACACCTGAGGTCATGGGAGTATTAATTGGCTTGGCTTTATCTATTGCATAATTCTTTAAGATGTCCTTTATGTACTTTAATTGATTCAGAAAGGTTCCATCTTCCAATTGTCTTATGTTAAACCCCAAAAAGTAGGAAACTCTCCCATCATACTCATCTTAAACTCCTTACTCATTATTTTAGAAAAATCATCACATAGCCTTTAATCAGAAGATTTAAAAAGTATATCATCGACATAGATCTGAACAATAAGTAAAACATCTCTTACTTTCCTCAGGAAAAGGGTGATGTCTACGCTCCCATTAACAAACTCCCTTTCTAGTAAAAATGTGCTAAGCCTCTCATACCAAGCTCTGTGTGCCTGCTTTAATTATTATAAGGCATTTTTTAATTTGAAAACATAATTTAGAAATTGGAACTCTCAAAACCTGTGGGTTGTTCTACAAACACATCCTCTTTTATTACCCCATTTAAAAAGACACTCTTAACGTCCATTTGAAAAAAGCTTAAATCCCTTATAACAGGCAAAGGCTAATAGCACTCTAATGGCTTTCAATCTAGCTATAGGGGTAAAGGTCTCCTCAAGGTCTATCCCTTCTATTTGGTTGTACCCCTTAACCACTAATCTTGCCTTATTCCTAACCACCTCTCCAGAATCATTCACCTTATTCTTAAAGACCCATTTGGCTCCAACTACACTTTATCCCTTTGGTCTTTCTACAAGCTCCCAAACATCATTCCTAACAAATTGGTTCAACTCCTCTTGTATGGATAAGATCTAAAACTCATCAGAAAGGGCTTGATTGATGTTGGTGGGTTCAGTCATTGAGATAAAGGCAGAGTGGTTCACTTCCTTCCTAAGTCCATGCCTAGTCTTAACTCCTTCAGAAGGGTCTCCTACGATCAGTTCTTTTGGGAGACTCGAAGAGTATCTCCAATCTCTAGATAAGGTGTGTGAAGTTTCAACCCATTCCTCTAGATCTATATTTTTTACTCCTTGGGTAATCTCGCCTACTCCTTTAATATTTTGGGGCACTACTCTCTTCTCCAAATTTTCACCTCCAGTGATATTCTCTCAAACTTCATCTTCCTCCTCAACTCTAGACTTCATAGGATCATATTCATCAAACACTACATGAGTAGTTTCCTCTACCACTAAAGTCCTCTTAGTAAACATCCTAAAAGACTTCCCAACACTAAAATATCCTAAGAACACTCCTTAATCAAATTTCAGGTCAAACTTTCTTAAGTGAGACTTCCCATTATTATGAATAAAAATCTTACAACCAAAGACATGAAGGTGGGAAAGATAGGGTGTTCTACCTTTAAGGATCTCATAGGGTGTCTTTTTAAGTTTTGCTCTAACATTCACCCTATTCAACACATAACAAGCTATGTTAACCACTTCAGCCCAAAAGTATTTGGAAGTGAATACTCTGCAAGCATGGCTCTAACGGCTTCCACTAAGGTCTGGTTCTTTCTTTCAGCTACCCCGTTCTACTGAGGGGTCTAGGAGCTGAGAAGTTGTGGCTAATCCCCTTATCCTCATAAAAGTCTCCAGATATCTCATTTTCAAACTCTCCCCCATGGTCACTATGGATGGTCAATATTTCACACCCTAACTTTCTCTAAATCCAAGTGAAGAAGGCTCTAAACTCATCAAAAGACTCATTCTTATGGGACAAAAATCTAATCCAAGTAAATCTTGAGTAGTCATCGACAATCACAAAACCATAAACTTTCCCTCCTAAGCTGGCAGTGTTAATGGGTCCAAACAAATCCATGTGAAGGACTTCTAAAGGTCTAGAGGTGCTAATGTCCTTAATGGAGTGAAAAGTGAAGTGGACTTGGTTTCCTAATTAGCAGACATCATAAAGATTATCTTTTGAAAACTTAAGCTTGGGGACACCTCTAATTTGGTCTTTTTGGGTCACTTTCCTAAGAGTTTTCATACTAGCATGACATAATCTCCTGTGCCACAACCATGAATCATCAGCAAAAGATTTTAAGCAAAATGAAGCAGCACATTCAATGTTATTTAAATCAAGCATATATACATTATTGATCAGTTTGACCTACAAAATAGTGTTATTATTTAAGCTTATGATTTAAGTGTTTGCCTAGAATTTTATGATGAAGCCTTTATCGCATAGCTGACAGATGCTGGGTAGGTTGTGTTTCAGTCCATCTACAAGAAAAACATTTTCAATCAAAAGGTTCATGGAGTTTCCAATTATACCTGCGCCCACCACTTTCCTGGTGGTGTTGTCTCCAAGAGTCACCTTACCTCCAGCCTTAGCCTCCAGTAAAATGAATTGATTAGAATCTCCAGTCATGTGTCATGAGCATCCCCTGTCCAGGTACCACATGCTCTCATGAGGCCTTTTGTGAGAGCAAGCCTACAAAATCATCAAATGTCAGATTCTTGAATCCAGACAAGTTTGGTCCCTTCTTATGAGAAATAGTATGCAATGTATGTAGATTATGCTATAAATCATGCAGTTTGGGTTTCCACACCCAGTGTGTGCTATACTGAATAGTGCAAATGTATGAAATGTATCCTAGCATGCCACATGAAAAATATTTAACACTAGTAAAAGAATTTCTCAATTTATTCGGGTAGTAGTTCTTCCTTTTAAAGTTTTGAAATCCATGTAATGATTTATTATCAAAAGCTTTGAGACTTGCTAATTCTTTTTCTAACTCAGCATGGGATGACTTTAAGGAGTCATATGCATCAGATAATTCATTATGCTTTTTGTTTAATGCATCAAACTCATCAAGTAAAGACATGTGATTGCTATCAATTTGAGAATGATCTTTAAGAAGATTTTCATGCTCTTTTTGTAATTTTAAAAATTCTAATTTTAAGCTAGCATGTGTTTTCTAAAGTTTCTTATATGATGCATGAATTTGTTTAGAAACTTTAAATAATTGCACATAGATTAGTTCACATACCTCTTCTTGGTCACTTTATCCAAGATGATCCTCAGTCATTAAGCACAAGTTTGTTATCTCTTCTTCAGCTTCAGTCTTAGAGGAGTTCAATGTAGAGTCCACCCAGAACGCCTTTTGGAACCTCTTCTTATTATTTTCCTTTTTTAACTTTGATTTCTCCTGACCCTTCTCCTTGCTTGGGTGAGCCTTAAGTGTAGGACAGTCAGCTTTAACGTGTCTAAGCTTCCTGCATTCAAAATAAATTATCTCGTTAGAATTTTTTAAATTTTTGCATCTCTTACCTTTATTCCACTTTTGATGATTCTTGTGCTTCTTCCTTAGATATCTCTTAAATTACCTCGTGATTAATGCAACATCATCGCTTTCAGACCCGAAAGAGTCAGTGTCCAAATTTTTCTCCTTAAGTGCCACCATTTTCTCCTTCTTCTTCTCACCTGCATCAAGATTTCTTTGGTTCACCCCTTGTTTATAAGCAATGACTGAACCAAGTAAGTTATATATCGAATAGGTATTTAAATTTCATATTCAAAAATTGCAGTAATTTTAGCATTAAAAGAGGAAGGCAAACATCTTAAAATTTTATTCACTTTTTCATAGTTAGTGAGTTCTTTTCCTAAGGCATGCAAAAATGTAATAATTTGAGTAAACCTTGTATACATTTCAGAAATTGATTTAGATGGTTTCATACAAAAAAGTTTGTAATCATACAACAAAATTTTTAATTGAGATTTCTTGACTTCTTTAGTTCCTTCATAAGTAATACATAATTTATCCCAAATCTTTTTACCAGTTGTGCAAATTGAAAAACACATGTAGTCTTCAGAATTTAAAGCTCAAAAAAATAGTTCAAATATTTTGCATTAACTTGTACTAAATCCCTATCATCAAGAGTCCATTTAGATAAAGGAAGTGGAACATTAACACTATAAAGTTTACCAGTCGGACGTATATAACCATCCTTAACGAGCATTCACATGTGATAGTCAATCGATTGCAAAAATATAGACAAATGAGTTTTCCAAAAATTAAACAGAATTTTATCAAATAAAGGTGGTCGGGTAATGGAATACCCTTCCACAGTATTACAATTACCAAAATTAGCCACGGATCAAAATTCAAAAGCTTTCAAAATCTTATTTTTATGAATCCAGCTCTTATACCACTTGAAAGTTCATTAGGGATGTTAAGCCCTTATGAACTAGTCCCGAGGCTAACCAAGAGGGGGGGTAAACTGGAATTTTAAAACACTTTTCAAACAAATCACAAATCTTAAATCAAAACACAATTCACCACAATAAAATGATAGTGCGAAAATTAAATGCGTAAGTAAAAAGCAAAGAAAGAACACGCCAGATTTATAGTGGTTCAATCAAACATTGACCTACGTCCACTCCTCAGAGGCACCCTCCGAGTATTAAACTAACTTGTGTCTCTCCTTTAGCCCCCACAGCTAGGCGGAGAAGCCCTTACAAAAACACTCCTTTTCAACAACCCCGGTGCAACAGAGAATCGACTTCTTTTGCTTCCTTTTGGAGCAGGCAGAGAACCTAGACCAATTGCTGAATTAGACCTCCCTAGAACCCCCCAAGGACATGGGACGATGATTGGAGAAGATTTCTTGGAACCTTGCTTGGAGCAACCCTTGTGAACCCTCTCATAAACTCCCCCTCACAAGTTCCTCCCTCTATCTTCCTCTCTCTCCCTCTCCCCTTAGCTCTCTCAGGTCAAGACAACAGCAAAAGATGCATGGACTTGAGAGAACATGGGTCCTTTAAATAGATTTTCAAGAATCGACTTTATCATCGAGGACGATATTCCTATCGTCCTGTACGATCAGTACAAATTAAGCTCAATCAGCATAGACAACTTAGGACGATTAAAAGATTTTTGTTGATATCATCCAGGACGATATTATATCATCCTGTTCGATTAGTTCAAATCGAGGAATATCATCCAGACCATCACTCTGAATGGGAGTTTGGATGAAAACAAAATGACTTGATCGTCCAGGCTGATCTTTTGATCGTCCTGTCCGTTTAGTTTAAAATCTGCACAAATCGTCCATAACATCGCTCTGAATAGGCATTGGTCATCCAGAAGAAATCAAGATTTTTGAACTGATTGTCCTGGCCGATCTTGCGAACGTCCAGGATGATATGATAATATCAATCAATCTTAATTACTTTCCTTAATCTCCAGATCAATTTAAGCATAATGGTACTGTATCGTTTGAGATGATGTCCTGGATGATAATTAAAAAATAAAGCTTCCTAAATTGATCTGGTGGCTAATTTTTACTCATTTGAGCCTATCGTCCAAGACGATAAAAAAATTGTCCATGACGACATGCTTAATGATGGCTACCTTAACCAGGATGCCCTAAATAGGGTTTCAATTTTAGACCGATCATCTAGGATGATTTTGTTGCGGATCTATGATTTTGATGATAGCAAACATTCCTTATTTCTCTACGATTGTCTTATGTGCTAATGTTTCAGATCCACACGATCAGACTACAATCTGGAACCAGCTCAAGATTGGGTAGACTAGATCTATGTCAGTTTGTAATCTTTTTTCTTTCTTGAGTCTATTGTATTTGGTGCGGCTATAACTTGGTAGAAATTCTCTTGCTCCCTATATGATTTCTATTTTTGGTAACATCGTCCGGGACGATATTAATATCGGCCTGGACGATCTATCCAAAATAAAAAACCCTAATTAGGGCATCCTCATTAAGGCAGCCGTCAACAGATCGGCCTGGACGATACTTGTATCGGCTAGGACGATAATCTCAATTCAGAAAGAATCAGCCGCCATAATCAGTTTAGGAATTCTTTGTTTGAGGAAATCGGCCAGGACGATATTATTATCGTCCAGGACGATCTAACTCAATCATGCCTAAATTGATCTGGTATCTTTGGAAAGCATTAATGGTTGATTGATATGATCACATCGTTCGGGATGATCGCATGATCGGCCAGGACGATGGCCTGGATGATCTACATCGGACAGCTTGTATTCAGGGCGATGATCAGGTAGAATGAAATTGGTTTTAAACTAATAGGCCAGGACGATCATGAGATCGGCCTGGATGATGTAACCAATTTTCTTCTGATCATCTCAAATCATCCCGGGCTAATGAGCTTAATTTGTACTGATTGGCCAGGCCGATGTCCATATTGGCCTAGACGATAATGTCGGCAACTTGCATTAATGAGCTCGTTTTGAGAGCTTCTATTTAAGCTTTGGCATGACACTTTGTAAGTGTCTTTGGCAGCCATTAGAGCTTCGTTCTTGTGGGGGAAACTTGAAGAGAGAGCTTGAAAGGGAGAGAGGAAAGGGTGGAGTTTGAGAGAGGGAGAAGATCCTGTGAGGGGGGACTCAAGGGAGTGTGGAGGGGGTTCCACACGGTTGCTCCGGCAAACACGCACCTTAGTACCATCGGATTCAAGGCTTGTCTCGAGGTAAGTTCACCAAAGAAGAAGTCTCTTTGGTGTCAAAGGACCCGGCAACTCCGCCGCACCGGGAGAGGTGGAAGTGATTTTGTAAGGGCTTCTCCGCCTAGCTGTGGGGGCTAAAGGAGAGACACTTGTGTTAGTGCAATACTTGGAGGGTGCTTCCAAGGAGTGGACGTAGGTCAAGGTTTGCCCGAACCACTATAAATCCTGTGTGTTCTTTCTTTATTAATTTCGCACTTTAATTTCCGCACTTTGTTTTTCATTGTGGTGAATCAAGATTTTGTTGCTATCGATTCACTTCTCTTTTAATTTGCTTTGGGACTAAGTTCATATGGCCTAACATCCCTAGCGAACTTTCAAGTGGTATTAGAGCGGTTTTTATAAATAAGTTTTTAAAAACTTTTGAATTTCGATCCATGGCTAATATTTCTAATCGTATTTTTGCGGAAGGATATTCAATCACTAGACCACCATTGTTTAAAAATATTACATTTGATTTTTGGAAAATTCGCATGTCTACTTTTTTGCAATCAATTGATTTTCGCATGTGGCATATGATTTTAACTGGTTATTCATCACCATCGCGTATTGTTAATGGAATTAAAACTGATATTCCTTTTAATCAATGGAATAGGGATGAACGAATGGATGCTCAATTAAAAGCAAAATCTTTAAATTGTTTTTTCTGTGCTTTAAATTCTGATGATTTTTTGTTAATTTCCACGTGCAGTACTGGTAAGGAAGTTTGGGATAAATTGCACACCATATACGAAGGCTCTAATGAAATCAAGCAATCAAAGTTGAATATTTTAATGCATGATTTTGAAATATTTTCTATGAAAGCTTTTGAAACGATTTTAGACATGTATACAAGGTTTATTCAAATTACTACATCATTGCATGCCTTAGGAAAAGATTTTTCAAATTTTGAAATAGTTAACAAAATTCTTCGTTGTTTACTTGAAAAATTCGATGCTAAAGTTATTGCTATTTGTGAATCAAAAGATTTGAATGATTATTCTATTGATAATTTGATTGGCTCACTCATTGTCTACGAGCAAGGGTTGGGTCAAAGACTTTTTGATGCAGGTGAAACGATCGTTCTAAAAGCTGAAGATACGGAAAGAGGAAGCTTAGTTGGTAACGATAGCAATGAATTGTCAAGCAAATCATAAAGCTCACCAATGCATAAGCAAAAGTGGAAGAAAGGTAAAAGTGGTAAGGATGTTCATATTTCCTCTGACATTATTTGCTTTCGATGTAGGAAACCTGGACATATGAAGAATACGTGCCCTAATGTAAGAATTCTCCCTGCAAAAGAAAAGGGTAAGGAAAAGCTAAAGTTTAATTTGGAAAATAATGAAAAGCAAAAAATCTCATGGGTAGATCTGGTTTCTGAAGCATCAGACCAAGAAAGAGATAATGGATAAAAGCCTTATTTGAGTTTTTCTTTGTTATTTTTTTATTTTGTTTTTATTTTTTTATTTTTATTGTTTATTAGATTTTTTAATTTTACTTATTTTGTTTCATTTTTTTTTCTTTTTGATCAACACACAAATCCACTTTTCTAGAAATGAAAAATTTACTTCCTAATTTTTCTTGAAATCTTTAGTAAGTTGTGATTGACTTCTCTAAAAACAATCAAAGGAAGGAAACTCATGTTTTTGACTTTCAATCTCTGTTTCCTAAAAAAGGTTTTTCTACTTTTGATTTAAAATCTTTTTCATCTTTTAAATTTTTTATCTCCCTATATTTTATTTATCGCATAGGAATCTTTTGCAAGTTGTTGAATCTAATTCAAAATTTTCTTAATCAAGAAATTCGCTTTATCAATAGTATGGGTTTACTTTTGGTATTTAAGATTTCAGAAAGGTAGCATAATCAAAAAAAAATTGGCCAATGATGCCAAAAATAAAAGAAGCGTAAAGCGCCAAAATTGAAAAATATAGAATACACAAAGTGTATCAAAAGATGCGCAGTGCGCCAACCAATTGTCAAGAGGCATAAAATGAGCCCACTAAATTTTAATGCTTACCATTCTTATACTTCTTAAAGCTTAAGAAAACCCATGATTTTTCAATGCTTGAGTTTGAAAATCTTGATTCATGATTCAATAAATCGTGCATTAATCTTCTATTAGATATATTTTATGAAAGGAGTTTTGAAAAATTATTGTTTCTTTCTCTAATTTATTCCTTGATTTAGATATTGAATTAAAAAGTTTTTTAGCCTTTTTAAAGAACTTTAGTTTGGATTATTAATTCTTGATTTTTTAACCTTTACTGGGCTATGTGTTGTCAATCCAATTCTACTAAGTTTTTTGATTAAAACCTAGAGGTAACTTTCTCATTTTAAGAACATTTGTTTTTTCACTTGATCAGGGAATGTTTTTTGTTTGTTTTGTTTTTTGTTTGTGCCTCCTCTCTTTTTGATAATGTCAAAGGGGGAGAACGTTGTATCTTTTTTCTTTTCAAAATTTTAAAACAACAAAAATATTTTCATCTCCCCTATTTTTTTAAAAGGATTTATTCTAGTGAGGGAGAGATTAGGAGGATTTACTTTTATGAAAATTTAAATTGAAATGTTTTGCCATCATCAAAAAAGGGGGAGATTGTTGCGGATCTATGATTTTGATGATAGCAAACATTCCTTATTTCTCTACGATTGCCTTATGTGCTAACGTTTCAGGTCCACATGATCAGACTGCAATCTGGAACCAGCTCAAGATTGGGTAGACTAGATCTATGTCAATTTGTAATCTTTTTACTTTCTTGAGTCTGTTGTATTTGGTGTGGCTATAACTTGGTAGAAATTCTCTTGCTCCCTATATAATTTCTGTTTTTGGTAACATCATTCGGGACGATATTAATATCGGCCTGGACAATCTATCCAAAATCAGAAACCCTAATTAGGGCATCCTCATTAAGGCAGCTGTCAACAGATCGGCCTGGATGATACTTGTATCGGCCAGGACGATAATCTCAATTCAGAAAGAATCAGCCGCCATAATCAGTTTAGGAATTCTTTGTTTTAGGAAATCGGCCAGGACGATATTATTGTCGTCCAGGACGATCTAACTCAATCATGCCTAAATTGATCTGGTATCTTTGGAAAGCATTAATGGTTGATTGATACGATCACATCATTTGGAACGATCGCATGATCAGCCAGGATGATGGCCTGGACGATCTACATCGGACAGCTTGTATTCAGGGCGATGATCAGGACGATTGAAATCGGTTTTAAACTAATCGGCCAGAACGATCGTGAGATCGGCCTGGACGATGTAACCAATTTTCTTCTGATCGTCTCAAATCGTCCCGGGCTAATGAGCTTAATTTGTACTGATCGGCCAGGCCGATGTCCATATCGGCCTGGACGATAATGTTGGCAACTTTTATTAATGAGCTCGTTTTGAGAGCTTCTATTTAAGCTTTGGCATGGCACTTTGTAAGTGTCTTTGGCAGCCATTAGAGCTTCGTTCTTGTGGGGGAAACTTGAAGAGAGAGCTTGAAAGGGAGAGAGGAAAGGGTGGAGTTTGAGAGAGGGAGAAGACCCTGTGAGGGGGGACTCAAGGGAGTGTGGAGAGGGTTCCACACAGTTGCTCCGGTGAACTCGCACCTTAGTACCATCGGATTCAAGGCTTGTCTCGAGGTAAGTTCACCAAAGAAGATATCTCTTTGGTGTCAAAGGACCCGGCAACTCCGCCGCACCGGGAGAGGTGGAAGTGATTTTGTAAGGGCTTCTCCGCCTAGCTGTGGGGGCTAAAGGAGAGACACTTGTGTTAGTGCAATACTTGGAGGGTGCCTCCAAGGAGTGGACGTAGGTCAAGGTTTGACCGAACCACTATAAATCCAGTGTGTTCTTTCTTTATTAATTTCGCACTTTAATTTCTGCACTTATTTTATCATTGTGGTGAATCTAGATTTTGTTGCTACCGATTCACTTCTCTTTTAATTAGCTTTGGGACTAAGTTCATAGGGCCTAACATCCCTAGCAAACTTTAAAATTTTTTAGATCGTCCCGGATGATGTGAGCAAAATAAAAAAACTTTAATTCAAACAAAAAAATAACTCAAGTGTGTGTGTGCAGGGTTACTTAGCATTAGACACCAGAAAGATTACAAATATTCTCAAGAAAGAAAAAGGTTTACAAACTGACTCAGACCTAGTCTACCTAATCTTGAGCTAGTTCAAACTGTAGTTTTGATCCTGTAGACCTGAAATGTTAGTTGGTAAGCTAGTCGTAGTAAAATAGAAGTATTTGCAATCATCAAAATTCTATTTCTGAAAATGAGATACGCAATAATCTTGAATCCATATTCTTCATCATGCATGAATTATCTATCAGATACAAGAATATCATGTAAGAGAATTGAAAAGATCAAATTTCTTTATCCAACCTAAATCTCTTTGAATTTGATTTTAATTCAAACTTCGTATAAGGGAGACCCCAGTTTAGTTTCTACGAAACTTGGTCTGGGTCAACAAAACTTAAATCCTTCCAATTTAGTTGGAGTTAACTTTACTTCTCACTGCTCTTGCAAATTTGTTCTCACATGTCGTTCCGACAAGGTCCAAATAGCAAGAGGAAATTTCCAATAAAATGAACAAATCTTTTATTCCTGGTAAGAATTCAAATATTGTCCTTGAGGAATGTGTGTGAGTCCTTGCACAGAGGTATCTCTTCCTTCAATGCCTTTTCAACAAAATTACACTCTATACTAGGTCCAAGATCAAACTAACAAGAGGAGTATTTTGTAATGTTTGTAAGTACTGTTCAAAATCAAATAATGACTGAGTAGAGTGCCCGACTCCAATTAAAGGAGCTCGAGGCCTTACAGAGCTTCATATTTAAGGCTCAATAAAACTCATAATCATATAAAGCCTGAGTGGTTTAAGCTCCTGATAAGATAGCGCGAGTTAGAACTTTCCAAGTAGGAGACTTGGTCTAGGTTCTTTGGATGCATATCTTAGTTAATCGAGAGATCGGTGGAGGAGTTTGAACCAACATAAGAATTTCCTCATGTTGTAGAGAAAATCTTTGAAAATAAATGTCAAATATTAACTGATCAACCCTGAAGGATGCCACCTGATATTTCCAAACATCAGGGTAGCTCTTTAGGAAGTACCACGCCAGATGAGTATCAAATTTAAAGGCAATAAAAAATTTCTTTAAATTTCCTAGATTAAGGAACTTTTTCAATTCAAAATCAAATATGAAAAACTTTCAAAATCCACATTTAAAAATAAAATTCAAAATTCAAATTCAAAATCAAATCAAAACTCAGATTCAAAAACCTTCAAATTCAAATTCATCAAATCAAGTTTCAAATTCAAACATTTTCAAATCTCCAAATTCAAAATCAAACTTCAAGTTCAAAGATCCTTCAAAATCAAATCAATTCAAATTAAAAAATCATTCAAATCTCAAACTCCAAAGTCAAACTCGATCCTCTATGTAGAGCAAGTTTCCTCTATATATGATTATTCCATACCTGATCTTCTATATGGAGCAAGTTTCCTCCATTCATGATATTTCCAGACACGATCCTCTTGTGGATTAAGTGTCCTCCACATATGATCATTCCATACCTGATCCTCTATATAGAGCAAGTTTCCTCCATATATGATCATTTCATACAGGATCCTCTACGTGGAGCAAGTTTCCTCTACATATGATCATCCAGACCCGATTTTCTGTGCAAAGCAAGATTCCTCTCCACAAGATCATCCTTTAAGATTGAGCACGCCCTCTGTGGCACCATTCTAAATTTAAAATCTAGATCCAATCTTTCATGGGAAGAAATGCTTCCTTCCCACTAGATGTTTCTAATCTTCTTTTTCTTGGTGAGGTGTGAGTCTCAGAGCTTCCTTTCCTTAGGATTAGATTCACTAGTGATGGAGCATGCCCTCTGTGGCACCATCCTAGTTTCAAATTTCAAATTTGATCCTATGTGGGAAATAATGCTTCCTTCTCACATGATCATTCTCTTCTCCTTAAGGTTTTGTGTGAGTTCTAGAGCTTCCTTTCCTTAGGATTAGTTCCACTAGTGATGGAGCACGCCCTCCGTGGTACCATCCTAATATCAAATTCGATCTTCTGTGTTTAGGTGTGAGTTCCAATGCTTACTACCTCCTAAGATCTTGACTTAGGTGTGGACCCTATCCTAGTTAGTCATCCTCTTTTCCTTAAGGATAGGTGTGAGTCCCAGAGCTTCCTTTCCTTAGGATTAGAATCACTAGTGGTGGAGCACACCTGTTGTGGCACCATCCTAGTTTTAAATTTAAATCCAATCCTTTAGGAGTAGGTGTGAGTCCTTGTGCTTCATATCTCCTAGGATCTTGACTAACTAGTGGTGAATTTAAGCCTATTTGACCCCACTATAGTTCAGTCACTTTCTTTTTCTTAAGGTTAGGTGTGAGTCCCAGAGCTTCCTTTCCATAGGATTAGAATCACTAGTGGTGGAGCACGCCCATTGTGGCACCATCCTAATTTCAAATTTAAATCTAATCTTTTAGAAGTAGGTGTGAGTCCCCGTGCTTCCTATCTTTTTGGATCTTGACTAACTAGTAGTGGATTTAAGCCTATTGGGCCCTACTATAGTTTAGTCACTTTCTTTTCCTTAAGGTTAGGTGTGAGTCCCTATGCTTCCTTTCCTTAACATTAGACCCACTAGTGATGGAGCACGCCCTCTATGGCACCATCCTAGTTTCAAATTTCAAATCCGATATTCTATGGGAAGCAATGCTTCCTTCCCACATGATCATTCTCTTCTCCTTAAGGTTAGGTGTGAGTCCCAGAGCTTCCTCTCCTTAGGATTAGATCCACTAGTGATGGAGCACGCCCTCTATGGCACTATCCTAGTTTCAAAATCCAGATTAGACATTTTGTGGGAAGCACTGATTCCTTCCCACAGGATCCTCCAGCTTTCCTTTCCTTAAGGTTAGGTGTGAGTCCTAGAGCTTCCCTTCCCTTAGGATTAGACCCACTAGTGGTAGGGTACTCCCCTCGTGGCACTACACTAGTATCAAACCCAAATTTTGATCCTCTATAGTTTGGAATTCTTCCTTCATATATGACCACTCAATCTTCTTCTCGTTAAGGTTAGGTTTCCTCCTTCCCTTAGGATTAAATCTACTAGTAGTAGAGTATGTCTCTCGTGGCACTACTCTAGTATCAATTCAAATTCAATCCTCTATAATTAGGAGTTCTTCCTTCCTATATGATCATTCCAACCTTCTCTTGCTTAGGGTTTATATTCTCCCTTCCCTTAGGATTAGACCCACTAGTGGTATAGTATGCCCCTTATGGCACTACCCTAGTATCAATTCAAATTCAATCCTCTATAGTTAGGAGTTCTTCCTTCTTATACGATCATTCCAGCCTTCTCTTCCTTTGGGTTTAGGTTCTCCCATCCCTTAGGATTAGACCCACTAGTGATAGAGTATGCTCCTTATGGCACCACCTTAGAATCAACTCAAATTTGATCTTCTATAGTTAGGAATTCTTCCTTCTTATATGATCATTCCAGCCTTCTCTTCCTTAGGGTTTAGATACTCCATTTCCTTATGACCAAATCTGCTAGTGGCAGAGTACGCACTTAGTGGCACTACCCTAGTACCAAATCAAAACTCAATCCTCTAGGGTTAGGTCTTCCCTTCCCTTAGAACCAATTTTAAATTCAATCTTCTAAGGTTAGTCTCCCTTTCCTTTAGAATCAAAACCCATACTTGATCCTCTATAGTTAGGAATTTTTCCTTCCTATATGATCACCCAACTTTTCTTTTTCTCTAGGGAAAGACTTTTCCTTCCCATTAGGATAAAGCCCGCTAGTGGTAAAGCACGCCCCTCATGGCACTACTCTACTGTCAATTGAAACCTCAATTCCTTAGGGATAGATCTTTTCCTTCCCTTAGGATCAAAACTCCAGACTTGACCTTTTAATTCGGTCAACACCAATATGTGCAATAGAACTTCATACTATCATACATATTCGAGGTCCATTTGTTGAGCTCATTTTTGTATAAGGTCACTAGGACCAATCCAGACCTTAGGATCTACCTAGATCTTAGATCAATCTAGACCTTAGGATCTACCTAGATCTTAGATCAATCCAGACTCAAATTCAAGTCCAAAGGTCCAATTCCTAAAAACCTTTTTCCATTGAATTTTCAAACACTCTAAAATCTAATCAAATGACTTCTAATTCAGAGTTTATCACTTGCACAGTGATGAGAAATGTCTCTAGAGTTAACCCTCTAAATTTGAATCTATTCTTAAATCTCTAACCCTAGAAATTGAATTGAAATCCAAAGGCTGTAAAACCTTCAAATATTTACATCCTATGCCACTGGACCTACCACCCAGTGGATTTTGACCTTGGAACTTTCTACAAAACCTCCAATCACTTCCAGACACTTGATTATGACCTATCAAATATTAAACTGCATTTTGGTGGACTCACTTTGACCCCCAGTTGATCGGGGGTCAAAACCACCAAAATGCCCCTTAAGGGAAATTTTGAAGTTATTTCAACCCATTTGACATTTCAAACCTCTTTCAAGCCTTTAACCCAATCTTATATCATGGCTTAAGTACATATAAGATCAATATGAGCTAAGTCATGGTTAGTTGGACCAAGTCAACTTACATTGACTTAGTCAAACCTCTCTTCATGCATGTGTATTCATTTAAACCATAAACCTCTAACATTCAACCTTCTTCAAATCTTCTCCATCAGTTCAGACACCCTCCATGCCATATCATCAGTCAATTTGACTATTTAACTAGTCAACTCAGTTAACAAATGGCTTATTTGGCTCCAAATGGCCAAATCTCTTGGCTTGAGTTAATCCAACCCATTTAAACCCCCTCCAACCTATCATAACAGCATTCAAGACTAGCTTTACTACCACCTCAATAATCAAGAGGGTTAGCTGACTGGTCAACATAGTTAACAAACCTTTCTAAAGGGTTTGTAGATGCTTAACCCTATCAAACCTTGATCCTTTGCTTCTCGCATCGGACCCAAAGCATTTTATCAATGCTTGAAGCCACCTTGGATGCCACCTCACTCCTATTGACTGTTTGACCAGTCAAATGGTCAAACAATTGGCTTGGAGGTGTCAAAGATGGTCAAATGACCTCTTAAGCCTTAATCCCTCAATTCCAAATCACTCCAGCCATTTAAACAGCCTCTAAAACATTCCTAAAGACATTCTTAGCCATTGGATCAAAATTAAGTGGCCTTGACCTTTCCGCTGTGTTCAAGAGGACAAAATCCCTTTATACATGGGATGTCTTATTGTCCTTTGATTCCATGCCATCCCAACAACTCTAGCATACGTGGAGGGCATCAGAGACTCCATCCAATCGATCCTAGCCGTCCCTTTGGCCTGGATAAGGCTGAATAGGGAAAAAACAACATTTGGAACATTCATTCTAATCTCTTCTCTCTCTCTCTCTCTCTCTCTCTCTCTCTCTCTCTCTCTCTCTCTCTCTCTCTCTCTCTCTCTCTCTCTCTCTCTCTCTCTCTCTCTCTCTCTCTCTCTCTCTCTCTCTCTCTCTCTCTATTCCAGCCTTCTCAAGCCCAGATCTAAGTTGATTTGAGCTTCCCAGACATCTCAAAACCCTCCCTGACCAAAAACCCACCGTTTAAAGCCGCCGATGATCACTTCTCTGGTGAATCAAGGTGTCCTTTATCGAAGGGCGCATAACTTTTGATCCAGGCATCACCAGTTTAAGGAGTCTTCAACAAAATTGAGCATGAACAGTCTATAAATGCAATAATTCCATATGTGGTTTAATTTGTCCAGTAAATCGAGGTAAAACTTTAAACCTAGCTTAGGACATCTAGGGATAATTAGCATTTTATTAAGCATGTTTTTAATATTTAAAATATATCCCCATTAATTCTATTCAATATCTTAATAAAAGCTTAAAATTTCAAGCAAAATGGTGAATCTGATTGAGAGAACGAGCCAAAAAATGCCCTCTAGGGCATTTTTGTAGTTTGGCTCAAGCATATGATTTTGGACCATTGATCGCTCGATCAACGGTCTAGATTAAGCTATTATGTGGTCTATTTTGAATGTTTATTTGATTCAACAGTCAGATTTTTATTCGGCGGCATCTGGACCCTCGATCGAGAACCGCGGGATCGAAATCCTATAGTTTGATCTATCCCCACGAGATTAGACCGTGGGATTTTATCTAATTCGAAACAAGGGAGATCCAACGGCATTCGCGTGTGCTGACTCAGATAAGTAAAACTATGTCCACAGTTTACTTATTCCATAATGATTGAATTCCGCCACGTGGCATTCCCGCCATGGTTTGCCATTACAGTTTTGAGCCAAAGAACCAGATGCCGCCACACGGCATTCCCACCGCAAACCTATTCTTAAATTGATTTAAAGTTTGTTTTAAATTATTTAAAATCTAGAAAACTTCTAAAAATTATTAAAAAAATTATTTAAAATTAATATTAAGCTAAACTATTAAATATATTTTGAAATTTTAAATACTAATTATTTTAAGTTAATATTTAAATAAAATAATTGAAAATTTTTAATAAAATTTAAAACATCATTTTAAAATAGGTTTTAATTTTTAAAAATAATATATATATATATATATATATATATATATATATATATATATATATATATATATATATATATATATATATATATATATATTCTTAATTTTTTTTTTAAAATTTAACTTAATTTCAATTAGATTTAAGATATTTTATTTAATTATTTTAAATAATTTTAATGTATTGATATTTAATTAATAATTGATCAATATTGATTTAAATATTTTCAAACATTAAAAAAGGGACTAATAATAAATCAGAGAGTTATTATTAAATATTTAATTTTAAAAACAAATTTAATTTAAGATGTGATATATATATATTTTAAATAGTTTTTGAATATTTAAATTTTTATGTTTTTAATTACTATTTAATTAAACTTAAATTTAAATATTATTTTAAATAATTTTAAATTTTAGAAATATTTATGACTTATTTTAACTTGATTTAAAATTATTTTAATTATTAATTAACTTTTATATTAATTTAAATACCTTAATAATTTAAAACAAATTCAAATTAATTCATAAAAATATATATAATTTATCAAAATTTTTGAAATTCAAAATACTTTAACTTAAAATTAATTTAAAAATTTTAATATTGATTTATTTTGATTAATTTAAGTTATTTGAATATCTTTAATATTTAATTAATATTTAATTAAATATTATATTAATTATTATTTTAAAAAAAATTATTTTCAAATAACTTTGAATAATCAATGGATCTCTCAACTCCCTTAAATATATTTTAATAATACTTTAAATATGTTATTTTAAAGTTTATATATATATATATATATATATATATATATATATATATATATATACTTTAAAACTATTTTAAAATTATATCTATGTAAATTTTAATGTTGAGAGATCTCTTGAAATTTTAAACATGTATTAAATCTGTTTGAATAGAATTAATGGGGGTGATTAGTGACTAATCATTTTTTTATTATTCACTAATATTATCTTTAATTATATTTCTTAGGTTTAATCCTTGCATGCTTAGGTTGTGCAGCCACCACTTAGATTTAGGCTCTCCTAGATCTAGGATTTGTTTGGTGTGATTACATGTTGTTTATGTTAAGTTTAAGGGTCTGTTTTGATTTAAACCCATTTAAATTTAAGGACATCATTAAGGACAATCATTAAGGACATATGTCTAGAAAATATAGATTAATTCTAGACATTAGGATACACATCCTTTTGACTCAAGACTTTGAACATTTGAACATAGTGACATGTATAGCCACTAGGAAAATTTTCTTTGATTTTAGAGATAATTAAAATATTTAATTAATTAATCCATTAAATAAACCTTAAAACCTTCTAAAAATCATAATAAATAAAATTTAAACCTAAAAAATACACATAATACATTAAACTAGCCAGAATTCAATCCTTAATCAATGAAAAATAAAAGCCCTTTGAGTTGACAACAAATTTAGACTTAATTTAATTTTAATTGAAATTGAATATTTAATTAATTAAAAATAATTTAAAATTCTAAAAAACTCCCAAACACTTGAGAATCTCTCCTTAGGTCATTCTTGACCTTTGAAGTCAATTTCAAGGAGTTTGGAGTTCATGTGGACTCAAATCATAAAAAGCCCCTTAATTAAATAATTAAAAAAAATCAATAAATACTCAAACTTCCAAAATTCATAACAATTCTAGAAAAATCAAAATTTAACAAACTCAAAGGCATGAAACTTATAATAAAATCTCATATTTATTAAAAAGATTAAACTTTTGGAAATCATTCAAATTTTAAAAAGTTAACGTTTGATCAAACTTAAGTCAAAATTTAAGTTAAAACTTCAAACCTGCATAATTAAATGTATAAACTCCAAATCATGCAAACTTAGTGTCTAACAAATCATCTTAAGGTCTAATATTTTAATAAAATACCAACTTTTCATAATTTGAGCTTAATCAAAAAGTTACTTTTGACCCCTTAATTAAATGATTAAAATAATCTAAAAAATCTTAAAACTCAAAAATCACTCTAAAACTTCAGATTTTCATTAATTAACCCTAAAATCAGTAATCAACCAACTTTATTTAAAATTCATTAACTTTAAAACCTTAATCAACTTAAGACACTTAACTATACCGGGTACCACTGGGTAACCCAAGCCTACGAGGCTATTAAATTTGCCCCAAGAAAGGTGAAATAAACTTTACGATCTCGGTGAGAAATAAAGGTGGTATCCAATAAATAATTAAAATTAATCTTAAAATTAATATCAAATCATTAAGACTTAAACTTTAACCAATATCCTCCATTAAGCATTTCAACCAATCAAATCCTTAAACAATGTTAACTAGTTATCCTACATAGGACATATCCAAACCACACAACCTTTTACACACACTTTAGATGGTTTGCGAGGACAACCAATTCTAGTTTTAGGCTAGGCTGGTGTTTTCTTTTCTACAGTAGTGTGCCGTATTTTTCATGGTTTTCCCTGCATGTTGGTTGCTAGCTTAGAATTGATTGATTATCTATTTATTTCATGTACTCTGTGTTATGAGTAATTAAGCATTTTAAATTTCAAATATTAACTACTTAAGATTGATTATAACTGCTTTAGATTGATTATAACTGCTTGGGATATTAACTAACTGCTAATTATTAAGATAACCCTATAGGATCGAGTCTAGATTTTTCAAATTTGATTAATATAAATTTGATTTGATTTGAGTTGTAATGTTAAGTGCTTTGAGAACTGGGATTATAAGCATCCAATTTGGGATCCAAAGAGGAAGGAACATCCTTAGGGGAGAGTCCCTCTCCATTTGGAGATCCAAATTTAGATGAGCTTAAAATATCCAAAGAGGAAAGATAACACCCCATTCAAGGGGGAGTTTCTTTTCATTTGGATATTCGGACCCAACGATCCAAGAAGTAGTAGAAGGGAAAAGAAGTGGATAATGAGAAGACCCATTCTCAAAGTCACTTGAGTCTTAGGATTAGAAATCCGGGTTGTTGTCAGTGGTGCCCGACCACTTTACTTTTCTACAATTCTGGGATGTAATATTAAGTGGCACTTGCCACATGGACATTCAATTTGAGCATTTAATTTAATTGATTTATTTAATAGATTGTGTAGTAGAACTACTACTTTTCTAGTCTTTTTGTTTGCATTCTGTGTTTGTTTTCACCTGGAATATGATCGTAGGTTTATAAGGACTGGTTAAAAAAAATCTTCTACTTTAACCAAAATTTAAATATTTAAGCTCATCTAGAAACTCTAACAAATTTAAGAAGTAAGCCCGAGATTGCCAGGAGTTAGCATACATATTTGTTGCAATTCTCTTTCCTTTGTTATGCACCTCCCCGCCTGCGGATTTTGGCAGACCACCTTGCCTATGAGGATGCAGATTTGTTCAAGGGGAACCTGTGCATCTTCTAGGATAAAATCTATTTTTAAGCCTGATTTTAAAATTTCTTCATTTTAAATTTAAGCATTCAATCGAGTCAATTAGCATGCATCGCATTAGATAGAAATTAAATCGAGTCTAAATCTTTAATTGCATTTATTTAGACATGAAACACCCAACATAAGTCAAGGGGTCAATTAAGGATCTACTCTAGATGTCGACCCCATTCCTTTAAACCTATCTTAAATAATGACCTTAACCACTCTTTTATAATTAACCAGACTCATGATTTTAAAGCGCCTAGTTTGTTTAGCTAGCTCCCCAATCCAAGCTGGGGTAAGTCCAAATTTGCACTACATTAGCTAGGTTCGAGTCACTAATTTTTCAGTACTGACTTTAGACTTATAATATGAGGCAAGCTCGGGCTAAAAGACCTCAACCTTCGGGAGTTGAATCTCGGCATTCTAATAAAATTAACCATTTAACTTAAATATCTTTCAATCAAAGTCAAGCCCAACAATTAGGATAGGCTGGTGTGTTTCTAAAGTAATTTAAAATCTTAAAATACCTCCTATCCTTTCTTCCTTTGACTCTAGAAATAAGTGTTCAAACTTGATCCAATCCCTATTCAAATTCCAAACTTTACCATCCTTTGATATCGAGCCTTGAAATTTTAAATATAATTTTTACCGCTATTTTAATCGAGAGTATTCGTAGGAGACTCCGGTTTCCTACGATGTAATTAACTACAAGGGCTTGCACTCGTAGGAGATTTAATAACCCAAACAAGATCTAAACTTTTTAAAAATTAAACTTTTCAAAACCTCAATTAATTTTCTTTGGGATACAAAAAAAATGGCGATCATTATTGTCATATTCAAGTAATCGATAATATGCAATATCATCTTTCCTCGAGAAGATAAATTGCTTTATTATCATTATTTTGATTATGAAATTAATTATCTCCTATCCGGATCATTATAGTTAAACACTCGATCGAATTTAATGTTGACCCTCCAGGGTCATATATGATTCTTTCCTGAGTTTGACTATAATAGTCTGGATAAATTTAAAGTTATGAGAATTTGAACCCATTAGAGAACGATATATTCCCCTCCCGAGGCAATATACTATTCATAATGACATGTTTAATTTTAAAACTAAAATTTTAGAAATTAATCTTTCCCAAAAAAAATTAATCTTTTTCAAAACATATTTTTAAATCAAACATTTTTTCTTAGAATCCTCTACCTCTTCATCAACTACATATCTCTGACATGATAAATTGAGTTTACATGAAATATTACATGTACGAATTCTTCTACAACCATTTTTTTTAATTAAACACTCTAAATGATCTTATTAGAAAATAAATCCAAGAATTATACCATCATCAGACTTGCTATCAAATTTTCCTAAGGTCTTTTTTCATTATTTAAGATAAAACTCTTACATTCAAACAAATGAAAATAATCAATATTAGGTTTCTTACAAAACAATAATTCATAAGGGGTTTTATTTAAAATTATTCTTAAGTCAATTCTAATCAATACATAATATGAAGTATTAACAGATTCTTCCCAAAAATATTTAGGTATGTTAAAGTCTTCCAACATTGCTCTACTAACCTCAATTAAAGTTTTATTCTTTCTTTCTACAACTTGTTTATATTAGGGAGTTTTAAGAGCTAAAAAAATATATTTTATTCCAAATTCATCACAATAATCCCCAAATTTTTTATTTTCATGTTCACCTCCATGATTAAATTGAATTTTATTAATTAGGTGTCCTCAATCTTTTTCAAAATATTTAGCAAATTTTCTAAAGATTTCAAAAGCATCATTTTTATTAGTTTGAAACATAACTCAAGTGAACCTAAATAAATCATCAACAATTATAAATCCAAAGTGATTACCTCCTAAGCTAGCAGTGCTAACTTGTCTGAATAAATCCTTATGCAAAAGTTCTAATGGTTTGAAGTAAAAATAATGTTTTTATTTTTAAATGAATGTTTAGAATGTCTACCATGGATACCTGCATCACAAATATAATTAAAAAAAAAAAATCTATATTAGGTAAACTTTCTACTAAATCATGTTTTGTAATTATATTTAAAGTGTGCATGTTTATGTGACATACTCTCTTATGCTTGAACCAAATATCATCATGAGTGCTCTTAAAACAAATCAAGTTCAAACTTTGTTACAAGAATTTTCAAAATATATCAAATAGATATTTTTATTTCTATGTCCTATAACCATAAGATTTTTGTTATCCCTAATAACACAAAATGATGCATAAAATTCAACATTAAGACCTTTATTGCATAACATACTAATTGAAATTAAAATATCTTTCAAGCCATCAACAAGAAATACTTTATCTAAAGTAATTGAATTTTTAGTAATTGAACCAATTCCAACAATTTTTCAATTACCATTATAAACATATACTACATATCATAAATCATGTGATTCTAATAAAGAAATTTAGATATTTCACATGTCATATGTCTTGAACATCCAATGTCCAAGTGCAACATGCCTTCTCTGATTTTCCTTTGAAGGCATAATTAAAAAAAAGAATGCCAATGGTTAACTTTTGAACACAATGATATTTGGGTCCATATTCTTAATAAAAAACATGCAATGAAGGGTGTGTATTATGTTTTATTTTTGCATTTCTATTTTTAGGTACCCAAATAAAAATAGATTGAATGTTTTAGCTCTACGGGCATGGCAATCAAAAGATACATGACCACTTATTTTACAACATACATTTGTGTTTGCGTAAGTTCTATTCTTAGATCGTTAATATGCCATGATTTATTTTACACTAGATGAAGTGTGGCTATGTGAACATGAGTGATAGCTTAGTTTTTGTTTTAATATGGATATTTCTTTTTCTAATTTATCAACAAGAAATGATATTTTAACTAAACTTCCCATTCTTATCTTTAATTCACAATTTTCATCTTTCATGGAAATCATTTGAAACTCTAAGCATTTATTCTCTTTAATTAAGCAAGTATACTTTTTCTAAAGTTTTCTATATTCATTAGAAAATTCATGAAATGCTTCATCAAGTTCTTCATAAGTAAATAAATCACATACCTCAAGTAATAGCCAGTATTTTAACTCTACCAAATATTTTTTCTAGAGTCAATATAAGTCCAAATCACAATTACACTTCCCCATAGAATTGATATATAGTATTTTAATTACACGATTTTTTTCAAAATTTTTTGGCACTCTCAAAATCCTTAAAAAAATGACACGTATTAGTACAAGTGGAGATTTCAGGACTATTAGGTGTTTACTTTGCAAAACAATTTCACTAGTAATTTTTAAAATAAATTATGATGTTATATAAATACTTTTCTATAATTTTTGAAGTTAAAAAATGATTTATTTAAATTTTATACTAAAGAATTGATTAAATTAAATATTATATTTTTATTATTTTATTTAAAATATCCTAAAGAACTTAATATTTGATTTTTAAAACCCTCTTTCCTACTTCATTTTAGCAATAGAGAATGAGAGGAGAGAGAAAAAAAAAGTTTGGATTTGCAGGCCATAGAGCAATTTTAGTCCGACAAACCAGTTAGAAAATTTACTCATTTCACTGTAAGAAACTTTTACCCTATTTCTCATTTCAAGGATTTTGAGTTTTTGATAATTTTTTGATCAAATTTGTATTTTCATTACAAAAATTAGAATAATTCTATATTGGTAAAACTTTCAACGCGTAACTTTTTATATGTTATATAGATTAAGATTATAAACATTTTAAAAATTTATTTGAGATTTTTCACCAGATAATTTTGGAAATACATTGATTTTTGCCTACTCAAAAATTTATTTTGACATCTAAACATATTGATTTAGTTCAACTAAAGCTTTACAATGATATTTTATTCAATATTTAGTAATTTAGTTAAATTTTGAAAATTTGAATTTTTACTCAGTAGATTTTTTTTTATCTATCATTAGGACACTTTGGTACTTTTTGAATGAAGCTTAATTATGCTTTAATTACTACAATGCATTGAAAATGAATATTAATATGTGATTGAGTAATAACTAATAGTTATTATTGTTATAGTACTGTATAATAATGTGTGTAAAAGACAAGTAAAGACTTATTGACTCGGTTGTTGGAGACTAATTAAAATGTACAGGATGGTGGGCTGGCGAGCTTTCCTTTAAATGTTGTGGTTTGGTGTTATCCTCTACTAATTCATATGATATTGGTTGGGAGTTATAATGACATGATTACTATGTTGATGGGTAAAGAGTGATGACTCTATTTAGTGAGCAAATAATTTATTGATATTAACACTGATGTTGAAAACACCGTGATAGCCAGAATTCTTACTTATTTAGTGTAACTAAAAAAATAATAGTTATTGAGGCATTATTCATATTACTGTTTGGGTTTATTATTAACAAAGATACTGATTTATTGATACAAAAAGTATGATATATTCATTGAGCAAGTGATATACAGTATATATTGAGCTTGTAATTAAGATGATGATTTAATACTAATATAGAATAACTTGATAGCATATGTACATTCCTATGTGATTTTACAACATTAATTTGATTTCAACGGATATTACAATTTTTTTTGATTCAATGTTTTATCCAATTTTTATATTGATTGATACTACATATAAGATAATTTCTTTATAGATTTGACACTCGTATTACTTTATTATTTTACTAGCTTCCGTACTATAGTGTTTACCTTTTTTTTTTTTTGAAGACATGCAAATTGCATTATATAAAGAAAAAAAACTATTATAAGCTAGAAAGAAAATAAAGCTAATAGGCTTCCCTTTCCTAACATTAGGAAAGGAAGCAATATTGAAAAAAAAATAAAACAAAATAAAAGTATATTTATAATAATGATATTATCATAATGGAAATAAGATCCACTACTCCTCACTTTGATCCAATTGGTGTGTTGGGAAAACAAAATTTTAAACAACCAAATAAGTTTGTTAGTATCGCAGAGTTCCCAATAAGGTAAAAAATGAAAAGTAGGAAGAGTCTTGAATTCCATTATTCTAATTTCATAAAGCATATAATAAACAATGTTGATAACCTCAATACCAAGCGGCCATATTGCCACCTCTTCCCAACTAGGACCAGACCTTTTGAAACTCATCATCAAAGTCAAAAATTTGTCTTAAAGGAAATTTTCCCATGTCGCCAATTTACAACTTATCTAAGATAAGTCTTCAATAGCCATTATGAGCTTGAGCTCCATGCTTGGTAAATAAGACTTAAACTTATTTAATAAAACGATGCTCAAAGAAAAATAACAACTCTCCATAATGAGTAATATGACCTCAAACTCTAATTCTAAATCCATATGAAAACTTAGGCTCTTCTTAGCTTTATTAGCTCATATACTTGAAATCTTCGCTCCCTTCAAGCCTACTATACACAAGCCTTGAACTTCAAAGAAAAAGAAATAAAATCCATTATCTTTGATGGGATTGGATCCCACTTCAAGCCATCAATAGAACATATATGAAGTCCGAAAATATCTTCCTTAGATGATACAATCAACGATATCAAAAAAATTTCAATAACACAAACATTCAAAATTGAATCCACTTGAAACATAAATTTTACTTCCTTAAAACTAGATAAAGGTTTGATTCCACAATCTATAAATAAAATCTCCTTTATCTTCATAAAGGAGACATCACTCCAAGACAAGAAAACTTACTCATCGTACCACCACCTCCAATAGTTCTCCAACAACACATAGATCCTTCTTACCTATAACATAGCTACCAATTCTCATTACATCAAAAGCAATACAAAAATCATCAGCAAAAGTGACATCCAACTCCTCCACCTTGAAAGTTCGCTAGGGATGTTAAGCCCTATAGAACTGGCCCAAGCAAACCAAGAGGGGGGGGGAGGGGGAGAATTGGTATTTTTAAAAAATTTCACAAAGAATGAAAATCACAAACCAAAATCACACTAAGAACAAAGTGCGGAAATTAAATAAATGCGGAAGTGATAATAAGAAAAGAACACACCGATTTTATAGTGGTTCGGTCAACTCGACCTACGTCCATTCCTTGGAGGCACCCTCCAAGTATTGCACTACAAAAGTGTCTTCTCCTTTAGCCCCCACAGCTAGGCGGAGAGACCCTTACAAAAACCTCCTTTTTGCCACCCCGGCAAGGCAGAGAACCTACCTCCTTTTGCTTCCTCCTGAAGCTGGCAGAGAATCACAACAAAAAGCTAACTCCTTACCTCTACCGACCCTTCCACGGCCTAGAAACTCTAGACGAAGAACAAGCAGAGCGGTCCTTGAAGCAACCCTTGTGAATCCCCTCACAAGCTCCCCCTCACAAGATCCTCTCTCTCTCCCTCTCTCTCTTTCTCTCCTCAAGGTCTTCTCAGGTCAAGGCAGCAGCCAAAGGTCTTAAAAAATGTTGAACAAGAGCTCTTAAATAGAAGAGCTTCAAAGTAGCTCATTAATTTCAAGTTGTCGACTTTATCGTCCAGGTCGATATGGACATCGGCCTGGCCGATTAGTACAAATCAAAGAAGATCGGTCAGAGCATAGCCCTGGATGCAAAATATGATGATTGAAAATGGGCTTTATCGTCCCGACCGATCTCACGATCGTCCGGGCCGATCATTTCAAATCAGAGGAAAATCGTCCTGAGAATAGCCCTGGATACAAGCTGGTCGATGTTTATCGTCCTGAAGTAACTTAAGGTTTTTGACTGGATCGTCCTGGCCGATCCTGCGATCGTCCAGGACGATATGATCGTATCAATCATCCTTAATTACTCCCTTGATTTCCTGATCAATTAAGGCATAATTTGAGAATATCATCCAGGATGATAAAGGATTATCCTAGCCGATAATTTAAAAATACAGTATTCCTTAATTGTATATGGCGGCAACTTCTTTCTGTTTTGAGAATATCATCCAAGCCGATATGTTAATGACAGCTTCCTTAATTAAGAATCCTTATTTAGACTTTCTGTTTTAAGCCTGATCGTCCAGGCCGATATAAAAAATCATCTTGGCCGATATGAGTAAAAATAGAAATTCTAAGTCTCTCAAGTGTGTGTGTGTAAAGGGTTACTTATCATCAGTCTCTTTGACCATTACAAGTAGACTCAATAAGTGAAAAACAAAAGTACAGACTGACTCAACCCTAAACCTACGCAATCCTGAGTTGGCTTCGTCTTGTTCGTCCGATCTTCGATTCCTGAAACGTTGGAAGCAACAAGCAGTCCAAGAGAAATAGTGTTTGTCAATTATTAAAACATAAGTCATGAAAATAGATTTGCAACAATCTCCCCCATTTTGATGATGTCAAAACACAACGAAAACAAATTAGTAGTAAAAGTTCAGGATCGACAGAAAGGAACCTCATAAACTTCTCCCCCTTTTGACATATCAAAAAGGAGGGAACAAAAAACAAATAGCAAATAAATTTTTTTTTTTTTGAAATCAAGGCATGTCAATGATATAGTATTCCATGTGATTGATTTAAAAAACTTGTGAGTTAATGAGTTACCAATCTCATTAATCCATAGAATAGTAGAATATCCGTTCATAGTTTACCCTTAGCTCAAACATTTTCTTAGGGTAGAATCATCTTTTGAAATCAATGACCTAACTCAAATAATTAATTGGATATGAGAAAAAGAATCCACCCATCACTTGTCTTAAGAAAAAAAATCTTTATAAAATAATGAAGTAAGGTAAACTTGTCACAATCGTACGATAATCGAGATCAAGCCTTTGAGAATAAAAACTTCTAAGTTCTAAAAGATTTAAAAAGGGAGAATAGCTTGCTTTTGAGTGGGCTCATTTTATGCCTCTTGTCACTTTGATTGGCTCTTTGAGCATCTTTTGATAGATTTTTTAATTTTTGGCGTCTTTGCGCTTCTTTTGTTGGCATCATTGGCCAAATTTTTTTTTATTTTTGCAAGCTATATTCTCTTTTATAATCCTTTAAAAAAATATTAGTTGTGAATATATCTTCTCAGATATTAGAGAATAGGAGCTCTCTCTCTAACATAAGGAAGAATTACCACAAGCAGGATTAATAATCAAAGACAAGAGTAACGAGGGATCTTGATGTGACAAAAAAAAACTTCAATCATTATAAATACAAGATAGATTTGCTTAAGCAAGCTTAAGAAAAGATCTTAATTTCATAAATAATCCTTTAATTTGAGATAGACTTTTGATTAGAAAAGAAAACTATGCCACTAAAATAGGTTAGAGAAAGAGACACAATCACAAAATATTCCTACCATCTAAGAGATTAAGTAGATGAAAACACATTGACTACAGATTTTCAAAAAAATAAGGACAAGGAATATAATACCATATCAGCGATGATTTTTGAAAACTAAGTAAAAAGAGACAAAAGAAAAATAAAACACACTAAAAAGTCAAAACAACATAAAACAAAAAGAAAACAAAAAGTAAAATAAAATAGCTAAAAGTTTCATGCATTTATGTCAATCACACCCAATCTGGTCCTTAAAGAACTGAAAGTGTCGAAAGCCAGTGGTTTAGTAAAGATGTCTGCCAGTTGGTTTTCAGTTGTCACATGGTGTAACTCAATGTCTCCTTTAGTCACATGATCTCTAATAAAGTGATGTCTAATGTCAATGTATTTAGTTCTTGAATGTTGGATAGGATTCTTAGAGATGCATATGGCACTAGTGTTGTCTCAAAAGATTGATGGTGCTTACATGTAATCCTAAATCCAATACCTGTTGTTTCAACCAAAGGACTTGGGCCACACAACTTCCAAGAGCAATGTATTCAGCTTCAGCAGTGGATAGTGCAACAGAGTTTTGCTTCCTACTAGACCAAGAGACCAAAGATTGTCCAATGAATTGACAAGTTCCAGAAGTGCTTTTTCTATACACCTTACATCCTGCAAAATCAGAGTCAGAAAAACCAATAATCTCAAAAGAAGTGCTGTGTCTAGGGTACCAAATCCCTAAGCCTTGTGTCCCCAAAAGGTATCTAAAAATTCTCTTAACAGCAGTCATGTGGGATTCCTTAGGGTCAGCTTGAAATCTAGCACAAAGGCAAACACTAAACATGATATCATGTCGACTCGCAGTCAAGTAAAGTAAAGATCCAATCATGCCTCTATACTTCTTCTGATCAATAGACTTACCACTTGGGTCTTTATCCAATGAAGCACTAGAAGTCATGGGAGTGTTAATTGGCTTGGCTTTGTCCATCTCATATTTCTTCAAGATGTCCTTTATGTATTTTGTTTTATGTTAAACCCAAAAAAGTAGGACAACTCTCCCATCAAACTCATCTCAAATTCTCTACTCATTGTTTTAGAAAAATCATCACACAATTTTTTATTAGAAGATCTAAAGAGTATATCATCAACATAAATCTGAACAATGAGTAAATCATCTCCAACTCTTCTAAGAAAAAAGGTGGTGTCTACGCTCCCCTTGACAAACTCCCTCTCTAGTAGGAATGTGCTAAGCCTCTCATACCAAGCTCTAGGTGCCTGCTTTAAACCATACAAAGCCTTTTTTAATTTAAACACATGATTTGGAAATTGAGAACTCTCAAAACCTAGAGGTTGTTCTACAAACACATCTTCTTTTATTTCTCCATTTAAAAAGGCACTCTTGACATCCATTTGAAAAAGCTTAAATTCTTTATAGCAGGCAAAGGCTAATAGCACTCAAATGGCTTCCAATCTAGCTACAGGGGCAAAAGTTTCCTCAAAGTCTATCCCTTCTATTTGATTGTACCCCTTAGCCACCAATCTTGTTTTATTCCTTACCACCACTCCTGAATCATTCACCTTATTCTTAAACACCCACTTTGTCCCAACTATACTTTGTCCCTTAGGTCTTTCCACAAGTTCCCAAACATCATTCCTAACAAATTGATTCAATTCTTTTTACATTGCTAAAATCCAAAATTCATCAGAAAGGGCTTGGTTAATGGTGGTGGGTTCAGTCATAGAGATAAAGGCAGAGTGGTTCACCTCCTTCCTAAGTCCATGTCTAGTCTTAACTCCACTATAAGGGTCTCCTAAGATCAAGTCCTTGGGGTGACTTGTAGAGTATCTCCAATCTCTAGGCAAAGTGTGTGAAGTTTCTCCCCTTTCATCAAAATTTTCTACTCCTTGGGTGACTTCTTCTACTCCTTCATTTCTTAAGTGCTCACTCACTTTCCCCAAATTTTTTACTCCACTTGTAATCTCTCCAACATCATCATCTTCTATTCCATATTTCTTAGGATCAGACTCATCAAAAACTACATGGGTTGTCTCCTCCACCATCAAAGTTCTTTTGTTAAACACCCTAAAAGACTTCCCAACACTAGAATATCCCAAAAATACTCCTTCATCAGATTTAGGATCAAATTTTCCCAAGTGAGACTTCCCATTATTGTGAATGAAAACCTTACAACCAAAGACATGAATGTGGGAAAGATTGGGTGTCCTACCCTTAAGGATCTCATAGGGTGTCTTCTCTAATTTGGCTCTAACATTCACCCTATTCAACACGTAACAAGCTGTGTTAACCGCTTCAACCCAAAAGTATTTTGGAAGTGAATACTCAGCAAGCATGGCTCTAGCGGCTTCCACCAAGGTCCGGTTCTTTCTTTCAGCTATACCGTTCTGCTGAGGGGTCCTAGGGGCTGAAAAATTGTGGCTAATCCCCTTGTCCTCACAAAAAACTCCAAATCTTTCATTTTCAAGCTCTCCCCCATGATCACTATGGATGATCAAAATCTCACAACCTAGCTTTTTCTGAATCCAAGTAGAAAATGTTTAAACTCCTCAAAAGACTCATTTTTATGTGAAAGAAATCTAGTCCAAGTGAACCTCGAGTAGTCATCAACAATCACAAAACCATAGACTTTCCCTCTCAGGCTGGCAGTGCTAATGGGTCCAAAAAAATCCATGTGAAGGACTTCTAGAGGTCTAGAGGTGCTAATGTCCTTAATGGGGTGAAACATGGAGTGGACTTGCTTTCCTAGTTGACAGGCATCACAAAGGTGGTCTTTTGAAAACTTAAGTTTGGGGACACCTCTAACTAGGTCCTTTTGGGTTACTTTCCTAAGGGTTTTCATACTTGCATGACAAAGCCTTCTGTGCCACAACCAAGAATTATCAATCACAGTTTTTAAGCAAAAAGAAGCAACACATTCAATGTTATTTAAATCAAGCATGTAAATATTGTTGATCCTCTTTCCCTGCAAAATAGTGTTATTACTTAAACTTACAATGCATGAGTTTGCAAAGAATTGCGCGATGAAGCCTTTATCACAGAATTGACTGATGCTGAGCAAGTTGTGCTTCAATCCATCTACAAGCAAAACATTTTCAATCATATGGTTCTTGGAATTACCTATTATACCTGCTCCTACCATCTTCTTGGTGGTGTTGTCTCCAAGAGTAACCTTGCCTCCAGTCCTTGACTCTAGTACAACAAACTAGCTTGCATTACCAGTCATATGTCGAGAGCATCCACTATCCAGGTACCACATACTCTAACGAGGTCTTTTGTGAGAGCCCTCCTGCAAAATTATGAAATGTTAGATTTAGGAACCCAAGCAGGTTTGGGTTCCTTCTTATGAATAGAAGAATGCAATGCATGTGTGGTATGCTGTGGATCATGCACCTTAGATCTCCACACCCAATGTGTACTATGGTGAATCGTGCAAGTGTATGAGATGTGTCCTAGCATGCCACATGAAAAACATCTAACTCCAGGAAAGGGATTTCTTAAGTGGTTTGAGTTATAATGCCTCTTCCTAGGTTTTGGCAATTGATCAAAAGTAGATGTTATCTTAGTTTTTTTATATGCTTCTAAATCATTTTGAAACTTTAAATTTGTACTTTTTAAAACTTCATTTTCAATCCTCAATTTTTTCTCTATCTCCTTAGACTTCTTAAAATCAGATTCAAGTGATGTGTGTGAGACTTTTAATGCATCAAGCTTTTCAACTAACTCACAATGATTTTTATTTAACTCATCAAATTCATCAAGTAAAGTCATATGATTTGAATCAATTATTTGATGGTCTTTAATCAAGATTTCATGCACTTTTTGTAGATTTAAAAATTCTAGTTTCAAGCTAGCATGTGTTTTCTTTAATTTCCTATATGATGCATGAATTTTTTCTGAAACTTCAAGAAGTTGATCGTAGGAAAGTTCACATACCTCTTCTTGATCAGGATTGTTGTCTGCCATCAAGCACAATTTTGATGTCTCATCTTCTGGTTCTGTCTCTGATGAATCCGATGCCGAATCCGCCCAAAATGCTTTTTGTACTCTCATCTTGTCCTTCCTGGGCTTAGGTTTCTCCTCACCATTTCCTTTGCTTGAGTGATCTTTAACCATAGGGCAATCAGTTCTTACATGTACATGCTTCCTGCATTCAAAACAAACAACATCAGAAGATCCTTTAACATGTTTATGATCCTTACCTTTTCTCCAACTTTGATGATGTTTTTGTTTCTTCCTTAGAAAGCTTTTGAATTGCCTTGTGATGAAGACAACTTCATCGCTTTCAGACCCGGAAGATTCAGAATCAGATTTGTGCGCCTTTAGTGCAATTGTTTTCTCCTTTTTCTTCTCACCTGCATCAAGATTTCTTTGATTCACCCCTTGCTCATAAGCAATGAGTGAGCCAAGTAAGTTATCAATAGAATAGGTGTTCAAATCCTTAGATTCAGTGATTGCAGTGATTTTAGCATCATAAGATGAAGGCAGGCATCTCAAAATCTTGTTAACTTTTTCATAGTTTGAAAGTTCTTTTCCTAGTGCATGCAGTGAAGTAACTATCTGAGTGAATCTAGTGTACATGTCAGAAATTGATTCATCAGGTTTCATACGAAAAAGTTCATAGTCATGCAAGAGAATATTCACACGGGATTGTTTAACTTCATTAGTACCTTCATAGGTGATGCACAATTTATCCCAAATCTCTTTACCAGTTTTGCAAGTTGAGACACGCATGTAATCCTCAGATTTTAAAGCACAGAAAAAGCAGTTCAAACATTTTGCATTCAATTGAGCTAAATCACGTTCATTAAAAGTCCATTCAGTAAAAGAAATTTCAGTTTTAACACCATTAATTTCACGAGAAGGTGGAGAATATCCTTCTTGAATAAGCATCCACATGTGATAATCAGTAGATTGTAAAAACGTTGACATGCGAGTTTTCAAAAAATCAAAAGGTAGGTTATCGAAAAGGGGAGGTCGGGTAATAGAATACCCTTCCGTAGTGTTACGATTCCCAAGGTTAGTCATGGATCTAATTCAAAAAGTTTTCAAACTTAAATTTTAAATCCTGCTCTGATACCACTTGAAAGTTTGCTAGGGATGTTAAGCCCTATAGAACTGGCCCAAGCTAACCAAGAGGGGGGTGAATTGGTATTTTTAAAAAATTTCACAAAGAATGAAAATCACAAACCAAAATCACACTACGAACAAAGTGCGGAAATTAAATAAATGCGAAAGCGATAATAAGAAAAGAACACACCGAGTTTATAGTGGTTCGGTCAACTCTACCTACGTCTAATCCTTGGAGGCACCCTCCAAGTATTGCACTACAAAAGTGTCTTCTCCTTTAGCCCCCACAGCTAGGCGGAGAGGCCCTTACAAAAACCTCCTTTTTGCCACCCCAGCAAGGCAGAGAACCTACCTCCTTTTGCTTCCTCCTAAAGCTGGTAGAGAACCATAACCAAAAGCTAACTCCTTACCTCTACCGACCCTTCCACGGATAAGAAACTCTAGACGAAGAATAAGCAGAGTGATCCTTGAAGCAACCCTTGTGAATCCCCTCATAAGCTCCCCCTCATAAGATCCTCTCTCTCTCCCTCTCTCTCTTTCTCTCCTCAAGGTCTTCTCAGGTCAAGGAAGCAGCCAAAGGTCTTAAAAAACGTTGAACAAGAGCTCTTAAATAGAAGAGCTTCAAAGGAGCTCATTAATTGTAAGTTGCCGACTTTTTCATCCAGGCCGATATGGACATCGGCCTGGCCGATTAGTACAAATTAAAGAAGATCGGCCAAAGCATAGCCCTGGATGCAAAATAGGATGATTGAAAATTGGCTTTATCGTCCCGGCCGATCTCACGATCCAGGCCGATCAGTTCAAATCAGAGGAAAATCGTCCTGAGAATAGCCCTGGATACAAGCTGGCCAATGTTTATCGTCCTGAAGTAACTTAAGGTTTTTGACTGGATCGTCCTGGCTGATCCTGCGATCGTCCAGGACGATATGATCGTATCAATCATCCTTAATTACTCCCTTGATTTCCTGATCAATTAAGGCATAATTTGAGAATATCGTCCAGGACGATAAAGGATCGTCCTGGCCGATAATTTAAAAATACAGTATACCTTAATTGTATATGGCGGCAACTTCTTTCTGTTTTGAGAATATCGTCCTAGCTGATACACGTATTGTTCAGGCCGATATGTTAATGACGGCTGCCTTAATTAAGAATCCTTATTTAGACTTTCTGTTTTAAGCCTGATCGTCCAGGCCGATATAAAAAATTGTCCTGGCCGATATGAGTAAAAATAGTAAATCTAAGTCTCTCAAGTGTGTGTGTGAAGGGTTACTTATCATCAGTCTCTTTGACCATTAAAAGTAGACTCAAGAAGTGAAAAATAAAAGTACAGACTGACTCAACCCTAAACCTACGCAATCCTAAATTGGCTTCATCTTGTTCGTCCAATCTTCGATTCCTGAAACGTTAGAAGCAACAAGCAGTCCAAGAGAAATAGTGTTTGTCAATCATCAAAACATAAGCCATGAAAATAGATTTGCAACACACCTAACTTTAGACAGGATTGACAGATGTTTATTAAACTCTAAGGCCTTGGAGGAGGTTCATCATGCTTCTATTAGGCACCTGGTTATGATAGCATCTGACCATTGTCCCATTCTTTTGAGAATTTTCAAGGATAATTTTTGTCAAAGCAGATTTTTAAGGTTTGAAGACGTTTTGGCTTCATATCCTGCTTCCGCAGCTATTATCCTTAAGTCGTAGAGCAAGTCTGGTCGAGGTTATGTGATGAATGTTCTCAACAACAAATTTCATAGAGTTTTTAGATCCTTACACTTTTTGGAGCAAATACAAACTCAAAAGCTTATTGGAGTTGAAGGGAACACTGAAAAATGAAATATCAAATCTTCAGATGGAAGAGGCGAATGGTGATAGATTATCCAGTGATAAGCTTCTGTTACTAAGATCCAAGACTTATGATTTAAATGTTACACATGCTCGCTTGAACACGCGGTGGAGGCAAAGAACTAAGGTGAAGTGGACGCAAGAAAATTACATGAACTATAAGTTCTTTCACTCATTTGTAAATTGGAGAAGGAATGGTAATTTTATCTACCAATTCAAGAATGATGAAGGTGCTCTGGTGGAGGAGCAGATAGAAATAGAAGAACTTTTGTTTGAATTCTTTAGCAAAATGGAGGTATAGGGATTATTGTTTGAAGAGGTGGCCTCCAACTATGAAAACTTTAAGTCAGCATGATTTTAATCAATTAGAGGCTGACTTTTCTTTTGAAGAAGTGGAATTTGTGGTTAAAACTCTTGGCAACAATATCTCTCTGGGATCAAATGGCATCACTTATTCTTTTATAAAATCTTATTTGAATGTAATTGGCAAAGATGTTTGGCTAGCTATCCTTCAACTCTTATCTACGGGTAAGATGTGTCCTAAGTGGAAGGAATCTTTGGTGGTACTCATTCATAAAGTAATAATCCTCTTTTTCCTTCAAGTTTTCATCCTATCAGTCTGTGTTTATCAATTTACAAAATAGTTGCCAACATGTTGCTCAACATACTTTTGAAGGTTTTTCATGGAATAATATCTGGTGTTCAAGTGGCTTTTATCAAATGTAGGTTTTTATCTGACCATGTCCTTCTGGCTCAATAACTTTTTAATAAATTTAGATTCTCCAAATCTAAAAAAGGCTTGGTGGTGATTAAAATTGATATGGAGCAAGCTTATGATATTATGGCTTGGTATACTCTAAGGAAGGTTTTGGAGTATTTTGGATTTCCATCAAATTCTCTAACCTTTTGATGGAGTGTGTAGAGGATCCTAAATTTTCAATTATGGTTAATGTGAATACCTCTAAGGGGATCAAAGCTAAAAGCAAATTTAGACAAGGATGTTTGTTATCTCCTTGCTTATTTATCTTATGCTCTCAACTATTGTCTAATGCTTTGATTCATAAACAAAGGAACTTGGGTATCAAAAATGCTTCTGTTGGTTCTAGGATCTCCCATCTTTTTTATGTTGATGATATTCTTTTGTTTTTGAAAGCCAGGATAAATTTTTTGAAGAAGTTTAAAAGCATTATTCTTGATTTTTGAAATTGGATAGGGAAAAAGGTTAATATAAAGAAATCTTCCATTTTATTTGGGAAATCTATTAATCGAAAGAAAAGATGAGCTATCTCAAACTTATGAGGATGTAAAAAAGTCAAGGAGCTGAACTAATTAGATATCAAAATGGCTTTGAGGGGGTTGCTATTGTCGAATTTTAATAGCTTGTTGGAGAAAGCTGCTTGCAAACATAACATGTGGGGAAACCGATTCATTTCTCTAGCCTGTAGACTGGTGTTGGTAAAATCTATCATGCTTTCTTTATCGATGTTCTTCTCTGCACTTTCTTTAGTTCCTTTGAGCATCTTAAAGAATTTGATAAGGCTTGTAGGAACTTTCTATGGAATTAGCAAGGTGGAAATCATGGCAAGCACTATATAACTTGGGAGGATCTATGCAAACCTTGGAATTCTGGAGGTCAGGGAATTCATTCGGCTGCCTCTACTGTTGGACTTTTGAGAGAAAAAATTTCTTGTAGTTTCTTAAATAAATAAGAGTATATTCTTAATAAGTCATTGATTGCTAAATACATATCTATTTTTTGGGATGCTCATTACAAAAGAAGTAGCTCTTTCACTTGGAAAATCTTTACTTGTGGAGCAAAATCTCTTCAACCAATTGTTAGATGGAAGGTAGCTTCAGGTATATCTATTAATATCGTGAAAGATGTATGGATTTTAGATAAAAGTCATGAGATTTTGAATAAGTTTCTTTGGTAAAACTATTGCGGCTTTGGCATTAAGTGCTCATAAGGTTGATCTTCCTGACGTTGATTACGGGAAATGGTTGAAAAAAATGCATCTTTCTCCTCAGGTGGAATGCTTTTGGTTGCGTCTATTCAATAATGCAATTCCAACTCATGACTTCTTAATGTACTGAAGACTATTGGGTTATAACTTATGTCCTAGAAGGTATAATGAAGCAAAAAACATAGAGCATATGGCAGTGAACTATTCCAAACTTACTCAAGTCATTTAATTGCTTAATACATGGGGATTTCCTATACCTGATTTCTTCTATTAGGGAATGCAAATATAAATTGGAAATGTTTTCTACTACTAATCCTTTTATTGCAAATATTTATTGTTCCATGGTTTATTTATGTTGGAAGAGTAGGAATAAGGTCAATCATGGTGATCATGACCTCGGTTCAAGTTTTATAGCATCTAATGCTATCAGTTTTGCATTAATTTTAGATTACAATATGTTTTTGGGCCACTGGGGTGTTAACCAGCTTCATCAGCTGATTTCTTCTTGGCACCCTCCTCCCCTCGGATGGATTAAAGTCAATATTGATGCTTCTTTATTAAGATCAATTGAAGGTGGAATCAGAGGTGTTTTTAGAGACTCAAAAGGAAGATTGTTGCTTGCTTTTGGATTCAAATGTATACATTGGGATAGTGCATGGACTATTGGAATTGATGGCATTTTGGTCTTTGAAAAAGATAATCCTTGGATGGATTATGGATGCTAAAGGTATCATAATTGAAGGTAACAATTACAATATCATAAAATATTTGCAAGGGTCGATGGGTAATGCAATTCGAAGAGTACATAATGATGAAGTGGAGGACTTCTCCTTCTTGGAAGGCTTTGGTAAATTTTTATTTCATTTTGCTAATAGAAATTGTAATAGGTTAGTCGATTTTTGTGCTAACTTTGCTTTATTGGGTGATTTTTTTGGGATGATTTGAGCTGTAATAAGATTCCTCCTTCCTTTCTTTCTTTGTTGAAGGAGGATCGTGATGGAATTTATATCACTTAGTAGTTTGTAACTTTGTTCTTTTTTCTTAATGCAATTTGCATTTTCTCAAAAAAAAAAAAAAACTCCTCAACCTCACTTATTATCCAAACTCAACACCTGAGTAAATCTTATTAAACCCAACTCCATTAAGGCTTTTAATAAAATTCCATGAGAATGAATTATCAAGATACAACAACCAGGTCCCATATAAAAAGAAAATGCATTTCATTGCTCCAGCTAAATTCTTACCTATTAAATATTACAATACAATAAAAAGAGAATAATCCTAAAAAATAATTTTAGGAAAATGATCTGTACAAATGGCTTTTATTTCATCTCTTCCAACACATCTAAATGCTAAAGAATTAACAAACCAAATTAGCCAAGAAGTTACTACAAAGACTGGGACCGCATCAGAAGTTTCCCCAAGATTCTTTAAGAAACCAAGCACAGAAAAAGAAAAATATTTTATCCAATAATTCTCATGGTAGCCTCTCAAATTATCCCTTCTTTAAAAACAATAAGGCGAGGAAGGATAACCACTACAATGCGCAAAATAAAAATTCATACGCATGCATTTCTTTTCATATATGCTGCCATCAAAACTGCTCAAAATCCCAAAGAAAACATCCATGAATAAGACAACCTAATTTTGAGAAGACTTCTAGTAAGACATTTCTTGAATTAAATTTAGCAATTGAAGAATTTTAGTCCTCAATTGAAGGTAGAGGGAAACCACATCCTTCACAAAAAAAATTATTTTGACCAGAACAATTCACATTTATAAGTCAAAATACTAAACAACCATTTCTTGAACAATAAGAGATAATTCACCAAGAAAATCATTAATCCAAACACCAGTTCAAGAAAAACATCAAACTAGAACCAATCCAAGCAACCCTTATCAAACATAATAAAAAATCTAAATCCATGAATCTACGTCAGCCACACAAGGTCATACTTGAAAAACTAGCAGAACATCTACAAAATGAACATCTATAAGCCTCACCGGGCTGACGACAAACTTTCACAAAAACTGCCTTGACCGATAAACATGCAAGAAAGAAATTCAAAAGCACCACCATAAAAAAAAGTAATAACCTGAGGTCCTTAACCAGTTTTGTTTCCTTGGTGATATTTTTTTTAGTTATTATTTTGTACTTAGGATAGGATAGATATGTGATGATTATATAAGTCATAAGTAGTTTGTATGATTTTTGGGAATTGAATATATATATATATATATATATTGATCGATAGTTTTATTTATAATACTATTAATATTGATAGAAGAAATAAGGTAGCACTGGTTGTTGTTATTAAAACATAAAAGAATAATTCTTCCAAATTAGATTCTTGAGCATCACGCCTCATTTAAGTCTTCTCCATTTTCCATAAGATAAAGGTTAAATTCTTCCTCAATAATGATGTTACTTGATTCCTCCGAGTCCAAATATTCCCATAAAGCTCTCTTTTTCTTCTTATGGTGCTTCTTTCCTTTCACATGTTTTGTCCTTTGGAACTCCTTTTTACCTTCATTATCTAACTATTTTGGAACTCCTTCTTTCTCCTCTCACATGTCCAAGATTTTTACAATTGTAGCATATCATTCCTTCACCTGCATTTTTCTTTTTTCTATGTAATTTATGAAACTTAGACTTGACATACCTTTGATTTTCCCTTAGCATATTTCTAAGCTTCTTGACAACGTGGAAATCTCCTCACTATCTTTGAGCATAAGCTTGTGTCACTATTTGAGTCTTCAACTAGCAAGGCAATGGTTTTTCCTTTTTCCTTCTTATGAGAAGCATCATTTAGCTCTCTTTGTGCAATCGCCATATCATGAGCTATAATAGTTCCAAACAATTGATCTAAAGGATAAGAAGTTAAATCCTTAGCTTCACTAATAAATATTACATTAGCCTTGCATTCTTTTGGATGACATCTTAATATTTTATAAATTATGCCTTGGTTTTTATATTTTTTACTTAATGAATGTAATGTGCTTATAATTTTCATGAAATGAGTATACATATCTGAAATGTTTTCATTAGGCAACATACAGAAAAATTCATATTCATGCACAATTCTATTAATGTGGGCATCCTTAACTTCATTTGTACCTTCATAAGTGAAAATTAACTTGTCCCATATTTCTTTAAATGTAGTAAGAATGGATATTCTCTTGTAGTCATCTAGAACTAATGCACAGTATAAGATAGTACATGCTCTAGCATTAAGCTCATCCAATTCTCTTTCATAAGAAGACCATTCAATAAAAGAATTTTAAACTTTCAAACCATTAATTTCAAAAGTGGGTGTGTGATATTAATTTGTTAACATATGCCACATACGAGAATCTTGACCATGAATAAAAGTGCTAATACTATTTTTTCATTAATCAAAAGGAACATTTCAAGTAGTGGTGGTTGATGAGTGGATTGACTTCAAGTAGTTTACCCATTGAAAAGGTTTGTGACAAAGTTATCTACTCAAGGATGTTAAGCCAAAAAATGAGCTGAGGCTTTTATACCAATTTTCAAAAGCCTATGAAACCTAAAAGGGGGTCAATTGGGTGGCTTCAAAAATTTTTATCAATTTAAATTTAAATTTTTTTTTTAATAAAAAACTTATTTATAAAAAAAATAAAAAAGTTATTTTATGATTGAAAAAAATAACCAACCAATAAGGTAAAGTGAAAGAAAGAAAATCAAGGACACAAGCAACTTATTTATGTGGTTTGGCCAAAACCTAAAAACTAGCCAACATCCATGCCTAGCCACACATGGCTAGGAATTCACTAAGTAATTCAAGCTTTTACCAACTTTTGTACTTTCCAATACTAGGCAAGCACAACCCCAAACATCATACTTTCCTACACTGGGTAAGTAAAACACCCAAAAAAAATTACAAGTACATAAATAAAAGAAAAAAATACAACCCAACTTTAGCTCTCAATTTTAAAATATTTTAGATCTCAGTCCACTAAAGCAATAAGCAATATAAATAGAATAGCTCACAAAGGATTTTATTTTACATAAGAACAATCACAAACTTGAATGTATGAGATAAGGATATGAAATTTTTTTATTTATGAAATCAATCATAAAATGAAATAATGAATTTTTTTATTTAAAAAACTTGGAAAATAGATTTGAAAACACATTTTACCACTTAGAACTAACTCACCAAAGATTATCACCATTTAGCAAAAGATGAAGATGATTAAGGGGAAGACTGTTAGGATTGATTATGAGCATTATAATCAATGAAAATCTTACCCAAGGAAGGCTGGGGAGAAGGTTTAGCAATTGAGATGAAATTTTTGCATAGTTTAACGTGGTAAGGAGATAGTGCACACACATAGCCAGCCCCTCAAGTTAAATTAATAAAAATAATTAATTATTGTTGTAATAAAGTAGGATTAAAATTACTTTATCTCGCATAAAGTGCTCCAACATTATTCAAAATTTTATAATAAATTATTATAAATATTTTAATTAAATTTAAGTTATTTGATGCATAAAAATTTATGCCTTAAGATATTCATGTGTGATAATGTGTGTTTCGATAAGATAAATGCAATAGGAATAATACTAGGAGAGAGAAAATGAATAATTTGGATAATTGCAATATCATTTAACCCTGAAGGCTATAATTGATGGTATGAAGATGATTAATTATGTTTTAGAACATTATTCGATGAATTAAACAAACTCAAGAAAGAATTGAATGCATGTTATGAAGCATTAAAATGTTAGGTAGTGAACTTTCCAAAAATGACTAATGTTATGTCACGCATGAGATAGTTATGATGAATGGTTTAAAAAAGCTATGAACTTATGAAAATAATGTATTTTAACTTTTTGTTATTAATTTGTGAGCAATATATATTTGAATTATTGTGCCATACCAAAAGAAAATAACCTAGCTTCAGTTTCAAGCTAATTTGACTTCAGTTGCTATGATTACCAGATTATCCTTTTAATTTCCTGAAACACTCAAATATCAAACATTAATACCCTCCAATCATTTTTTTGTTACCATCAAAATTTTATATTGATGCAATGGGGCTCATGGAGTTAACATGTTTATACTTAAATGATGTTCTATGAGAAATTTTAAGGGAATCCATCTGGTCGATCTCTCGAACTTGGTTGGATTATGCTCACAATTAAAATTTCAACCGAGAGATAGAAGACAAAATTGTAGTTTTCCAATCTGATTAATGTTTCAATTTGATCATTATCTGAATCCACTGTTTTTTTTTTCATTTAAATCGTGTCCTTCTAATATTAGATTGGATGGCTATTGGTAATAGCATGTGAAACTGTTATCGTGGCAATAATTATCTGACCAAGCAAACAGCATCACACGTAATGGTATGCTAACTCTATAATTCCCTTTATATAAAATCCAGAAAACACATCTAACTTTAAAATTACATAACTCCTCACATAATTATTCAAATTAGGTGATCTTGGACTCTATGGATTCAACTTGAGGAGTATAATAAAAGTCTTATGATTGCACGTTTTAATTTCTTATGTATTAAAAGAATTTTCAAAAATACTCATAGGGATATTTTTGAAAATATTCTTCAAATACATTTCATCATGAGGTGAAATTAATATGAATGATTCTTGGCGATGTGCATTACATACCCAAAAAAAGAATCAAATCAATTGAAAATCTCTAAGGGCTTCTATTAATTATTTCAAGTTTATAGGATAACTTTTGACCTATAATCTGAATTTTCAATGTACATGAATCCATAGAAAATTAGCTTATATGCTTTGTTGTGTTGATTATTCTATGTCTAAGGGTTAGAACACCATTTATTGCCACCAAATTTATTGAAAAGATTTCCTAAATTAATTCCCCAATGATATAGTTATTGTTACCTTAGGGGATTCATTTTGAAACCTAGGGAGGCATTGGTGAGTCCAAATTAAATGGGTTTGAATTAAATGCTTAAATAAACATATGTTTCAAATTGGATTGCATTTGGAGGTTATTTGGTCTATATAATAGTGAAATCAAATTTAATGTATATAACTGACCTAGAAATTTTAATAAGTCGCAATAAATCAAAATTAAATAAAAAAGACACGTGTCATGCTATTCATAATTAAAAGCTTTATGTGGTAAAATTAAAAGCCCTTGAAATTCAATCGAAATAAAAAGTAATTTAAAATTTCAAGAAAATTAAGGAAAATAAATAATTATTTAAATTAAATAATTAAAAAAGATTAAAAATTCCAAAATATTTTAAACACTTATAACCATCCTTAGGAGCCATCTCTAACATTTGGGGAAGATTTCAAGAGGTTTGAAGTAATCCTCTCTAATTAAATAATTAAATAATTCAATAAATGAAATTAAATTATACAAATCATAACTAATCATAAAAAAATTCAAATTACATAAACTCAAAAGCATTAGACTCATCATTGGGCCTATTATTTAAGAAAAATATAAAACTTTCAAAAACTAATATAAATTAAAAAGTTAAAAAATTAGTAAAACCTAATTCACTAAATATTTTTTAAAATTAAAAAATTCAATAAATTACCAAAAATTCCATAAAATGTAATTGAATAAATCAAATCAAATGAAAAATAGTTAAAAATAAAATTTATGCTAATAAAAAAAATTTTAGGTTGGACTACCTTGGGCTTCGAGTCCTAAGAAAGCTTTGTTCCTCATGCTCGTAATGACAACTCTATAAATGGATTCATAGAATATAAATGATAAATTGTAAAATTTAAAAATCAATAATTAATGAGATTAAATTAATAGAAAAACAACACTCCATCAATGAAGTTTTTAGGCTAGACTGCCTTAGGCTATGTGGCTACATATTGTTAGGATGCTTTGGTCCTCATCAGTGGCGGATCCAACCCTTTTTCTTAGGGTGGGCAAACTCGATATATAAAAAATAACAAACTTTGCATTCTACTTTGCATTTTCTGATAATGTTGCATAATGGCTTCATTCAAAATAGAATCAAATATTTATTTCTCAATATAAGGCACTAGATAGTCATTGAGCTAAGCATCACCCATTTTAATATGCAGTTGATGCTTATTAGTGTTCATTGCAAAAAATGCTCTCTCCACTATAGTAGTAGCAACTGGCAAAGTTAGTGCAAAATAATTATTGCAATTCATGACCCATAGTTTGAGATTTTGATGATAATAAATAATATTGTCTGAACTTCTATTCAATGAATATCTTTGATTTATGTTATTGTCTATGAGTACTAACATTTCAGAAAGATCACAAGTTACTCAGGACAATAAGAAGACTCAAGACTGAGTAGAGTAGGAGTGTCAGTTTGTAACATTATAACTTTTTCATTTATTTTATTTTATCTTTTCTTGAGTTTGGCCACAAACTACATGTAAATCTGAGCAACCATGTACACACACAAGGGGAGAGGGTTTTAAAAGAAAAATATAGATTTTTTTCTCTATTGATCGTACTGTATGAATTTATGTCGTACTATACAATTCGATCTGGTTAGAACATCTTTCTGTAAATAGGTCGTACTGTACGATTCGTATCATTCTATACAATGTGTTACTAATCCAAAACCCTAGCCGTCAGATTAGTTTCAGTAAGTTTTATCAGTCGTTTGTACTGTATGAAGCGAGTCGTACTATATGATTTATTTTGAACACTTACATAAATTAACCCATGATTAGTGGAATAAATCAAGGATTAATCTCTGATTGGTAATCGTACTGTACGAACCCATTAATACTATATAATAAATTGATACTATTTTTTATCGTCCTAGAGTTCATCCTAGACTATCCCTTGATTTTTCCTAATTGTACTGTACGAAGCGTATCATACCCTACGATGTACAGAGTTGAGTTTTGATCATCCCGGACTTCATCCTGGATGATACCTTGAATTTGACTATTTGTAATGTTTAAAGTACGTCGTACCCTACGATGTACAGAGATGAGTTTTGATCGTCCCGGCTATCATCCTGTACGAATAGAAGAGTTGAGGATCGTATGGTATGAGTTTATATCGTACTATGAAATTTTATTTAGAAGTTTTTGAATTATTCATAAACCGTCGTACCATGATGAAGCTCATTTATACGAATCGTACTGTATGATGTGCAATCGTACTGTATGATAGTAACTGCTAATTTGAAAAATTTTAGGATTTTTTGAGTCCATTTTAAGCATCAAAAAGTAATGTTTTTAATGTGTGACTAAGAGAGAGGAACGTGAGTAGAGAGGGAATCCTTGGGAGAGAGCTCTTGAGAAGATTTATAGTTTGAGAGAGGAAGAAGAGGGTGAGCTTGGTAAGGGAGAAGTAGTGTGAGAGAGATCACACGATTGCTTCATTCTTGCTGCATTTTATTCCTCCTATGGCCCATGAAGATCTTGTAGGAGGCTCTCTGAGGGGGAGACTCTTCTACATCCGTATTCTCTAAGGTTCTCTGCCTTCTCCAGGAGCGAGAAAAATGAGACGGTACGCTGTCATCGCCAGGAGGGTGAGAAAAGCATTTGGCACTCTGCCACGCCAGTTTGGTGAAAGTGAGTCATGTGAGGGCTTCTCTTCCTTGCCGAGGGGTCAAAAGGAGAACTATAGTTTTTTAGTGAAATTCCTAGAGTGGAGGACTCTAGGGAGTGGATGTATGTCAAATAACTAAACAATTATAAATCTTTGGTGTGATCTTTCCCTTACCGCTTTTTACTTCTGCTTGTATTTGATTTTCATTATAACTGCTTGGTAAAATTCTCTATAGAATCAATTGTTGCTATTTGTGTTCAAGTATTTGCATCCGCATTAGTTAAATTTTTATCAAAAAATTTAAAACATAAAAAACTTTTAGAACTCCTGCTTAGAATTTTTTATTACAATAAGATTTTTGCAATTCACCCCTCTTGGTGCATCTAGTAATTTCAATAATAAGTATATAAACCAGGAGATACATAACATTTTTTTTTTCATTAACATCTTTTTTGCAAGATCAACAATGCTAGTCAATGATGTGAACTCATCGCTCGTGCACATATCAATATTATAAGTAGATAGCTTATGTTCAAGAGACAAAATATCAACCATAGAGAAATCTGATGGATATAACTCTGTAAGATAAATTAACTTTCACTTATCATAAGAAGAGAACCTATTACTCAGATTTAGATATGTCACACAAAGAAGTAACCCGATACTAGTTTCAAAAAATTGATTTTTCAATTCCTATAGTTGCATATCAATAATAGCATAGCATAAATCAACTCAATAATAATAATAATTTATTATTTCTTCACTTTTTTTTGTACCAACCATCCACGAGACATGAATTTAGAATCCATATTGGGAACTTCAATTTCAAAAATATTACAAAATTGTGACACGTTTTCAAGTAAAGGCACCCATCTATTTTCCCTTATCATCTGTAATTATTGCTTCTACACTTGTACAATTTCATTACATTTATAATATTTCGGTCCATTCTTTGTAAGGCTTGTGATTATTCATTTGTAATTCTTGAAATATCAATCATTAAATGTAATGCCAAGGCAAAGTCAAATGATTCCATGGCATGTATTAAAATACTAGCTTCCACTAATTGTTGATCATATATCTTCTCTTCCTTGACAATTTTAAGCGCTTCAAGTACATAAGCATACATTTTGATTGGGCTGATTAATATTTGAAAATATGAACTCCAACGGGTGTCACCAGCATGATATAAATTTATTTCTTGGTTCAAACCATGACATTATTTAAATCTCCACAACTTAAATGAAAAACTATCTTATCATGCTGAATAGCTTTTAGGATATCATTACTTTTACATGAAGCCCCAACAGTATTGATAATTCTTGAAGTGATCTTAATTAAATGCTTTACTTGCCAATGATTTTTTCTAACATACACCAAGCATAATTATAGTTGATGAGCAAAATAATGAATGTAGAAAGCTTGTGGATTATGTTTCAGAAAAGACTCACATTTCTGTCTTACCTTGTTGTGTGCACTGTTGTGTTCTCCTACATGACCCAATAGCTTCTCTTTATTCTTCCAATTCTTAAATCCCTCACCAACAAATGTGTCTCCACCGCCTTTGCTAGTATTAACTTGCTCTTGAGGCTTAAATAAGTAGCAATAAAGACAAAATTCTGCATCTTTCTGTATACTATATTCCATATATTCAGGAAATTCTTTAAACCATTTTGAGTTAAATATATGTGCAATAATTCCTATCATTGTTTGAGGGAATTTATGATTTTTTGGCTGATGTGATCCCTTCAATAATTAAGCTCTTTGAACTCTATCATGATCATTTACATCATAACTCCAGATGGATGGTCGAAGACCAAGATCAGTAGGTAGATTGTCAATATCAATCTCGATATGTTCTTTTCGCTTCAAGAATCATTCCATTCCTCAAAAGGGTAATAATGATCAATCCAAATTAGCTAACATTATTATTCTACTAAAAAAAGACAAAATAAAATGATTGTAGAAATGCTAATTAAAAAAGTAATAATAGTAATCAACATATTTATTTAAAGTTTAAATATTAATTTTCCTATAAAAACATTAAACTATAAATATATTTATATAAATTCCTAATAGAGTAAAAAAGTTAATGCTAAATGGTGACGATAGGTCCTCCAATTTCTAAAGCAAATACCATCATCACAAACATATTTATTAACTATGGATCTTATATTCAAAGAAGTGCATGTCAACATAAAAAAAAAAAATCACTTCCCTCTTTCCTATATTTGGCTATATCCATTGGTTGTTCTTCTTATTTACGTGATAAAGAAGATAAGAGATATGTTGTATATTTGGTGATGTGTAGGTAACATAACCCACATCAACTGCACAGCACTGCTCTCTCTCTCTCTCTCTCTCTCTCTCTCTCTCTCTCTCTCTCTCTCTCTCTCTCTCTCTCTCTCTCTCTCTCTCTCTCTCTCTCTCTCTCTCTCTCTCTCTCCAGTGCTTCTATAATTCTTAAAAGTTTAAACACTAACAGTCACCATTAGGTTCATTACCCTACTATTTTTTCCCATGTAATAAATATTTCTCAATGTATTTATTGTTTTCCTAATGCTTAGTTTGGTTATCTCTTTTCTGTCTGTAGGAGGAGAAGTGCAAAAATGAAAATTTCAATACTGATTCGCCCATTCTTTGAATTCCATATCAAATAATTACAACACAATTACCTAATTCAAGCAACCAACACAACAGATTTTGATAAAACAAAATACTATCATATACCAAATATTTTCAAGAAAAAACTACTGTAAACACAAAGTGTAGATAAGGAAAAATGGAATATAAAGAAAAACTTATTATAAATAAATATTTTGAAGATGCAGATAAGGAAAAATGGAAGCAAGAAATAGAATAAGTGGAGTAGTAAGGAGTCGCCAAACAAATAAAACTTACCTTCAAAATGATGAAGGTGGCTGCAAAATGGTAAGACAGGGCTGCGTGGAGGCGGTGACCTCTTCACGAAGAAGCTTAGATGCAAAGATGAAAGCTGCTATGATTATGAACAAGAGTGTTATGCCAATGGCCCATCTAGGGATCTCTTCATAAAGGTGGCTACAAACTTGGAAGTTTTGAATAGGTACGTGATGCAAAAAAAATGAGAAAGAATATGGGGCAACCTAGATGCGATGTCAAAAGTTAGGGAAAATAACTTTTTTAAAGGGAGAATATTTCTGAAACTGCCCCTCTGCTGTAATTTTATTATTTTTTTATGGTGGGTGGGCATTAGCCCACCCTCAGCTATGCGTGGATCCACCCGTGGTCCTCATGTAGTTGTGATAATGCCATAATGAAGTGAGAGAATATAAATATTAAAATATAAAATTAATAAATTAGTAGCCAATAAACTATATTAATTAATAAAAAACCTATCAATAATAAAACACATATATATTACATTTTTTATACCCTTAAGATTCACTCCTTATAGGAGGGCATAGGTGTATTGGAATTGAAAGCTTTTAAGGATAAAAATATTTGATTAAAATGAAGTACTCTATTCAACCTATCTACCCTAGTTTTGGAGGATTAGTAGCATTATAAATATGAGTCTAAGACTTGTTAATCAATGACTTCAAGCACTTAGAATTTATTGAGCACTATGTTCTTTAAAACCTAAAGTTAAACCATTTTAACAATTAAACACCCCTTAAAACAATATTCAAAACTTCTAGAATATTAAAACATAAATTCAAACCACCCTTTAATTTCCCTAAAAAAATAAATTAATTTATAGATAGCTTTCAACTAATAAAACCTAAGACTTATCCAAGCCACACACCTTTATACACACGCTTAGATTGTTTGCTAGGAACACCAAGTCTAGCCTAGACTAGGTTGGTTATTTAGTTTGGTTTGCTTGGAGTGCCTTGCCTAGAGGGTACTAACATGTGATTGCTTAATTTCTATAATCTGGATGTCATATTTGTATTTCTATTAGTGTACATTTTAAGTAGGCTCTTAGTTCACTTTACTTTCCTATATACCTTCACACTCAACATTATACTTATATATATTTCTTTTCTATATCAACTGCTTTTTTATATTCATACAGAGTAAAATTTATTTATACAATGAAGAAAAAGTAAATGTAAAGGAAAATGTAAATGTAAATATATTAGATACTTGTACAACTATATTGAGTTGTATAGTGTCAAGAGTTGAAAAAGATTGAAAATAATTATTTATATACACTTGTAGGTTCCAAAAGGAAATGATTCTTCTTCTTTTGAAGATCAATATCTATTGGAATTCTTTAGAATATCAAAAAGCTAGGAGATTGAAGACTAAAATAAATAATTATATTTAAATCTATATTTATATAGGAATAAAAATCTAGGCTTATGGTTGATGGAGTCTGGCCACTTTTACTTTACAGATGACCCTGTGTTGTACGATAAAATTATCAATGAATAACTTTTTTATATATTTTTTTTCTTTCATTCATAATTTCATTATGCAATCATATAGATTTTTTAGAGTCTTGATTCTAAATTTTATAAATTATAGTTCCTTGATTCCTAGGATAGAGTATATAATCTTGCATTCATATGATAATTTATTGTACTTAGAATTATTAGTTTGCAACTCACTCAAAGCAAGTATAAGTCCAAACTGTATACACCCCTTAGCCTCTATATACCCTTTGTATTATGTTTAAAATCTAATATATAAATTTAAAATCCAAATAAAACTCCATAATTTAGAATCTAAAGTGTGTGTATTAAAAGCTTAATAACCCAAACTTTTCTTTAAATCTATGGCAATTTGAAAGCTTAGTCTTTACTTTAATAAAGAGTATTCTCTTATGAGATATAATTAACTATAGGGACTTACCCTTATAGGAATTTTAGAAATAAGAATTATAACAAACTCTACCTTAATTTCTTTATTAAAGGTAGGGGAAAAATCTGAGGACACATACCTAAGCTTTAAACATTGGCTTAATTTCATAATCAAAAGATAAGTGAATATTATTTTTATCCTTAGGGGTGAATTGATTATTATACCACATAACCCAACTTGTACCTAAGTCACAATCTTCTAGGATTAATTCTTGCTAAGGAAAAATAGCCACATAAGATTAAACAACTAGTGGCACAAAAGTGCCATCGACCAATGCATTGAGAAGTTCTCTTCCCTTAGTTTTGGTTAGTGTTGGAATCCTCTAAAGGGGGTTTTCCTTCATGGAAGTAATCTATGAAGGGTTCTCTAGTCAATTATCGTATCATCTACCATAAGAACAATCTCACTGTCAAAAGGAAACTTCTCATTGATGAATTATAAATCTATTGGGGATAATATTTATCGATCCAATACCTCTACAGAAATTGATTCTTCTTGTAATAAATCTAATTAATTTGCTAGTTTCAATAGGTAATCAACCTCAAAGTTTCTTCCATAAGGTATCATATACAAAATTATACTTGGAACCTACTAGAAATGTTTCATCATGGACTGCTAGTATAGAGAAGCTTGAGTTTTTTGTATAAGTTTTGGAAACTTGATTAGTGATAAGTTATAAATCTCCTTAGATTTTGATTTCTTTGATCTCCATTAGAAAGTTAATTCTAAATTTGTTATTACAGCTTCATATTTACCCTTTTTATTTATAGAAGGCTCTCATTGATGGTAAGAATAATGCAATAATCTATTTTTTCAAGAGTTATTATTAAGCGAAAAATATGTAGTATTTAATTGTGTTAAATTCTAGTGAGTAAGTTTTCCTTTAGATGATATTATGTTGGAATTTCTCAAAAAATAAAGGAAAATTAGTAAGTAATGGATTAGTATTACAGTGTAGGAACTATTAGCACTGCAGTGTTATCAATTCCATGGAATTAGACTAGGGCATTATAGAGTCAAAGTTCCTGGAAAAATATTAATTAATTAAGCACTTTAGTGGAACAAAGGTTAGCATCACAATGCTTTATAATAGCGCAATCCTAGGAATAAACATCGCATTAATGTCCTCTAAGGATTTTTTTTACCAAAATAATGAATCATATAATGTTGCAGTATTGGATGACATAGTCAAGCACCATAGTGCTAAATTTTTTCAATGCCACTGTAGAGAAGTTAAAAAAAATTTAGAGAAACACTAAATCAACTAATTAATGTGGTAGTTAAGCCAATAGTCATGATATGTCATTCTAGCACTATAACAAAGCTTACTTAGATGCACTAAGGCTCTAGTTCATATTATAATGTTGTAATACTAGACTATCGATCACTTTGGAGCCTAAATATTTTTATAATAAGTATAAATAGCTTTTTTTTTTTTTTTTTTTACATGATAGTATTGTAGTTTTGAATAGATTTCATAGAAGAGAGGCTACGGGAGAGTAAGATGCATACTTTAGAGTGGTCAGCTAACATTGTAATGAGTAAGAAACCATTAAAGAGGAAAGAAGTCTAGAGAGCAAAGTTATAAGGGGATATTTACTTTAGGAAGGATTCATTTGTCGGCCTAATCTTGGATCTTTGATTATGTATAATATCTTGTTGATATTTTCTATTTGTACTATCTTTGTTGAACAAGTAATAAAAACTATGTTGTTCTTTTTCTATTCTATAGACATTTAAAATCATAGTTTTTTTACAAATGAAAAGAAAACCTAAGTAATTACAAATGTAGACACTTGTGCTTAAAATTATTAATAATTATTTTAAATATCTCCCACTCTTAATTAAATCTATGTAGTGGCCATGTGTAGAATAAAAACATAGTGTGATATATTACCTCAACAGAGGAATATTGGAATAAATAGGAGATTTGGATTGGAATAAGTGCATACATAGACATAGGATGTTTAGTCTTATAAGGTCTATTTAGATAGAATTATAGGATATCATATGTCAATTATTGATGTTGTAATTTGAGGTTCTTTGATGTCAAAGCCCTATGAAGAGGCTTATGTATTGATAGATAAGATGGTAAAAAATAATTTCCATTGGCCTTCTAATACGATGAATCTTAAGATAATAGTAAGTGACTATGAGTCAGCTGCTTTACCAATTTTAATAGCTCAGGTAGTAGCCATGTCTAAGAAGATAGACAATTTTAGAGTTGGTTCATTTCAAGATTAGCTATGCATTTGGATGAGAATGATTTGAATTTTTTTAGTGATCTTAGTGCTCAAGGGATTGAGAATATGAAGTTAATTGGATGACAAAATAATCTCTATTCACCAAAAATTTATATGGAATAATAATAATGGTGGAAATAATCAGTGGAATAGTGGCCAATCAAATTCTGTAGTAAATTGGAGTAATCCTTAACAAACTATAATAAACCCTAGACCTTCTTATCCCCTAAGCTTTAATTAAAATAATTAGTTCAGAGATAAGAAGACACCTTTAAAAAAAACTTACTAATTAAAATGGGAAACTATTTATGGACCTAAGTTGTTTCCATTAAGAATTTGGAAAATTAATTAGGACAACTTGTAATATCATTTAGCACTAGGCCCCCTAGCACCTTACATAGTACTATTAATGTTAATCCAAAAGAAAAATAGAAATATCATAGCTTGGACAATTTGAGTAGTAGTGATACCACCAAACCAAAATGAAATATCTAGGAAAGTCTAGCTGAAGACTATAAACTTGGCACTAGTGGAAGGCAACCCAATTATATTATGTTATGTATTGCATATGTTTAGTTTATTTGCAAAATTTAGTTATATCCTTTTTGAAAATTATGTATGTTATTTTATAGTTGATAATTTTTATTTTTGTTATTAGTTAAAATTTTCATTTATTAAAATTTCACACATGCTTAATTGTTGAAATTGTTCTCTCCATAACCATTTCCCTTTGATCGCTAAGTTAGCTAAAATAAAAAATGCAATTAAAAATTATTTAAAAATTAAGAATAACACAACCCTAGTTGCAAAATTTAATGAACAAAGGAGAATAATTTTTTAATTTGAAAATCATAACAATCAACTAAACAAAGAATCTAAGTAAATATCTCATCTTGAACTTTAAATGATAAACACTTAAACACTAACTAATGCTTTAAATATTGAATAAATAGGTTTAGGAAAATGGATTATTTAGATTAAATTATGAAAATTATAATAAACTTTAATATATAATTTGTGACCTTACAACAATCCTTATATTAATTAAATTTAAGGTTTCTTGAAGGATGAGGATAATCAGATATTCAAAATCATTATTGTAGTACTCAAATATGTTTGAAAAAAAAGTAATGAAAAAAATAAAATTAAAATAAAAAAAAAAGGAAAAAGAAAAATGTGTACTTTATAAATAAAAAATTTGTAGCTGATGTAGCTATATTCCTAAAAGAACTATAATACTTAAATCAAATAGGAGAGTGTAAGTAAACTAATACATATGAAGGTTTTCAAATAAATTTCTAATTTAACTAAAGCTACAAAGAATTTTTGAACAAAATATTATTCAACTCTAAACTTAGTAGTTCAATTTGAATATTAAGAATGATGATTTATTAGGATGATTTCTTATGATTATTTAAATTAAAATTATAACACTTTTATCATTCTAATTTACAACTAAATGATAACATATTGTCCTACATTTTAGTTAATTTTAAATTACCAAATTTTTATTTGTTAAGTGAAAATTATGTAGTGTTTTATTGTGTTACATTCCAATGAATATGTTTTCCTTTAGGTCATGTTGTGCACATGTAATAGATAAAAATTCACAAGTAATGGACCAGCTCCATAGTGCCAAAACTATTAGCACTACAGTGTTATCAATGCCCTAGTGCAAGACTAGGACATTGCAATGCAAGAGTTTTTAGAAAAATGCCAATTAATTTAATACCCTATAATGAATGGTTATTTTCAATATCTCTGACTCTTAATTTAATCTACATAGTGGTCATGTGCAGAAATAAAATATAGAGTGACAAGTTACCTCGATAGAGGAATATTGGAACAAATAGGAGATTTGGAAAGGAATACTTGCATGCCTATATGTTGGATGTTTAGTCTTCTTGGTTTTATTGAGATAAAATAATTATTGGAATGCCATAAACCTTTCTTCGCATCCTTACAAGCTTGGTAGTGATCTATGGATGCAAATTTCTCTTATTCACAAATAATTCAAGAGATTCAACTTTAGAAAGCTTAGGAGATTTCACTGTCATTAGTCCAAAACACTTTATCTATTGTTATCTTTAGATTTCTCCTATAATTCTCATTTTAGACATCATGCAAACAAGATTTTACATTTCATGAGGGTAGACAGTGCTAGAATTGAAAGTTCGTTAGGGATGTTAAGCCCTATGAACTTAGTCCCAAGCTAACCAAGAGGAAGGGGGGTGAATTGGTATTTAAAAAAATCTTTTCACAAAAAACAAAAATCAGATAAACCAAAATCACACCACGAGAAAAATAAACAATGCAGAAATTAAAGTACGGAAGCAAGAAAATAATAACTCAGAGATTTATAGTGGTTCGGTCAACTTGACCTACGTCCACTCCCCGGAGGTGCCCTTCGAGTATTGCACTACAAACGTGACTCTTCTTTAGACCCCACGGCTAGGCGGAGAAGCCCTCACAAAGAACCTCTTTTTGCTACCCCGGCAAGGCAGAGAACCTATCTCCTTTTGCTTCCTCCTGAAGCTGGAAAAGAACCACATCCAGATGCTGACTCCTTACCTCTACCGACGCTTCCACGGATGAGAAACTCTAGACGAAGAAGAAGCAGAGCGATCCTTGACGTAGCCCTTGTGAATCTTCTCACAAGCTCCCCCTCACAAGATCCTCTCTCTCTCCCTCTCTCTCTTTCTCTCCTAGAGGTCTTCCCAGGTCAAGGAAGTAGCCAAAGGTTGTTCAAAACGTTGAACAAGAGCTCTTAAATAGAAAAGCTTCAAAGGAGCTCATTAATTGCAAGTTGCCGACAGTTTCGTCCAGGCCGATATGGACATCGGCCTGGCCTATCAGTACAAAACTCAGAAGATCGGTCAGAGCATCGCCCTGAATGCAAACTTGGACGATTTAAAATTGGCTTGATCGTCCAGTCTGATCTCACGATTATCCTGGCCGATCAGTTCAAATCAGAGGAAAATCGTCCAGAGTATAGCCCTGAATTCGAGCTGGCCGATATTTATTGTCTTGAAGTAACTAAGATTTTTGAATTGATCGTCCTGGCCGATCCTGCGATCGTCCAGGATGATATGATCGTATCAATCATCCTTAATTACTCTCTTGATTTCCTGATCAATTAAGGCATAATTTGTGAATATCATCTAGGCTGATCAATGATCGTCCTGGTCGATTATTTAAAAATATAATATACCTTAATTGTCTATGGCGGTAACTTATTTCTATTTTAAGCTTATCTTCCTAGCCGATACACGTATCGTCCAGGCCGATCTGTTAATGACGGCTGCCTTAATTAAGAATCCATATTTAGACTTTCTGTTTTAAGCATGATCGTCTAGGACGGATTAAATATTGTCCTGGCCGATATGAGTAAAAACAGAAATTCTAATTCTCTCAAGTGTGTGTAGGGTTACTTAGCATCAGTCTCTTTGACCATTATAAATAGACTCAAGAAGAAAAAACAAAGTACAGACTGACTCAACCCTAGACCTACGCAATCTTGAACTGGCTTCGTTTGTTCGTCCGATCTTCGATTCCTGAAATGTTAGAAGCAACATGCAGTCCAAGAGAATCAATATTATTTGTCAATCATCAAAACATAAGTCATGAAAATAGATTTGCAACAAGAATAATTACATAGAGGTAGAACACTTTATCATTATATTAAAAAAATCAAATGACACTTTTACTTGATCGACACATGATCTTGCATTTTTAGTGGGGATTTATATCAAATAAAAGCTAAGCATAATTCAACCCATAATAAACATAATTACACAAATCTCACATCATGTTTTTGGCATTATTGGCAGGGATATAACACATATTATTATAATTATTTTCTATATTTTTTAAAAGGTAACATATTTAATCCTGCATGTATCTTGTATTTTATTTTCTAATTTTATGTTTAAAATTTAAATAAAAGTAATTTTTTATTATTATTGTGAGTTGTATTTAATTTTTATTTATTTTCATTTAATTCTTATGCATTTGGTATATGCATAGTAGAACTAGTAAGGAGTCTTTGTTATTTAATTTAGAAATTGAAATGATTCTTACAAAAATTTAAAAATAAAAAATAAAAAGACTTTATCATTAGTAATGGTTGAACCAAAAAAATATTAAAACCATCCTAGATCTCTTAGGGAGCATGTTAATCATATGGTTGATGGAATTCATTAGAGTATCAATGTACCTACCATTCAAGCCAATAACTTTGAGCTAAACCTATCATTATTTAGATGGTTCAAAATTCTCAATTTGGGGGAACTCTTATTGAGGATCTCAACTTACACTTTATTAGATACATAAAAATTTATGCAACATTCAAGTATAATAGAGTCAGTGATGACACTATTATACTTCATTTATTTCTATTTTCTCTAAGGGAGATAGCTAATAAGTGGTTGAATTCCATGCCCTCAGGATCCATAACCACTTGGAATGAGTTGGCACATAAGTTCCTAGGTAAGTATTTCCCATCTTCTAAAATTACCATGTTTAGGAATGATATAAATTGTATTACCTTGTTTAAGGTAGAGTCTATCTATGAGAGTTAGAAAAAAATTAAGGAGATGCATAAAAACTACCATCTGAAATTACTAGATGGACAAGAGGGGGGTGAATTGTGAAAGATTTATAGCAATAAATAAAACCTAAACAGAAGTTCTAATATTTTTGATATTTTTAAGATTTTAGCATGAAAATAAAGTGCAATAATGGAATCCGGTTCAATCACAATATTTCACCAAGCAAATATATTGAAAATGAAAAATGCACGCAAGAATAAAAACGATAAGGAAAAAGCACAACGAATTTTTATAGTGGTTCAGTCAAACCATGACCTACGTAAACTCCCTGGAGTCCTTCGCTCCAGGAGTTTCATTACAAGAAATAGCTCTGCTTTTGCCCCCCATGGCAAGGCGAAGAAGCCCTTACAATACTCCCTTTCATTAACCCGGCGTGGCGGAGTGCCAAACTCTATTTTCACCCTCCTAGCATCGGCAGAGAACCTTCTCATTTTTCTCCCTCCTGGAGAAGGCAGAGTACCTCGAGGTCACGAATTTTGAAGAGCCTTCCCCTTGGAAATCCTCTCACAAATTCTTCTAGGGCCACAGGAGGAACAAGATGCAGCAAGTTTGGAGCAACCGTGTGATCTCCCTCACACCTCTTCTCCCTCACAACGCTCACCTTCTCCTTTCTCTCTCAAACCCTAAAGAACTTCTCAAGAGCTCTCTCCCTCGGAATCCCTCTCTAACCACGTTCTCCTCTCTAATTCACACACATAAAACATAACTATTTTGACACCTAAAAATGGGCTCCAAATCCCTGAAATTTCAAAATAGCCATTACTATCGTACAGTATGATTTCTAATCGTACAGTATGATATGTATACTAAGCTTCGTCCTGGTACGAAGATGTATGAACCGTTCAAAATCAATCGAACAGTACGATAATGAATCGTACGATACAATCCTTAACATTACTGATTGTATAGGACGATAGCCGGGACGATCAAGAGTCATCTTTGTTCATCGTATAGTATGATCTACATCGTACTGTACGACGAGGAAAAAAATAATGGATCATCCAGGACAATCTCTGAGATGATCAGAATTCATCTCTATTCATTGTATTGTACGAACTGGTTTGTACAGTACGATATTTAAATTCAAATTAAGCCTTAAATTATTCCACTAATCACGGGTTAATTTAAGTTAAGTATTTAAAATAAATCATACAGTACGAACGGCGAAGAAAAACTTACTTAAGTTAATTTGATGGCTAGGGTTTTAGATTTGAACATATCGTACAGTACAATTTTGATTCATACGGTGCGATCTATTCACAGAATCGTTCTACAGGCTCAGATCATACGGTACGAAATAACTTCGTACAATACGATCTATAGTGAAAGAGAATCTCCAAATTTTTCTTTAAAAAAACCCTCTCCCCTTATATGTGTGCATGGTTGCTCAGACTTTTATGCATTTTATGGTCAGACTCAAGAAAATAAAAATAAAATAAATAACAAAATACATTGTCAGACTCATACTCCTAATCTACCCATTCTTGAGTCTTCCTATCGTCCTGAGTAGCTTGTGATCTTCCTGAAATGTTAGTACTCACAGACAATAGCAACCAAAATAATATTTAAGGAATAGATAATTCAGACGACATTATTTGTCATCATCAAAATCTCAAACTCGGGGTCATGGGTTGCAACAATCTCCCCCTTTTAGATGATTTCAAATTATGTTTGTTGTATGCAAGTTTGAAGAACTTTTTTTTTTTTTTTTTTGAAACGGAAATGCAATAAAAAGGAAAATACAGTACGAGATAAAAAGAAATGCATTTAACCATAGAACAAACTACAACAACCTTCTCCCCCTTTTGACAGCACCAAAAAGAGGAGCAAACACTAAGAAAGAGAAAAAAAACTATAATACAAAGATAATTTAAAACTGAGGATCCTGATTAGTTGGTGGTGGAGGTGGGTTTGGTTGGAAATACTGAAGGAGAGTGTCAAATCGGTGTGTTGTGGATTTATGGTTCATGTTTTTTATAATAGCAAATAATTCTTATTTCTCTACAATTGCCTTATGAACAAACGTTTCAGGTCCACATGATCAGACTGCAACTTGGAACCAGCTTAAGATTGGGTAGACTAGGATTGAGTCAGTTTGTACCTTTTTTTCTTTCTTGAGTCTATTGTATTTGGTGTGGCACCTAATGTTTTGTAACTTGGTAGAAATTGTTAGAATAGTTGCTATTTGAATGATTTATATTTTTGCAACTTTTGTAGTTTTGATGATTTCAAATATTATTGTTCAAATGTGTAGTTATCTCCTAACAATTTTAGAAGATTTGCATTTGCTCTTGTGTGTACTATCATTTCAGGAAAATCAGACTCCAGACTACGATAACTTCAAATCAAATTCAACATGAGATATTTTATTTATTTAAAGTTTGCATTTTTTCTTTGAATTAATTTTGAAAGGGAGTGATTGTAATTGAGTGAATAAAAAACTTACACACACACATAAGGAGATCATAAAATTTTTTACTGATCGTACGGGACGATATTGTATCGTACTGGACGATTCGTCAGTTATCTTCTATAGAGCACATGGAACGAATAGGAACTTGCCCGAAAAAATTTTTCTAAGTCCTATTCGTCCAGGACGAACTTAATTGTCATCCCGGACGATTGGTTCTCTGTAAAATTTGCGTCCAGACGAATTTTATTATCGTACGAGGCGACCGGTGCTCTGGAAAATTTTCGTCCAGACAAAATTAAATATCGTCCAGGACGATCTGGTCTTTGGAAAATTTTCGTCCATACAAAAATAAATTATCGTCCGTGGCGATTGGTCCTCTGAAATATTTTTGTCCAGACGAAATAAATAATCGTCCAGGACGATCGGGTCTCTAAAAAATTTTTGTCCAGACGAACATATTCTCGTCCAAATGATTAACCGACTTAGAACAGTTTTTAGCAGTTTCTAGAACCGACCTAGTAATAACCATTCGTACTGGACAAACCTAGTTCGTACAAGACGATCATCTGTACGAAGACATTTCATACACATATTCAAATAGGGTCGTTTCAGATCGTTTAAGTAAAATCGTCCAGGACGATCCAGGATCGTACAGGACGATCCACTGCGTACAGAATTGGAAACTTGCAGTTTTTGGGCGGTTTTTCTTGTCTTTTATATAAATAGTCCAAATTAGACTGCCACCCAATCTTTTTGTCAATTGATCTTTGTGCCTCTTGAGAGAATAGCCAAGGAGAGAGTGGAAGAGAGCATTCAAAGAAGGATTCCTACCACTGGAGCGAGAAGGCTTCACTTGGATTACAAAGGTAAGAGTCTCAACTGTGAAATTGGATTTCTTCACTCTTTTCCTTCTTCCTTCTAGATTCTTGTGAGAAGATCAGTCAAGGAGATCCGGTTCTCTGCCGACACCTGGAGAGTGTGAACAGCCGAAGGGTTCTCTGCCTACACTTGGAGAGTGTGAACAGCGGAAAGGTTCTTTGCCTACACATGGAGAGTGTGAACAGCCGTAGGGTTCTCTGCCCACACTAGGAGAGTGTAAAAGGACGAAGGTTCTCTGCCAGCACTGTGGATTGTGTAAAAGGACGACGGTTCTCTGTCGCACCGGGTAGTGGTGAAAAGAGTGTGTTGTAAAGGCTTCTCCGCCTTGCTGTGGGTGCTAAAGGAGAGTCACTATTAGTTTTAGTGCAATACTCAGAGGGTGCCTCTGAGGAGTGGATGTAGGTCTGGTTATAGACCGAACCACTATAAATCTGGTGTCATTTATTTTATTGTTTTTACGTTTCCGCACTTTAAATTTCAGTTTTAACAACTCTGTGGTTGAAAAATATTTTTCTACAAACTTCAAAAGAAAATTTTATTTTGGTTCAACTTAATCTTTAAAGAGGGTTTAAAATTTTTTAAACTACCAATTCACCCCCCTCTTGGTAGCCGTGGGACATTTACTTAGGCTTAACAACCTAATTACTGGACTCAACAAGTGGTATCAGAGCATTGTTTCAAAATCATAAGTTTGAACTACTTTTTGATTAACGTAGATGGCTACATTTGGAAACCAAAACACACCTAAGGGTTACTCTATCACTAGACCTCCACTGTTTGACAATATTCCTTTTGATTTTTGGAAAACAAGCATGTCTACTTTCTTACAGTCACTTGATTATCGCATGTGGATGCTAGTCCAGGAAGGTTACTCAAAACCAACTAGATTAGTTGATGAAATTAGGGTAGAAACACCCTATGCAGATTGGACTATTGAAGAACGTGACTTAGCACAATTAAATGCGAAATGTTTAAATAGCTTCTTTTGTGCTTTAAAATCTGAAGACTACATGCGAGTTTCCACTTGTAAAAGCGGAAAGGACATATGGGATAGACTTTGTATAACTTATGAAGGGACAAATGAGGTTAAGCAATCAAGACTCAATATCTTGTTACATGACTACAAATTATTTCGCATGAAACCTAATGAATCTATTTTAGACATGTACACAAGATTCACTCAAATTGTCACCTCTTTGCATGCACTTGGTAGGGAATTAACTAATGCTGAAATGGTTAATAAGATTCTTCGTTGTTTACCTACTGCATACGATGCAATTACAGAATCTAAAGATCTGAATATTTATTCCATTGACAATCTTCTTGGTTCACTCATTGCTTACGAGCAAGGAGTAAGTCAAAGAAAGATTGATGCAGGTGAACCAAGAAAGGACAAGAATATTGCACTAAATGTGGAAGAGTCCGAAAGTGAACACTCACAACCTGAGGATGAAGACGATATTTCACTGATGACTAGACAATTCAGAAGCTTTTTAAAGAGGAAGCAGAAGAGACGTCAGCAATGGAATAGAGGTAAGTATAACAGAAATGGCAAGGTTTCTAATGAAGTGATTTGTTATGAATGCAGGAAACCAGGTCATATAAAGACTGATTGTCCAAAACTCAAAGCCACTCCTAGCAAGGAGAAGGTAGAGGAGAAACCAATGGTAAAGAAGGGCAAGAAGAAGTTTCAAAAGGCTTTTTGGGCGGACTCAGCTTCAGACTCATCTGAGACTGAAAAAGAAGAAGAAGTCACCAACCTTTACTTGATGGCAGATAATGCTGAACAATCAGATCAAGAAGAGGTATGTGATTTAACCTATAATGAATTATTTGAAGTTTCTGAACACATGCATGATGCATATAGGAAAATGAAAAAGATGCATGCTAGTGTTTTAGAATTGGAAGAGCTTAATAAGGAACACGAAATCCTTAGGAAAGATCATGCTTTAATTGATAACAACCACATGAAACTACTTGATGAATATGATGACTTGAATAAAAATTTTGAGAATTTAAAATCATCCTATGCTGAACTTGAAAAAGAATTTAAGAATTTTAAGGATGAATCTAAGAGCAAGACATATAGAATCAATTATACCAATCAAATCTTGGAAGATATGAATTCATTTTACAAACTCACTATAAGAGCTCTCGAGGATAATAGGAACCCCCCTAAACTTGAAGATTTTACAAATCCTAAATATTATCCTAAATTCATGAAATCCCTTAGAAGACAATCATATGAAAGAAAACATAGGAATATTTTTCCTAATGTTAAATGTAATAATTGTGAATTTTTGGGACATATATCTCACACCTGCACTTTAAAGATGAAAACTAATTTGGTGTGGAGAACTAAGATGCATAAACCTAGACATATCATGCATGCATCTGATTATAAATTTCATAAAGGTGAACCCAAACTAGTTTGGGTTCCCAGGTCTAACATTTGAGAATTTTGCAGGAATACTCTCACACAAGACCTCGTGAGAGTATATGGTACCTAGACAGCGGATGTTCAAAGCACATGACTGGAGATACTGCTCAATTCATAACGCTGGAAGCCAGGAGTGGAGGCAAGGTTACACTTGGAGATAATACCACAAAGAAAGTGGTTGGATCAGGTATGATTGGAAATTTGAAAAACTTTTTCATAAACAATGTGTTATTAGTTGAAGGCTTAAAACATAATTTGCTTAGTATAAGTCAGCTATGTGATAAGGGCTACAATGTAAAATTTTTACCTACTAGCTGCATAATTAGCCTAAATGAGAAAATTGTTTTAAATGGAAAAAGGGTAAACAATGTCTACATGCTAGATTTAAATTATATTCAATCTCCTACTGCTTTTTGTTTGAAAACTGTTTCTGATGAATCATGGCTTTGGCATAGGAGACTTTGTCATTCTAGTATGAAAAATCTTAGAAGAATTACCCAAAAGAATTTGGTGAGAGGTATACCTAAACTAGACTTTACCAAGGACCATCTATGTGATGCATGTCAATTAGGAAAACAAGTGAAGTCCTCTTTTAAGTCCAATAAAGATCTTAGGACCAGTAAACCTTTAGAAATTCTACACATGGATCTTTTTGGGCCTGTAGGCACTGTAAGTCTAGGAGGAAAGGTATATGGATTTGTTATAGTAGATGATTTTTCAAAATTCACCTGGGTTAAATTTCTTTTTCATAAGAGTGAATCATTTGAGGAATTCAGAAATTTTTCAACTTGGATACAAAGAAAACTAGGATGTGAAATAATTTCTATACAAAGTGATCATGGAGGAGAATTTGAAAATGAAAGATTTGAAAATTTCTGTAAAAAAAAGGGGATTGATCACAATTTTTCTGCACCTAGAACTCCTCAACAAAATGGAGTAGTTGAAAGGAAGAACAGAACATTAATAGAAGCCACCCGAGCAATATTAGCAGAATACTCGTTTCCTAGATATTTTTGGGCTGAGGCGGTTAGCACTGCATGCTATGTTCTGAATAGGGTGAATGTGAGATCAAATTTGAATAAAACACCCTATGAGTTACTAAAAGGTAGAACACCAAATTTGTCTCATTTGCATGTATTTGGTTGCAAGGTGTTCATACATAATAATGGAAATTCTGCCTTAGGAAAATTTGATCCAAAATCAGATGAAGGAATTTTTGTTGGATATTTAAGTGTTGGAAAATCTTATAGAGTATTCAACAAAAGAACTTTAGTCATTGAAGAAACCACACATGTTGTATTTGATGAAAATGGAAACATGGAAAAGCCAAATGTTGTTGAAGAAGAAATTGAAGAAAACTCCCAAAAGATTGATAGATTAAATTTGGAAGAAAATGTGAAAGAAAATTTAGAAAGAGAAGACCCTTTGCCTAGAGATTTGAGATTTTCTAAAAACCACCCAAAGGAATTGATTATAGGTGAACCAAGTGAGGGTGTTAGAACTAGGCGTGAATTAAACAAGGAAGTCAATCATTCAGCCTTTATTTCAACTATTAAACCCACTAACATTGATCAAGCACTTTCTGATGAATTTTGGATATTGGCCATGCAAGAAGAGTTAAATCAATTTGTAAGAAATAAAGTTTGGGAACTAACTACAAGGCCAAAAGATCAAAGTGTTGTTGGAACCAAGTGGGTGTTCAAAAATAAAATGAATGACTCAGGAGTAGTCATTAGAAATAAGGCTAGATTAGTAGCTAAGGGGTATAATCAAATTGAAGGAATTGATTTTGAGGAAACTTTTGCCCCTGTAGCTGACTTGAAGCAATTAGGGTTTTACTAGCCTTTGCCTGTTTTAAAGGTTTTAAATTGTTTCAAATGGATGTCAAAAGTGCCTTTTTAAATGGGGTAATTGAGGAAGATGTTTTTGTAGAACAACCTCCAGGTTTTGAAAATTCTAAATTTCCAAATCATGTTTTCAAATTAAAAAAGGTATTATATGGATTGAAACAAGCACCTAGGGCTTGGTATGAGAGGTTGAGCACCTTCCTACTTGAAAGATCTTTTGAAAAAGGAAGTGTGGATACAACTCTCTTTTTAAGAAAAATTGGAAAGGATATACTTATTGTTCAAATTTATGTGGATGATATCATCTTTGGATCTTCAAATAAACATCTTTGTGATGATTTTTCTAAAACAATGAGTAGTGAATTTGAAATGAGTCTAATGGGAGATTTAAATTACTTTCTAGGATTTAGCATTAAGCAACTTGAGGAAGGTACTTTTCTTAGTCAAACTAAATATATTAAGGACATCCTCAAAAAATATGAAATGGATAATGCTAAACCTGTTAGTACACCAATGAGTTCTTCAGTTCAGTTGGATAAGGACCTTAAGGGAAAATCTGTTGATCAAAAGAAATTTAGAGGGATAATTGGATCTTTACTTTACTTGACTGCTAGCCGACCAGATATTATGTTCAGTGTTTGCTTATGTGCTAGATTTCAATCAGATCCAAAAGAATCACATCTGACAGCAGTGAAAAGGATTTTAAGATATCTACTAGGAACTCAAAACTTAGGAATTTGGTATCCTAAGTTTAGCTCTTCATTTGAAATTATTGGTTACTCAGATTCTGACTTTGCAGGCTGTAGAGTGGATAGGAAAAGCACTTCTGAAACATGTCAATTCATTGGAAATTCATTAGTTTCATGGTCTAGTAGAAAACAAAATTCAGTGGCACTATCTACTGCAGAAGCAGAAAACATTGCATTAGGAAGTTGTGTGGCACAAGTACTTTGGTTAAAACAACAGTTGATTGATTTAGGATTAACTATAGGCACTATTCCAATTTATTGTGACAATACTAGTGCTATTTGCATTTCCAAAAATCCTATTCAACATTCTAGAACATAACACATTGATATAAGGCATCATTTCATAAGGGATCATGTATCCAAAGGAGAAATTGAACTCATACATGTTTCAACTGAAAATCAACTTACAGACATTTTTACAAAACCTTTAGCCTTTGATACTTTCAGTACTTTAAGAATAAGGCTTGGTGTTATTGATTTGAATGCTTAAACAAAATATCTTTGCAACATTGATATTTGTTTTGTTTTGTTTTTTTTTTAATTTTGTGAAATTTTTGTGTTTTGAATGAATTGTTTTTGGATCTATGGTTTTGTTTTATGTTTTCTGTGTTTTTGAATATTTTGTTTGATTTTCTTAATTTAAAAATTGAAATAAAAATTTTTTGGAGGAAATCGTCCGGGACGAATATGGTTTCGTACGGGACGATATGTGAAAGAACAGTTTGCGCGAATTTTAACCGTTTTGAGAGCAGTTTTTAATTAGATCGTCTGTACGATCGTACGATCGTCCAGGACGAAAATTTTTTCTCTCAAACGTCGGGACGATTGAATGGAGCGGTTGAGTGGATAAGACAGTTATTAATATGGACTTCGTCTGTACGAAGTTTTTGTTCGTCCAGACGAACAAGTGCCGGTTCATTGTAGGGGACGGTTTTCAAGAGACATTAAAATGATTTACTTTTTGATCGTCTGTACGAAATTTTTTTTCGTCTGTACGATCGGTCAAGTCAAAAAGCCTGTACGAAGGGACGCATCGTAAGTTGTGTTGATTACGAAAAGCCGTTACATTTTGGACGAATTGGATCGTCTGTACGAAATTATTTCGTCCAGACGAACGATGATTTTTCGTCCAGGAAGTATATTTTCGTCCAGGACGAATGTATCATTTTTCTTTAAATATGAAGGCTTTCTAACTTAACAATCACACTTCCAAACTTCATTTTCAATCCCTTTCTACTTCAAATCGATAATGGCCTCCTCAAGCAAGAGACAAAAGGTGTTGGTGAAGAAACCAAATAGGAATGCCCCAGACAACTTTCTTTCTAAGGCGAATGAGGAATCTTTTCCTCGTTTTGCATCTGCCAAAATCACTCCCTCTCACATTCTAATTCAAACTGAGTTGAAATTTTGGGTAATGCACCTCTTCGCCTCAACCCAATTTCATTTCATTCTTTCTCTCGTCCACTTCTACAACAAGCAAACCTACCACTACTTTCTAGCGAACATGAGTTTTAATTCTGACCACTCCACCATCAGTTCTTATGTTTTTAAGCAAAAAGTTGAGATCACCAAGCACGATTTTGGTGCATTTTTAAACTTAAGAACTAAGGGATATAGAGCCCACACCCTAATGTCAGAAACCTCCTTCAAATAGTTTCATATCAATAGGGTAATTAGAGAAAATGGTATTGACAATCATGTTGCTAGAGTCTCCGGAATGACCAAAAATGCCCGAATCATCCAGCATATCATTCGATCCTCAATCATTCCTAAAGCTGGTGATAGGATTAACATTACTCCTCTCCTTTCTTCTCTAACTTTTTTAATTATGGAAGGCCATCCTATTGACGAAGCTAAACTTATCATAGACAATATCTATGGGCTTTTAGAAATAGGACATGCAGATCAGAAGAGGAAGAAGAACATTTCATTAGGACACTTAATTACTTACATTTTGGAAAAGAAATACAACATAGTGCATCCTGATGAAGAATACGAAGAGCCAGTTTACTATAATGATGCATCATTCAGATTGCTCTTCAAGGAGGAAAAAGGAAAAGCACATGCCAGTGCTTCAGAAGAGGAGGAAGAAGAAGGAGAGCAAACTTCTGCTCCTCAATCAGATTATCAGAATCTGATTGAAAGATTTGATAGATTAGAGACTCACATTGATCAAAGGTTTGATCAATTTGATGCTCAACTTACACAGCAGAAACAAGACATTGGTAATATTAGAAATGAAGTACATGAAATTAATACCAATGTAATGTTGATGGCCTCCTACTTCAACCTTTTTGGCGGCATTCCTCCTCCTCCTCCAGAACAGTAGAGTTGTTGTATTCGTTTTTTATGTTTTTATTATGTCTATTTAATTGTTAAGTGTTTGTGTTTATGTTGGTTTTTCTTTTTAAGTTCAAAGTATTTTCTTCTTGTTTTTTAGATATTATGTAATCCGTTCATTAATATCAATGAAAGTTGTTATGTTTTTTCAAATTTGATTTGTTTTTGGAATGTGGTTAATGTTTATGATTTTCATTAGTATTATTTAATCTTCATAGTGCTTAAATTAGATTGTAATTTGAGATTATCTATATTAGAAAATCTAGTCTTTCTAAATTTATAAGTTGTTTATAACTTGTTGTAATTAGAACTTTTAAATTCATGTCTATTCATTTAGACTACATAAAAGTTAATATTACTATTGCAATTTAGATGTTTTTCTTATTTTGTAATTCTATGCTCAAGTGATATTTATGCACTTAGAAATATTTGAAATTTTAGATTATAGATTTTGGAAAGAAGTGGTCTCAATTACTCTTGAACATTGTACAAAATGTACAAAAATCAAAAGGAATTCGCAAAGATTTGCAAAGTGAAAAAGATGCACAAAATAAGCCCAACCAAGAAAAAATGCACAAAAATGTGCCCCAAAATTTTGAAAAAGATGCGCAAAGCGCCACATGTGGTAATTCTCTTCTTTCCAAATTCGTTCAATCTCCTAATTCAAATTGATCTTATGTTCATTTATATTCTATTGAACTTTGAAATATAGAATTTTTATACATCTCTCTTGTAATGTTTTTTTATAGTCAAATGTCTAAATTGAATCATGTCTTTGATAAATTCTTCTTACTTACAATGTTATATCACTTCTTAAATTTTATGAATTTCTATGATTGACCTAATATCTTTAGTTTAAAATTGCATACCCTATGTCAATCACCATTTAGATTAAATTTTAAAAATGAATTTCATATAATTACTTACATTTCTTGTCTATTTCTTCTTCACTTTTTGTTGCTGTCAAAAAGGGGGAGAAATTATTGTGTTTTCTATTTTGATTATTTTGTTTGCAAGTTTTTTTAACTTTGTAGTTGTTTGTGTTAAAATTTTTGAAAAATAAAAATATTGTTCGTTATGCCTCCTTATTTTAATATATTTATCAATTCAGGGGGAGTTTAGGAGATAGGAGATTTGTTTAACTTGAAACCATACAAACAATAATTATTTTGCCATCATCAAAAAGGGGGAGATTGTTAGAATAGTTGCTATTTGAATGATTTATATTTTTGCAACTTTTGTAGTTTTGATGATTTCAAACATTATTGTTCAAATGTGTAGTTATCTCCTAACAATTTTAGAAGATTTGAATTTGCTCTTGTGTGTACTAACATTTCAGGAAAATCAGACTCCAGACTGCGATAACTTCAAATCAAATTCAACATGAGATATTTTGTTTATTTGAAGTTTGCATTTTTTCTTTGAATTAATTTTGAAAGTGAGTGATTGTAATTGAGTGAATAAAAAACTTACACACAAACATAAGGAGATCATAAAATTTTTTACTGATCGTACGGGACGATATTGTATCGTACTGGACGATCCGTCAGTTATCTCCTATAGAGCACATGGAACGAATAGGAACTTGCCCGAAAAAATTTTTCTAAGTCCTATTCGTCCAGGACGAACTTAATTGTCGTCCCGGACGATTGGTTCTCTGTAAAATTTGCGTCCAAATGAATTTTATTATCGTACGAGGCGACCGGTGCTCTGGAAAATTTTCGTCCAGACGAAATTAAATATCGTCCAGGACGATCTGGTCTCTGGAAAATTTTCGTCCATACGAAAATAAATTATCGTCCGTGGCGATTGGTCCTCTGAAATATTTTCGTCCAGACGAAATAAATAATTGTCCAGGACGATCGGGTCTCTAGAAAATTTTCGTCCAGACGAACATATTCTCGTCCAAACGATTAACCGACTTATAACAGTTTTCAACAGTTTCTAGAACCGACCTAGTAATAACCGTTCGTACTGCACGAACCTAGTTCGTACAGGACGATCATCTGTACGAAGACATTTCGTACACATATTCAAATAGGGTCGTTTCAGATCGTTTAAGTAAAATCGTCCAGGACGATCCAGGATCGTACAGGACGATCCACTGCGTACAGAATTGGAAACTTGCAGTTTTTGGGCGGTTTTTCTTGTCTTTTATATAAATAGTCCAAATTAGACTGCCACCCAATCTTTTTGTCAATTGATCTTTGTGCCTCTTGAGAGAATAGCCAAGGAGAGAGTGGAAGAGAGCATTCAAAGGAGGATTCCTACCACTGGAGTGAGAAGGCTTCACTTGGATTACAAAGGTAAGAGTCTCTACTTGTGAAATTGGATTTCTTCACTCTTTTCCTTCTTCCTTCTAGATTCTTGTGAGAAGATCAGTCAAGGAGATCCGGTTCTCTGCCGACACCTGGAGAGTGTGAACAGCCGAAGGGTTCTCTGCCTACACTTGGAGAGTGTGAACAGCGGAAAGGTTCTCTGCCTACACGTGGAGAGTGTGAACAGCCGTAGGGTTCTCTGCCCACACTAGGAGAGTGTAAAAGGACGAAGGTTCTCTGCCAGCACTGTGGATTGTGTAAAAGGAAGATGGTTCTCTACCGCACCGGGTAGTGGTGAAAAGAGTGTGTTGTAAAGGCTTCTCCGCCTTGCTGTGGGTGCTAAAGGAGAGTCACTATTGGTTTTAGTGCAATACTCAGAGGGTGCCTCTGAGGAGTGGATGTAGGTCTGGTTATAGACCGAACAACTATAAATCTGGTGTCATTTACTTTACTGTTTTTACGTTTCCGCACTTTAAATTTCAGTTTTAACAACTCTGTGGTTGAAAAATATTTTTCTACAAACTTTAAAAGAAAATTTTATTTCGGTTCAACTTAATCTTTAAAGAGGGTTTAAAATTGTTTAAACTACCAATTCACCCCCCTCTTGGTAGCCGTGGGACATTTACTTAGGCTTAACAACCTAATTACTGGACTCAATAGAAATTCTCTTTTCCCTTTATGATTTCTGTTTTTGGTAACATCGGCCAGGCCGATAGTAATATCGTCCTGGACGATCGGTCTAAAATCAGAAACCCTAATTAGGGCATCCTCATTAAGGCAGCCGTCATAACCACTTAAACAGATCGGCCTGGACGATACCTGTATCGGCCAGGACGATATTCTCAATTCAGAAAGAAATCAGCCGCCATAAGCAGTTTAGGTATTCTTTATTTTAGGCAATCGTCCAGGACGATATTACTATCGTCCAGGACAATCTAACTCAATTATACCTAAATTGATCTGGTTATATTTGGAAATCATTAATGGCTGATTGATATGATCCAATCGGTCGGGACGATAATTGGATTGGCCGGGACGATGTCCTGTATGATTGACATCGGCCAGCACAAAAATAGGGCGATGATCAGGACGATATAAATTGGTTTTAAACTAATCGGCCAGGACGATCGAAGTATCGGCCAGAACGATGTAACCAATATTCTTCTGATCGTCCCAAATCGTCCCAGGCCGTTGAGCTGAATTTGAACTAATCGGCCATGACGATATACCTATCGGCCTGGATGATAATGTCGGCAACTTGCATTAATGAGCTCGTTTTGAGAGCTTCTATTTAAGCTTTGGCATAACACTTTTTATAAGAGTCTTTGGCAGCCATTGGAGCTTTGTTCTTATGGGGGAAACTTGAAGAGAGAGCTTGAAAGGGAGAGAGGAAAGGGTGGAGTTTGAGAGAGGGAGAAGATCCTGTGAGGGGGGACTCAAGGGAGTGTGGAGGGGGTTCCACACGGTTGCTCCGACGAACTCGCACCTTAGTACCATCGGATTAAAGGCTTGTCTCGAGGTAAGTTCACCAAAGAAGAAGTCTCTTTGGTGTCAAAGGACCCGGCAACTCCGCCGCACCGGGAGAGGTGGAAGTGATTTTGTAAGGGCTTCTCCGCCTAGCTGTGGGGGCTAAAGGAGAGTCACGATTTTAGTGCAATACTTGGAGGGTGCCTCCAAGGAGTGGACGTAGGTCAAGGTTTGACCGAACCACTATAAATTCAGTGTGTTCTTTATTTATTACTTCCGCACTTTAATTTCCGCATCATTGGTTTTCTATGTGATGATATTAGTTTTAGTTTTATCTTTGGTTTTAAGGTTTTCCAATTCACCTCTCTCTTTTAAATTAGCTTGGGCCAGTTCTATAGGGCTTAACATCCCTAGCAAACTTTCAAGTGGTATCAGAGCGGTTTTCATAAAATAAGTTTTTAATAACTTTTGAATTTTGATCCATGGCTAATATTTCTAATCATATTTTTACGGAAGGATATTCAATCACTAGACCACCATTGTTTGAAAATATTACATTTGATTTTTGGAAAATTCGCATGTCTACTTTTCTGCAATTAATTGATTTTCGTATGTGACATATGATTTTAACTGGTTATTCATCACCATCACGTATTGTTAATGGAATTAAAACTAATATTCCTTTTAATCAATGGAATAGGGATGAACGAATGGATGCTCAATTAAATGCAAAATTTTTAAATTGTTTTTTTTGTGCTTTAAATTATGATGATTTTTTGTTAATTTCCACGTGCACTACTGGTAAGGAAGTTTGGGATAAATTGCACACCATATATGAAGGCTCTAATGAAATTAAGCAATCAAAGTTGAATATTTTAATGCATGATTTTGAAATGTTTTCTATGAAACCTTTTGAAACAATTTTAGACATGTATACAATGTTTATTCAAATTACTACATCATTGCATGTCTTAGGAAAAAAAATTTCAAATTTAGAAAAAGTTAATAAAATTCTTCGTTGTTTATTTGAAAAATTCGATGCTAAAGTTGTTGCTATTTGTGAATCAAAAGATTTGAATGATTATTCTATTGATAATTTGTTTGGCTCACTCATTGCCTACGAGCAAGGATTGGGTCAAAGACTTTTAGATGCAGGTGAAACGATCGTTCTAAAAGCTGAAGAAATAGAAAGAGGAAGCTTAGTTGGTAACGATAGCAATGAATTGTCAAGGAAATCAGAAAGCTCACCAATGAATAAGCAAAAGTGGAAGAAAGGTAAAAGTGGTAAGGATGTCCATATTTCCTCTGACATTGTTTGCTTTTGATGTAGGAAACCTGGACATATGAAGAATACGTGCCCTAATGTAAGAATTCTCCCTGCAAAAGAAAAGGGCAAGGCAAAGCTAAAGTTTAATTAGGAAAATAATGAAAAACACAAAATATCATGGGCAGACATGGTGTCTGAAAAATCGGACCAGGAAAGAGATAATGGTTAAAAAGGGCTATTTGTGTTTCTCTTTCTTTTTGTTGGTTTTGTTTTTTTTTTTTTTCTTTTTCTTTTTACTTATTCCTTTTTTTTATTATTCATATTTTTCTTTGATCCAACATACACAATCACAGTTCTAAAAATGAAAAATTTACTTCCTATTTTTTAAAATCTTTGATAAATTTTGTTTGAATTCTCTAAATAGTCAAAGGAAGGAAACTCATTATTTTTTTTTCTCAATCTCTATTTCTTAAAAGAGGTTATCCTACTTTTGATTTAAAATCTAATTCATCTTTTTAAATTAGTTTTTGAAACAAAATTTTTTTTCTCCCTACGTTTTATTTATCGCATAGGAATCTTTTGCAAGTTGTTGAATCTAACTCATAATTTTTTAATCAAGAAATTCGTTTTGTCACTAAGATGAGATTTCCTTTGTTTTTAAGAGTTAAGAAAGGAAGCATTTTCAAAAAAAAAATTGGCCAATGATGCCAAAAATAAAAGATGTGCAAAGCGCCAAATTGAAAAATATAGAATACACAAAGTGTATCAAAAGATGCGCAGTGCGCCAACCAATTGTCAAGAGGTATAAAATGAGCCCACAAAAAGTTAATGCTTACCATTCTTATACTTCTTAAAAAGCTTAAGAAAACCCTTGATACTTTTGATACATTACTTTGAAAATTTGGATTCTTGATTCAATAATTCGTGCATTGATCTTCTATTAGATATATTTTATGGAAGGAGTTTTTGAAAAATGATTGTTTCTTTCTCTAATTTATTTTATGATTTAGATATTTAATTAAAAAGTTTTTTAGCCTTTTTTTTAAGAACTTGAGTTTGGATTATCGGATTTTGAATTTCTAACCTTTACTGGGATATGCGTTGTCAATTTAATTCTACTAAAGTTTTTGATTAAAACTAAGAGGCAACTTTCTCATTTTAAGAATATTTTTCTTTCATTTTATTTTATGTGCATTCTCTCTTTTTGATAATGTCAAAGGGTGAGAACGTATTGTTGAATTTTTTGTATCCATTATTTTCTTTTTAAAAATTTTAAAACAACAAAAATATTTTTTATCTTCCCTATTTTTAAAGTGTTATTCATGTGAGGAGAGATTAGGAGAAAATAATCCTTTTTGAAAACTCAAATTGTTTGCCATCATCAAAAAGGGGGAGATTGTTGCGGATCTATGGTTCATGTTTTTGATAATAGCAAACAATTCTTATTTCTCTACAATTGCCTTATGAACTAACGTTTCAGGTCCACATGATCAGACTGCAACTTGGAACTAGCTTAAGATTGGGTAGACTAGCATTGAGTCAGTTTGTACCTTTTTTTCTTTCTTTAGTCTATTGTATTTGGTGTGGCACCTGATGTTTTGTAACTTGGTAGAAATTCTCTTTTCCCTTTATGATTTATGTTTTTGGTAACATCGGTCAGGCCAATAGTAATATCGTCCTGGACGATCGGTCTAAAATCAGAACCCTAATTAGGGCATCCTCATTAAGGCAGCCGTCATAAGCACTTAAACAGATCGGCCTGGATGATACCTGTATCGGCCAGGATGATATTCTCAATTCAGAAAGAAATCAGCCGCCATAAGCAGTTTAGGTATTCTTTATTTTAGGCAATCAGCTAGGACGATATTACTATCATCCAGGATGATCTAACTCAATTATACCTAAATTGATCTCGTTATATTTGGAAATCATTAATGGCTGATTGATACGATCCAATCGTCCGGGATGATAATTGGATCGGCCGGGACAATGTCCTGTACGATTGACATCGGCCAGCACCAAAACAGGGCGATGATCAGGATGATAGAAATCGGTTTTAAACTAATCAACCAGGACGATCGAAGTATCGGCCAGAACGATGTAACCAATTTTCTTCTGATCGTCCCAAATCATCCCAGGCCGTTGAGCTCAATTTGAACTAATCAGCCAGGACGATATACCTATCGGCTTGGACGATAATGTCGGCAACTTGCATTAATGAGCTCATTTTTAGAGCTTCTATTTAAGCTTTGGCATAACACTTTTTGTAAGAGTCTTTGGCAGCCATTGGAGCTTCGTTCTTGTCGGGAAAACTTAAAGAGAGAGCTTGAAAGGGGGAGAGGAAAGGGTGGAGTTTGAGAGAGGGAGAAGATCCTGTGAGGGGGGACTCAAGGGAGTTTGGAGGGGGTTCCACACGGTTGCTCCGGCGAACTCGCACCTTAGTACCATCAAATTCAAGGCTTGTCTCGAGGTAAGTTCACCAAAGAAGAAGTCTCTTTGGTGTCAAAGGACCCGGCAACTCCACCGCACCGGGAGAGGTGGAAGTGATTTTGTAAGGGCTTCTCTGCCTAGCTGTGGGGGCTAAAGGAGAGTCACAATTTTAGTGCAATACATTGAGGGTGCCTCCAAGGAGTGGACGTAGGTCAAGGTTTGACCGAACCACTATAAATCTGGTGTGTTCTTTCTTTATTACTTCGCACTTTAATTTCCCCATCGTTGGTTTTCTATGTGGTGATATTGGTTTTAGTTTTATCTTTGGTTTTAAGATTTTCCAATTCACCTCTCTCTTTTAAATTAGCTTGGGCCAGTTCTATAGGGCTTAACATCCCTAGCGAACTTTCACGGTGATCAGTTGCGGTTAAGCGTTCCCCAAACCATTGAATGTCAGTCTCGTGTTGCTGATGTTGCTCTTGAATGTGAGTATCGAGATGAGTCCAAAGTTGGTCAAAGCATTTGACCAAATCATCATGAGGGTTTGCTGGTGCAGGTGTTCGGGGTACTGCATGTCGTCGTGGTAGTGCTTGAGCTGCGGCCGGGGCATCTTCTCCTTCTTCTTCATCAAAGACAGGTTCTTCAGGCTTGTGTCCCAGATGGAAAAGAATACGAAAAGAGGCATCCGTATAAAAGATATGAAGATTGTTGGGTTCATCAGGATAGTTAATTGATATTTATTTTGGAGGATATATTCTACAAGGTGACCAAGAGCTAGATTTTGTTTTCGTCGAGTAGTAGGGAGGCGAACGAAAGTCATATGGTGAATATAGTCAATAATTAAATTGGCCTCATTGAATTTTGTGTTGGTAATGATAAGATAGGTAGCGACAGATAAGGTCAGGGTCATGTTGATACGGTCGTCACCTTTGGGTATTATGGAGGTTTGAAGGACATGTTGAATTATTCACGCATTTTGAGTTAGTGATTGAATGAGAGGTTGGTGTTGATGGAATGTAGCATTCCTAAGGACTCTATTAACATCACTTCAATCGAATTCATTTGTAAGAAAGGAGCAAACCATAGGACCTTCAGAGGATAGCCCAATATATTGGGCGATGTCGGCTCTAGTGATCTCGATGTTTTGACCACAAACAAAGGAGTGAAAATTGGTATTATCGACAGTGTATGTGAGATTTGCAAGAAATTCTAAAAGAAGTTCAGAGTTGTAAGGAAAGGCTAGGGTGAGGAGGAATTGGAAGGTGGTATAAGCAAAGAGGCTCAGTACCTCGAAGTTTAGGGCAGCCTGATTAAGCATTTTGAAAGGTGTAATTTTGCAGGCCTTATACATGTGGTAAGCTTCTTCTTTTTTAGTGTTTAGAAAATGACCACGTGGATGACTCGAAGAGGACGAGCTTCCAGCAACCAACCAACTTTGCTTGCTAGAACCAGACATTCTCAAGAGGACAAGAAGACTAGGTGAAGGAGTGAGTGAGGAAGGTGTGAGTGAAAAGACCTACCTAGCAAGGGAATTTATAGAGAATTTCTCACTTCATACAGCACGATCTAGAATCGTACAGTACGATATGCAATAAATGTTCTGATGGGTCATTTCGGGAAAAGATAGTCATTTGTACAGTACGATAGTTATCGTACAGTACGGTCAAAAGAATTTCGATCGTCTCGACGGTCGCCTGTACGACTTTTGACAAAAAGTTTCATACTATACGAATAGGTGTATCGTACAGTACGATCAATAATAATGTCGTACCAGACAGCTTTAACTCATGCTCATCCATTTTTGTTAAAGTGTATCGTACAGTACGAAGATAGGTATCGTACAGTACTAACATCAATAATATCATACCAATTACAGTTAATTCATCCCAATCTATTCGCTGACGTGGATCATACAGTACAAAGAAGAGATATCATACCGACGATGATCAATAAATGTCGTACCAGACGGATTGAATGTCATCTTACTGTATCGTATAGTACGATAGGGATCATACAGTACGATCAACAGAGATAGAATTTTAGCTCATAGGTTGTGCTGTGTAGATTTAGATACATCGTACAGTGTGAACTGATGTCGTATAGTATGATAAGAAATGTCAAAAAATTTTGTGGTTTTGTGTAGTGAGTGTGTGATGATCAGGAGCAACCCTTTTTTTGTTTTTTTTTTTTTGTGTTTTTTTTTTATTTTATGCATTTATGTCAATGACACCTAGTCTAGTTCTCAAGGTGCTGAAGATGTCAAATGCTAGTGGTTTTGTGAATATGTCAGCCAATTGATCCTCTGTAGCGATGTGATGCAATTCTATATCTCCCTTAGCAACGTGATCTCTTATAAAATAGTGTCTAATGTCAATGTGTTTTGTTCGAGAGTGCTGAATTGGATTCTTAGAGATGCAAATTGCACTTGTGTTATCATACATGATTGAAATGGTTCCTACAGGTAGACCAAGATCAAGAATTTGTTATTTTAATCATAGTACTTGTGCAACGCAACTTCCTACTGCAATATATTCTGCCTCGGCTGTGGAAAGGGCTACTGAGTTTTGCTTCCTATTGGATCAAGACTTAATGATTGTCCTATGAATTGGCAGGTACCGGATGTGTTTTTTCTATCTATCCTACATCCTGCAAAATTAGAATCTGAGTACCCTAAGATTTCAAAGGAAGTGTTGTTCCTAGGATACCAAATTCTTAAGTTCAGGGTGCCTAGTAGATATCTAAGAAGTCTCTTGACAACAATTAAGTGAGACTCTTTAGGATCAGCTTGAAAACGGGCACAGAGACACACACTAAACATTATGTCTGGTCTACTGGCAGTTAGGTAAAGAAATGATCCAATCATTCCTCTATACTTTTTCTGATCTACTGGTTTTCCACTAAGATCTTTGTCAAATTGAATTGTTGAGATTATTGGAGTGTTCAAGGGTTTTGCATTCTCCATTTCGTATTTTTTCAAAATGTCTTTAATATACTTTATTTGGCTAAGAAATGTTCCGTTATCCATTTGTTTTACACTAAAGCCAAGAACGTAATTTAGTTCTCCCATCATACTCATTTCAAACTCATTACTCATTATTTTTGAAAATTCATCACATAAGTTCTTATCCGAAGATCCAAACAAGATATCGTCCACGTAAATTTGAACAATGAGAATCTCTCTTTTAATTTTTTGTAGAAAGAGTGTGGTGTCTACACTACCTTTTACAAATCCTCTATCCAGTAAAAATGAGCTAAGCCTCTCATACCAGGCTTTAGGTGCTTGCTTTAATCCATAAAGTGTCTTTTTTAATTCGAATACGTGATTTGGAAATTGTGAACTTTCAAATCCGGGGGGGTTGCTCAACATAGACATCTTCCTTGATTACCCCATTCAGAAATGCACTCTTTACATCCATTTGATATAATTTAAAGTTCTTGAAACAAGCAAAAGCTAAGAGCACTCTTATGACTTCTAGTCTAGCAACAGGGGTAAAGGTTTCTTCAAAGATTATTCCCTCAAATTGGTTGTACTCCTTAACTACTAATCTGGCTTTATTTCTTATTATTGTTCCTGAATTATTCACCTTATTCTTGAAGACCCATTTTGTTCCAACAACACTTTGTTCTTTAGGTCTCTTGACTAACTCCCAAACATCATTCCTGGTGAATTTGTTCAGCTCTTCTTGCATTGCTAGAATCCAAAATTCATCTCCTAAGGCTTGATCTATACTTGTAGGTTCCATCATAGAGATGAATGTTGAATAACTAACCTCCTTCCTAAGTCCATGCCTAGTTCTTACACCTTCTGAAGGGTCTCCTAAAATTAACTCTTTAGGATGACTAGAAGAATATCTCCATTCTCTAGGCAAATCTTTCTGAGGTTCTACCCTTTCTCCTAAGGTCATAGCCTCTACTTCTTGAATTGCCTTTATTTCATCATCTTCAATTCTATATTCAGAGGGCTTATCTGATTCAACTAATACTACATGGGTGGACTCTTCTACTACTAGGGTTCTCTTATTAAAGATTCTATAGGCCTTACCTACAGATGAATAACCTAAGAAGACGCCCTCATCAGACTTGGGATTGAATTTTCCTAAGGGATGTTTTCCATTATTCAAGATGAAGTACTTGCACCCAAAGGCATGTAAGTGTGAAAGGTTTGGTGTCCTATCCTTAAGGAGTTCATAAGAAGTTTTATTTAGCTTAGATCTAATGTTCACCCTATTTAAAAGATAACACACTATGTTAACTGCTTCTGCCCAAAAGTATATAGGAATGGTGTACTCTGCTAACATTGCCCTAGCGGCTTCTACCAAAGTTTTGTTCTTCCTTTATGCTATACCATTTTATTGAGGTGTTTTAGGGGCTGAGAAATTGTGTTCTATTCCTATCTCTTGATAGAATGATTCAAATCTATCATTTTAAAACTCTCCACTATGATCACTATGGATTGTCGAGATCTCACAACCTAATTTTCCTTGAATCCATGTGGAGAATACCTTAAATTCCTCAAAAGACTCATTCTTATGTGCTAGGAATCTTACCCAAGCGAATATAGTGAAGTCATCTACAATCACAAATCCATAATTTTTTCCACCTAGGCTGGCTGTACTAACGGGTCCAAATAAGTCCATGTGTAGGATTTCTAATGGCCTAGTAGTGATCACATATCTAATTGAATGAAAGGATGATTTGACTTGTTTTCCTAGTTGGCAAGCATCACATAAATGGTCCTTCATGAAATCTAACTTAGGTACGCCTCTAACTAGGTTTTTCTAAGTGATGTTTCTAAGAGTTTTCATACTATCATGGCATAGTCACCTATGCCATAGCCACGAGTCATCAACTATTATTTTCAAATAAAATGAATTTGAACTATCAATGCAATCAAGGTCTAACATGTAAACATTGTTCATTCATTTTCCTTCTAAAACTAGTTTATCATTTAAACTAAACAGGCATTTATCAGATAGAAATTTAATATCAAAACCTTTGTCACACAGTTGACTAATGCTAATTATGTTATGCTTTAAACCATCAACTAGTAAGACATTTTTAATTAAAAAATTTTTAGCATTACCAATAATACCTGAGCCTATCACCTTCCTGATAGTGTTGTCTCCCAATGTTACTTTGCCTCTACTTCTAGTCTCCAATAGAATGAACTTCTTCATATCTCCAGTCATGTGTCGAGAGCAGCCACTATCCAGGTACCACATGCTCTCACTAGGTCTTTTGTTAGAGCAACCCTACAATTTCATTCAAATGTTAGATTTGGGAACCCAAGTGAGTTTGGGTTCCTCCTTATGCTTGCATGAATGAGATGTATGCATGTTATGTTGTGATGGATGTAGTTTATGTCTCCATACAAAGTGTGTCCTATGGTGAATTATGCATGTGCAGGCTATGTGACCTAGCATGCCACAAGAGAAGCCTAACACCAGGAAATGGATTCACTAAGCTATTTGGGTGGTGATGCCTCTTCCTAAAGTTGTGTGATACATGTTGTGTTGGGGGTTGACTAGGTTGGGCTAATGTGAGTGATACAATTTCTTTTTCTAATTTTTTGACTCTTTCTTGAAAAGTGTTATTTTAATATGTCAATCCATGAACTTCTATTTTTAACAAATGGTCACTGTGATCTACTTCTAATACAAGTTTGTCTAATCTATGGAAAGCCTCTTCTAGTTCAACATGAGTGGTTTTAAAGGTTTCATGTGTTTCAGTTAGTTCAATATGCTTCTTATTTAATGCATCATACTCATTAAGAAGTAGCATATGATCTTTATCTAAATTCAAATTTTTCTTAAACTAGTTAGCATGCTCGGTTTGTAAAGAACTAAATTCAATATTTAGCTTGGTATACATCTTTTTCAATTTCCTATACGAGTCATGGATATTCTCACAAATAAGTAACAATTCTTCATATGAAAGTTGACATACCTCATCTTGATCCAGTTGATCAAGGTTATCATTAGCCATAAGATACAAATTTGTTACCTCCTCCTCTGCTTCTTCTTCTGATGATTCTGAGGCAGAGTCGGCCCAAAAAGCTTTTTGTGACTTTATCTTTTCTTTCTTGTATTTGGCTTTGTCATCACCTTTCTCCTTAGCTGGTTGGCTCTTTAGATTGGGGCAATCAGCTCGAAGGTGACCTGGCTTCCTGCACTCAAAATAGATTGTATCAGATGAAACCTTATTGAACCTCAAGCTATTACCTTTATTCCAGCTGTTCTGATGATGCTTCTATTTTCTCTTCAGGAAGTTCTTGAACTGTCAGGTCATTAGTGCTATCTCATCCTCTTCCTCCCCTGTAGAGCTTTAACTTTCTAAGTTGTTTTCTTCACCGTTCGCTCCTTTTTCTTTTCACCTGCATCACTTTATCTCTGACTCACTCTTTGTTCATATATAATGAGTGACCTAAGGAGATTATCAATAGAGTAAATGTTAAGATCTTTAGATTCAGTGATAGCAGTTATCTTTGCATCATAGGAACTAGGTAAGCATTTAAGAATTTTATTAACTTTCTCAGATTTTGAAATCTCTCTACCTAATGCATGCAAGCATGTAACAATTTGGGTGAACCTAGTGTACATGTCAGATATTGTTTCGCTAGGTTTCATACAGAAGAGTTCATAATCATGTAATAAAATGTTAAGCCTAGACTATTTTACTTCACTTGTTCCTTCATATGTAATGCACAGTCTATCCCAAATCTCCTTACCAGTGGCACTGGTAGAAACTCTCATATAATCCTTAGACTTTAATGCACAAAAAAAGTAATTTAAACACTTAGCTTTCAGTTGGGCTAAATCCCTATCCTCATTGCTCCATTCATTAAAAGGTATAAGAGTTTTCAATCAATTGACAGTTTTAAAAGGTGCAATATATCCATCATTCACTAACATCCACATGCGGTAATCAATAGACTGTAAAAAAGTAGACATTCTAGTTTTCCAGAAATCAAACGGAATTTTATCAAAAAGAGGTGGACGGGTTATTGAATAACCCTCTGCAGTATTACAATTACCAAAATGTGGCATGATCATTTTTTTCAAAGTTTTCTAAAACACTATTTTTGAAAACAGGCTCTGATAACAATTGAAATTACTAGATGGATAAGAGGGGGGTGAATTGTGAAATATTTATAGCAATAAATAAAACCTAAATAAGAGTTCTAATATTTTTAATATTTTTAAGATTTTAACATGAAAATAAAGTGCAACAATTGAATCCTATTCAATCACAATATTTCACCAAGCAAATATACTGAAAATGAAAAATTCACGCAAGAACAAAAATGATAAGAAAAAAGCATACCTTATTTTTATAGTGGTTCGGTCAAACCATGACCTACGTCCACTCTCCGGAGTCCTCCACTCCGGGAATTTCACTACAAGAAATAGCTCTCCTTTTGCCCCCCTTGGCAAGGCGGAGAAGCCCTTATAATACTCCCTTTCACCAACCCGGCGTGGCGGAGTGCCAAACTCTATTTTCACCCTCCTGGCAATGGCAGAGAACCTTCTCATTTTTCTCCCTTCTGGAGAAGGCAAAGTACCTCTAGGTCACGGATGTAGAAGAGCCTTCCCCTTGAAGATCCTCTCACAAATTCTTCTAGGGCCATAGGAGGAACAAGATGCATCAAGTTCGGAGTAACCGTGTGATCTCCCTCACACCTCTTCTCCCTCACAACGCTCACCTTCTCCTTTCGCTCTCAAACCCTAAAGAACTTCTCAAGATCTCTCTCCCTCGGAATCCCTCTCTAACCACGTTCTCCTCTCTAATTCACACACAAAAAACTTAACTATTTTGACACCTAAAAATAGGCTCCAAAATCCCTTAAATTTCAAAGTAGTCATTACTATAATACAGTATGATTTCTAATCGTACAGTACGATATGTATACCAAGCTTCGTCTTGGTATGAAAATGTATGAATAGTTCAAATTCAATCGTACCGTACAATAATGAATCGTACGATATGATCCTCAACATTACTGATCATACAGGACAATAGCTGGGATGATCAAATGTCATCTCTATTCATCATATTGTACGATACATATTATATAATATGAATGGTAAAAATCAAGGCATCGTCTAGGACGAATTTCAAGATGATCAAGAGTCATCTCTGTTCATCGTATAGTACGATCTACATCGTACTATATGATGAGGCAAAAATAATGGATCGTCCAGAACGATGTCTGGGACGATCAGAATTCGTCTCTGTTCATCGTATTATACGAATTGGTTTATACAGTACGATATTCAATTTGAAATTAAACCTTGAATTATTCTACTAATCACGGGTTAATTTAAGTAAGTATTTAAAATAAATCGTACAGTACTAAGTACTTTGTACAGTACGAACGGTAGAGAAAAACTTACTTAAGTTAATATGACGGCTAGGGTTTTGGATTTGAATATATCGTACAGTACGATTGTGATTCGTACGGTATGATCTATTCACAGAATCATCCTACAAGCTCAGATCGTACGGTATGAAATAACTTCGTACAGTACGATCTACAATGAAAGAAAATCTCCAAATTTTTCTTTAAATAAACCCTCTCCCCCTCTATGTGATCATGGTTGCTCAGACTTTTATGCATTTTGTGGCCAGACTCAAGAAAATAAAAATAAAAAAAATAACAAAATACATTGTCAGACTCATACTCCTAATCAACCCAATCTTGAGTCTTCCTGTCATCTTGAGTAGCTTGTGATCTTTGAAATGTTAGTACTCACAGATAATAGCAAACAAAATAATATTCAATGAATAGATAATTCAGACAACATTAGTTGTCATCATCAAAATCTCAAACTCGGGGTCATGGGTTGCAACACCATCAACATGGTTTTCTAGATTGGTTGGTTATTTAAACTTTTTATAATGGGCTTGTATGACCCCTTAAGTTAATTATTGATGTTGCAAATGAAAGTTCTTTGATGTCAAAGTCTTTTCATGAGGATTATGCCTTAATGGATGATGGAAATTATTGACCACATTTTTTATTAAGGTCAATTTTTGACATCAAATATCCAATCTTCATACATTAATTATTAAACTTCACTCCAAACTTTAAATCCAATCCATCACCTTGCTATGGCATTGTGATCAAATCAATAACTTAGAATCCATCCTTTAATAGTCACCCTTGATTATCATTTGATCATCTGATCAATCACCTGATAATTACCATATGATTGTCACTACTTTGACCATTTCAAAATAAAAACTCCCTTTAATCATTAATTTCCCCAATTAGTTCATATTCCAGGCAAAATCAAACTTCAAATCCTCTAGTTGATAGCCCCCACTAATTATCACCTGATTATCTAATCAAGCATTGACATTCACTGTTAATTGTCAAGGATCTAAGCAATTCAAAACCCAAAACCCTTCAAATCATTAACAAAATCATATACAGATCAAACTCATTGAAAATCTAAAACTCTAAAACCTAGTGTTAAAACCAAACCCAAAATCCCTTAATCCATAACCTATTTTTGAAGAAACTTTATCACCTCAAAACCCAAATAAATGACATTGGATTCATGACGAGTCAGTTGCACATTTATTAGGCATATTTCTGTGATCAACCACATCAATTTAGGGGTTTTTTTTAAGTACCCTAACCAAATCTAGATCAAAACCATCCTACATATCTTAAGGAGTATGAAAATCCCTTCATAGACAGAGTTCATTAGAGTTTCAATTAACTGACAATCCAAGCCAATAATTTTGAGTTAAAACCTATCATTATCCAAATCATTCAAAGGCGAAGTCCTGTTGAGGATCTCAAGTTACATTTAGCTAGTATTTAAGAAATTTAAACAACATTCAAGTATAATAGAGTCAGTGATGATACTATTAGACTTCATCTATTTCCATTTTTAAGGTATTAATCTAAAATATGATTAAATTGATATTCCCCATGCTCTATAACCACATAAAATGAGTTGGAAAATAAGTTTCTAGATAGTACTTTCCACCTTCAAAATTTGTTAAGCATAGAAATAATGTTACTTCACTTTCCAGCTTATTGGAGATCGAATTTATGAGAGCTGAGAGATATTTAAGGAGATACATATAAAGAAGCCGACAATGCCATGACGTAGGAAGAAATATCGTCGCAGCACCACCTTCAACACCACCAAGGTGCCAAATTTTGTACATAGTAGCAATATGATCTCTATTTTTTAGTGTTGTAGTTGCAACACATCCAGTGCCATTGAGTTTCCAGCTTCATTACATTAGTAAGTCCACTTGTCAATGCTAAGTTCTCTAAAATTTAATGTTGTGGTGCCATAATTTCTCATGCCACAGTGCCAATTTTTCCAATCAGGTGGCACAATATTCGAACATTAACAGCATCGCGGCATTGCAGTTGTAACTTCCAAAGCCATATTATTCGAGTGAAAGGTCATGACTGTTCACTAAGAAACCATTCCATGTCATCAAGTGCTAGACAAAGCAAAAAATTCAGTACCAGAGTGCTAGTTCATTTTAAAGCTGTCGTGGTGCCAATATTTTAAGATTCATAATGCCATTTGCCTTTTTGTATTTTATTATAAATAAATGTTATATTTTTTTGTAGAGGAGTTCAATAGCTAGTGTAAAATTTAGTACTTTTTAGTGTACTTTTCTAGTTCTCCTTAGAGTAAAATCAAAGGGAGCTAAGGGAAGTATAAGATACAATCCATTGGAGTGTTTAGCCTATATTTTTTGAAGCAACTTGTTTATTGAGTTTGAAAATGGAACTTTGCTTTGATTTAGAAAGAGGTAAAGCACTTTAGAATTAAATATCTTTAGGATAGTTTGATTTCTAGAATTTTAATTTTGAAATTGAATAATCATTATGAACGATATATTGCCTCGAAAGGCAAAAAGATCATTCCTAAATCAGTTAAGATCACAAAATTATAAGTTTATCATAATTATTATAGTCAACTTTCAAGGAAGAACTACATATGGCCTGAAAGGGTCATAATGATGTTCAATCAAGTATTTAACTATAATAATATGGATAAAGAATCTTTAATTTCATAATCAAAGTCATTATAATAAGATTATATATCTTCTCAGAGAAAGAAGGATTCATTTATTATCAATAATTTGAATATGACGATAATGATCATCACTGATTTTGATTTTCCCAAATAAAATTAATCATTTTTTTTAAATCAATCTGGGTTCTTTAAATCTCCTTTGAATGCAGGCCCTTGTTGTTACTTACTCAAAGGAAACTTGAGTTTCGTTTGAAGACTATCAATTAAAATAATGGTAGAAATTTTATTTAGAATTTCTAAGGATTGATATCAAAAGAGTGATATTTGAATTTCAACTAAGATTAAATCAAAGTTTGAACACTTATTTTTGGAGCTCAAGGGAAGAGAAGTAGTAAGAATTTAGGATTCTAAATAATCCAAAAAGGCATCATCCTACCCATTGTGGTGGGCTTTAATTTTTCATTGAAGATACTTTTTATTTGAGTTGCCAACATATTAGAAAGTTGGGATTATATTCTAGAAAGGTGGGGAATTAAGATTTACAGTCTGCTCCAGATCTTTAATCTAAATTAGGCATTGAATGATAGTAGCTCAAACTTGGCTAATATAGTGCAAATTTGGACTTACCCCGGCTTAGATTGGGGGGCCCAACTAACCACCTAGGCGCTTAAAATACATGAGTTTGATCGTTCTATAACATAGTGGTAAAACTATTGATTAAGTTTTTTGGGAAGTGGAGCCAACATCTAGAGTAATTGGTGCTTGAAAATAAGATGCAATTAAAATTTTGACTCTTTTTAATTTTTTTCTAATGCAATACATGCTAATTGACTCTTGAATGCCTAAATTAAATATAAAGAAATTTTAAAAAGGCTTAAAATAGGTTTTTCACTAGAGATTGAATAATATCACCTTGATAAAAATGCACCCTAATATGTCAAATGGTTTGTCAGAACCCACAGGAGGGGAGGTGCCTAACAAAAAAAGAGAATGTATTTAGAAGAATGCATGGAATTCTCAGTCGACCTAAGCTTACTTTTTAAATCATTATAGTTTCTATGTGAGCTTAAATTTTTTATTTAAATTTAAATAAAAATAGTTTTTAATTATACTTTTATTAGCCTCCAATCGAATCCAAGCTAAAGCAAAAGTGCGTTCAATAAAAAAGATATAAAAATAAGCAGTTTCTACTACATAATCAATATAAATAAATCAATTAAATATAATGTCCATGTGGCAAGTGCAACTTAATTTACAACCCAAGGTTTGTAAAACTTAATAGTGGTCAGGTACCACTAGTAATAACCCATATTCTATTCATAAATATAATATGAGTGACTATGAGTGGGATAACTCTCCATCTTCACTTCTTTATCCTTCTACGAGCTCCTTGAATTTGTTTGGTCTGGATATCCAAATGAAAGGAAACTCCTCCCCGAATGGATATTTTATTTTATCTTTGGATATTATAGTCATCCTAACTTGGATCTTCAAACTGAAGTAAACTATCGTATAAGGGATGTTCCCTCCTATTTGGATTCTAAGTTTTATGTTATATCCCATCTCAGCACAACACTTAACTTGAATTAAACTATATTAAAAGCTCAAAAAAAAGAACTCTAGAATACTTGTAGGGTTATTATAAGAAATTATAATCAGTATTAACATCCCAAGAAGTTAAATATATTGAATTTCTTAAATCAAATTCATAGCAATGCTTGGCCATGCTCTTTTAATTTTAAGGGGGCTTAGGATGCTTAGCACCTACTAAAAACTCATTAATTTAAAGCTTAATTATTTTCCCCTTTGATTTTCATCGCTGTATGAGCATGACCATCTACATAAGATTATGTAAGCATTCAAATCATTTCTAACATAAGGGTAATCTAACACCCATCAAATTAAATCATAGATTGTATTAATATTTAAATAAATGATCACATCACTTAATTCTAGCAACCAAAATATAATAAAAACCACAAAAATCTGGCACGTAAGCAGCAAGAAAGTAATCACTAGCCTAGCCTAAAACTATAGTTTTTTGTTTTAACAAACCTTCCAAAGTGTGTGGAAAAGACTTTATGGCTTGGGTATACCATATGTTGGGTAAATTGTTAAAGTTGCCTATAAACTTGATTTATTGAAAGACATAAGAGATTTTAGTTTGAATTTAAGTATTAATGCTTTAATGTTAAGTTTAAAATGTATTTTAAAAGTTAATTGATTACTAACTTTGTTTACATAAGGGCTATGAAGTTTATTTTACCTTTCTTGGGAGTAAGTTAATAGCCTCGTAGACCCAATTTACCTAGTAGTAACCAATATTAATTGAATTAAAGGGTTTGAAGTTTAATGATTGATAAATTATAAGTCAATTGAATAGTTGATGGTTTTTATAGGCAAGATAAAATTTTCTAGAATTTAAGCTTATTGTTGAATTTTCTAAAATTATTGAATATATATTTAATTAAGGGGTCAAAATTAGACTTTTTGATTTAAATTAAAATATGGATTTTTCATATTTTTCTTAAATATTATATCTTAAGATATGAAATTAGACACTAAGTTTTCTATATTTGAATTTTCATATATTTAGTTATGATGAATTTTTGAAGTTTTGACTCAAATTTGAACTATAGTTAACCAAAAAGTTGATTTTTTTTTTTACTTTGAATTATTTATATTTTTTTAATATTTTTAATAAATACTAGACCCTAAAAGGAGTATAAGGCTTTTGAGTTTACTTAATTTGGAGTTTACAAGAATTAGTTATGAATTTTTTATGTTTAATTTAGTTGAATTTTTAAAAGTTTCAATTAAGGAGTCTTTTAATGGTTTTGATCCAAATTGAATCCAAAACTTTTAAAATCACACCCAAACGTTACGAATGACCCACTGGAGTGTTCTCAACTATTTGATAATTATTTAGAGTTTTTATATTTTTAATTAATTAATTTAATTTAATAAATAATTTTTCTTAAAAATTAAATTAAGCTCAAAATTGAAGTCCAATTAAGGGGGTTTTAATTTTCTTTTAAGTTAAGGGTTTAATTTTGGTAAATTTGATATATTATTTTTGTTTTTATGATTTAATTTTAATTTATTGTGATTTCTTAAAATTCAAGCTTAATTAATGAATTATTTTTCAATTAATTAAATAATTAACTTAATGATTTTTAAAATCAGTGAAATTTTACCCTAAGGTAGAGAATGTCACTAAGTTTAAGTGTTTTAAGTTTTATTCCTATTTGATGTATAATTAATTTTCTAGAACTTTCTTAAATTTCTAGGACGGGCTCTTAATTATTGTACTTAGATATCAATAAGTTATGTAGGATTAAAATCAATGTCCTCTAACCCTTAAAATAAATAAAGTGCAATAATGCAACATAAATCAAGAGCCTTAAAAATAGGTGCATATGCAATTCTAAAAATCAAAACAAATGGAAAACTTAATATGATTAGACATTTGATAAATGAGCAATTAAATTATAATGGCTTACGAATCACTTTCCCATTGATTCCATTCAATCAAAATGAAACTTTGGTTAAAATTTAAAATCCTATCGACATGCATGCAAAGGCATTTAAAAATTCAACTGAAATACATTTTGAAATATTTAAGTGTTAAAACATAACATATAATTTTTATAAATTCAAAATAATTTCAAAATGTAATTTGAAAAAACCTTAAAAAATCACTCAAATTTAAAATAGAATGAAAATATTTTTTTTTTAGATTTTAAAATTATTTAGATTTATATTTAATTAAATATAAATTAAATACAAACTATTTAATAATTAGAATTATTTAAAATATAGAAAATAATTTTATATAATTTTAATTTTAAATTAAAGTATTTAAAATTTTGAGCAAAATAATATATATAACACTTAATTTTTGGAAAAGTATTTAGTTTTTAATTATTTTAACAAAAAATTTAGTTAAATGGTTTAAACATAATTAAAAAAAATAAAACTAAATCGACGGCGATGGTGGGCCACGTTTTATCCTCTGATTTGTTATATTGAAATCACAGTGACAGCTTTACATGTGTTAACCTCTTGTTCACCAAAACAAGACTGCGGTTGTGGCAAGACATTTAAGGCCAATGATAGTGCAATCGGTAATTATTGGCATTAAATAAAACCACAACGGTGTGGATGCAGTTTTAACTTATTTGCATCAATACCACTGCAGAGCCGTTGGATTCTCCGCAGTATGAAACAGACGACTCAGATAGTACCGAATGAATATCCAAATGATTGAAGACATCGTGTGGTTTGAATTTAATGCAAAAAAGATTAGATCTGTATTGTTGATCATAGGATCAACGATTCAGAATTAGTATACTTAAACATTAGCATAAACCAAACCCTAAGATAAAAAAACTAGTTTGTTCTTTAAAAATAAGAAATCAAATCATTTGAAATTTTAGATTGAGCTACTATGAATAAGGAGCATTAATGGGGATGTGATTTCACAGCTCAAATCATATTTTTCAAAAAGTTATTTAAGTTAGAGTTTACTAGACTATGGTTTTGATTTTTACCTAATCCAACCATTGGATTTGGGATTTTTGGATTCTCTGAGCTTTTGGATTGTCCTCGTATGTTTCCTTATTTTATATTGTGATCTCAAACATGCCAGATTGAGAGTTTTTGAAGTTGGATCAAATTAAGGCTTGTAACGCTAGAAGCTCACTAGTGGCAACCACTGACTAGAGGGTTTGTACTTGGGAAGTGTTGAGTAAAGTTATGGGAGCTTGAATGAACACTCAAAGGGCTCTAGGAGGGCCTTAGTGGTGAGAGAATGTGAAATGAGTGAATGTGCTCTTTTGGATGATTTGGCCAATTCAAACACTTAAGGTTAATTGAATGGTTGGGATTCAATTTGAAGTATTCCAAGATGCTTGAAACTTTTCCTAAATTAGTTATGAGGTAGGGAATCAAAAGGACCAATGGACAATGACTTGTAAAAGCTAGTTTTGCACTTTTCTACACATGGGAGGATTATAGGACATTTGAAATTAAACCAAGGATTTGAAGGAATTAAGAAGGTTCTAAAGAGTATTAGAATGGATGGAGGAGTTTAGAATGGGGGGATATGGCTTGAGCTAGGTGATTTTATTACTTGACCACTCTCTACCCCTTTTTTGACTAGGTTAACTAGTCAAATAGTCAAGGGGCATTGAGGTGGCGAGTAAAGAGGATTGATGAGTTGATGGGGAAATATAAGGCCATGGAGTTGAAGTTTGAATGAATAAATATATGTATGTGAATGTTTGACCATGGTTTGAGGTTTGACCAAGTCAAACCCATGGTGGTTTGACTACTCATGAATTTGAATGCATTTAAATTATATATTGAAGTGAGATTTAGGGATTTAAGGGGATTAAAAATAATGCACATGAAGTTTGATGATGATGTTGACTACCCATATGGGTTTGACCATTCTTAATGAGTTGATTAAGTCAATTCAAATATGGTTTGACTCAAGGGTAAATTAGATATATTTGGATCATAGATTAGAATGAGTTTGAGTGATTAAGAAGCCTGATTGGATCATATATAATGATTTGACTCAATTAGGTCTAGTTTGACTAAACTTGATCATAGTTGACCAAGTCAATTATTGACTGGGTCAGGGTGACTAGTCAAGCACAAATTACTAGGAAAAGAAGTTAAGGGATTTTAATGAGGTTTGAATTAATTTAAAGTCTAATTCAATGTGAATAAGGCTTAATCATTGATCTGGTCAACCATGGTTAACTTTGTAAAATAGTTAAAACCAGAGGTTAGGTTTGGGCTCAACAGATTTGGTTTAATCATTATAGATCAATGGATGTGGTCTCACAGGTTAGAATGGTCATTTGAATCGAAATGACCATTTTGACTCTTAAGGCACCATTTAGTTAACCTAGGTTGAATTGGTCAACCAGGATGGTCAGGGTGTAGGATTGAGTCCAGTGCACTCCTAATGGTGTTTAGCATGCATTATAAAAGGTTTCAGGATTTAATTTAACTGGGTCATATTAAAGTTTTGAAACTTCAATTTTTCACTTAAAAGAGCATTTCAGTCATTTTAACCCCTACTCAATTTGGGGTCAAAATGGGTTCACCAAGGTCAAATTCCATAAAGTGGAAGGTCTAGTGGAATAAGCTATAAATATTTAAAAGTTTTGTAGCCTTTGGAATTCAATTTAGTTTCTGGGGCTAGATGTCTTTGATTATGCACAAAATTGGAGGGTTGACCCTAGCGGCATGCCTAATCAATATGAAATTGATAGATCATGAATTTGAGGTCAATTTATTCGGTTCTGAAGTGATTGAAAAAAACTCAAAATGGGTTTCAGTATATAGGCTTTTAGCTCAAGATTTTGGTCTCAAATTCTGGAATTGAGCTAGATTTTGGATTTGTTTGATTAAATTTGAATTATTTAAATCAATCAAAATTAATTGAATAATTATTATTGATTGGATTGGATTGAAGCTTGATTTAAGGTTGGATTGAAAGTTAATTGAGCGTTAATATGAAGTGTAATTGAATATTATATTGAATCCTAGATTAAAGCTTTGATGGAAGTTTGTATTGATTGAAGTCTAGATTGATTGAAGTTTAGATTGAATGAAGCTTGAATTGATTGAAGTTTGGATTGATTGAGCTCTGGGTTAAAGTCTGGATTGATTGAAGCCTAGGTTGAATTTTGGATTAATTAAAGTTTCATTTGAAGTTTGGATTTAAGATTGGATAGAAGTCCAGATTTGAGTTTTGGATTGAAGTTTAAACTTATATATGGCTTGAGATATGGATGATTGATAATTAGAAGATTGTCATCCATCATTTTAATAGGTGTAATAATGGATGGATTTTAGTGACCTCCTACAAAAATGAGGTCAACACAACTTTATAAGTAAAAGAAGAAGAAGTGTGGAGGAGATACCATGATCCTTCCTATGATATCACTCTTTTGTATTTTTATTATATTTTTATTCATATTTTGAATTGTTGATGCAATAGCAAATTAAGTACTAATGAAAATTTTGTTCTTTAAATGTCTAATGATACATTCAATGTTATCCCATTCTTTATTTAATATACACAGCGGTCATATGTGTACTCAAAATATAGTGTGATGTCTAGCCTCGAAAGAGGAATATATAATAATAAGGAATATTAAAATAGAATGTTGGCATAGATGTTAAATATTCAAGGTTCTTAAAGACATGTTATAGCTTTAGAAAGTTAGCAGATATTATTTTCACCCATACAAGCTTGATAGAGATCTAGATATGCATATGCTCTAAATCACATTACCATGAAGAGTCTAATTATAATAATATATATATATATATATATATATATATATATATATATATATATATATATATATATATATATATATATATATATTTAAATATATATACTTTTATTATTGTATATATTCTACTATTTTATTTAGCGAAAACTCTAAAAAAAATTATTTTTATTTGAGTAGATTCAAGAAATTATAGTAAATGGTTGTATTTATTTGTAAGTAAGCATAACACTTCCTCGTGGATTTGATATTCTACTCTATCACATTATTACATAATTTGACACATATACCTATGTATATTAAGTGGGGTTTTATTATTTACATATCCAAGAAAACGTAAGAATTACTTAGGGTTGATAAAACACTCAATTCTTATATCATTCAAAACTTTACTCCATAGCCTACTTTAGGTTTTTTGCATTGTTGCAGGGAAAATGATTTGCTTATTGAAAACTTAACTATATTATTGAATTAATTGTATATTTAAACCTACTTATATCTTACATTTTAGAAGTGGAATGCTGGCATGCTTAAACATAAAAGTTAAATAATCTAGATTCTTAAGGAGATATTATAACTGTAGGAGGTTAGCATATATCATTTTCACTCCTGTAAGCTTAATAGAGATCCAGGGATGCATATGCTTTGAATCATATTGTCAAGAAGAGTCTAACTAGGAAAAATATGAAATTGGTATTTATTAATCAAAAATATTTTTATTAAATATTATATCAACTATTATAATTTTTTATTTAATGATTAAAAATAAAAAAATTTCATTTATATTTTAGTATGATAATTCATGCAATTAGAGTAAATGATAGTATTTTATTGTAAGTAAGCATAACACTTCTTTTTGGGTTTGACACCCTTCTCTATAATTTTATTATTTTGATTTAACATGTATAATTACATATATTAAGTGTGGTTTTTTTTTACATATCAAAGACAACCTAAGTATTGTGTTGGGTTGATAGAACACATCAATCTTACATCATTCAAAAGTTCACTCCATATCCCCCCATGACTACTCAGGTAGTTACCATGCTTAAGACATTAGATAATCTTGGAGTTAGTTCAAAATCTAGACACCAATACAATTGGAAGATAATGATTTGAATTCTAATGTTGAGTCTAGTGCTCTAGGGTTGAGAATATAAATGTTATTGGAAGATTAAACAATCCCCATTCAAACAAGTACAATATAGGTTGGATGAACCACACTAATTTTTGTTGGAGTAATAATAATGGTGGAAATCAATGGAATGCAAGTTAGCCTAATCCTATAGTATCTTGGAATAACCCTCAACAAACTTTAGTGAATCCTATACGTTCTTATCCCCCATATTTTAATGATGATAATCAATTTAAAAATAAGAAGACATATTTAGAGGATTTAGTTCTTCAAATGGGAAAATAATTATTGAGCCAAGATGCCTCCCTTAGAAATATTGAAATCAAATAGGCATCTTGTTAGCTTGATTCATAGTAAATCCCATGATGAGCATGCTCATCTCTTTAATCCCACATAACTTAGAAACTATTTCTTTTATTAAGATTTCTTTTTTTAAAAACTCATATAGAATGATGGGGTCATATAAAGATGCTTCATGGTGGCTTGAGGAAAATAAATATAATAAAAAGTTCATGCTAATTTCAAATTAAATATTTTAATTATAAATTAATTAATGTATTTACAAAAATGATTTAATATTTAATAATCTATAATATGAATTTTATTATTTAAATAATGTAATAATTGAAGACTAGTTCAAATAAAAGGAACGAGATCACATTCAACGGACGAATCAACAGTTCCGATCGCTTCGGTCCAATTTAATAAATTGTATAAGAGATTTTAAGAGTAGATGGACTAGCCTTTTATCACTAGTAATGATTTTAGTTGGATAGGCCGGTCTGTATGGCTTTAAAACCATAGGTTAACACATCGTTTTCTACTTCCAGGAATTGCAAAGATGGCCATGAAGTCATGGGAAAATTATTTGGTGTGAAGACCGGACGTAGCTCTCCATTAGGATGCCAATAATAACTTGGCATGTGGATTCATACATATGGAATTTTTTTAATATAATCTCATGCTTTATATCTTATCAACCCGACTGACCCAACAAATTAACCCACATCATTTGAATTCAGGAATATAAGAAGGGAAATGGGCATTTTTACTTTTCACCCAACATTTTTCACTTCTCACTCTCTTCCCTAGGCCTCGTGCAGTTCTCCAATCCTTCAACATTTTCATTTTCTAGGACCTTCTCGACGGTAGACGAAGTTGGAGTACTTAGGAGGCTGCTTTTAAGAAAAGGTACTCATGCACCTTTGTTGTGCCTATACCACGCATTTGTTGTGCTTTATGTGCTAGTTTACTTTTTATGTTTTATGGTTCATTTCATATATACTAATTTCTTCAATATTCTGTTTAATAATTCTTTTTTTGGTTTTTCAACCTTCTCATTAATGAATATAAGTTACATTAAATAATTTTGAAATTGAGTTTTAGTTGAGCTTTTGTCGCGCTTTTGTTATACTTTTGTTACACTTTTTTACACTTTAGTTGAACTTTTCTTAATTTTCTGTTATAATTCTTTTTTCCAGATGCCTCACTATCGAAGGCCTATTACTTTTCACTGCTATGTTACTACTTTCAAAAAAATTTGTGATTCTTTTGCGGAGATAATTGACCAAAAAGTTGAAGACACTTTGATGAATTTGCACATTCATAAATTTTTTATGTTATCAACATTCAAGCAATATATACCACTTTTATATGAGATTCTAAAATTTTTGGAATTCTTCATATAAAGGCTTCATTGTGAATGGTCATTTACTTAAATTTATTTTTAATGAGGTGGCTCTGCTGATAAGTTTGATTTTTAAATAAGAAATTATTGATATGATTTTTAATTTTGTAATGTATTATGTTTGACCAATTAAACAAAATTCTTCTCACATGTTTGCCTAATAGAGGTGCTGATATCAAATGGAAGATTGATCCCCTCAAAAGACCTCTATCAATAAAAATAAATACTAAAATATCAAAATTAAATAGATCAACTGATAATGCAACTAAGTTAAGGACCTTTACAATATTTTTGGTATCAAATCTATTTTTCCCCTAAATAATCATAAAATCTCAAGAAGGCTCATATATATAGCCAATAATGTAAATGAGTTCTCTTTTATTTATTGTGTTGCAAGTATAATGGATTTCATGATCCAGGAATTCGATAAAATTGTAAACAAGTTTGCAATGGAGAAACCATTGGGTTATATCAATAGTTTTTTTTTTCCTTTCTTACTGGTAAGTTTCCTCTGCTACTTTTCTTCCCTCTCCTAATGGTTTTTAATATTCAATAATGTTGTTTTATGTGTGGTGTTTATGCATATTTGTTTTTTGGAACACTTCTCTATAAATAAACTGATCAATCCAGATTTAAGACCAAATTTTTTGAGATGAGAGGGAATACTGAAATATTCTATACCCAAGATAGTGCTATCACCTAATTTAAATTTTTTAAGACAAAAGAGGTATGTTTTTAGGTACATATTAAGAATAAATTTTATCTGATAGTTTTTTTATTCCAAATGAAACAAAAGCACAATAAAAGCTAAAGCGCAACTAAAATGTAATAAAAACACAAGAAAAGCATAATTAAAGCACAACTACATCTCTTATTTTTTTAGAAATATCAGATATTTGATATTATTAGTTTTAAAGTTTATGCATATTTATCTTGTTATATAGAATATTTCTAACAAGGAAGCAAAAAATTTAGGGGCTTACATAAATGCTATTCAAAACTTAGAAATTTGAACTCTTCAATATCCCCACAGAATTCACTCACCACAACCAAAAAAAAAGTTGACACCCCTACCTCCCTCTCCTCATTCTCCACATCAAGAACTGCCTCAAATTCCTGCTCAACCTCCTAGTCAACATCCTTATTATCCACCTCTTCCTAAAAGTAAAGATTGGTTTACTGTTTAGAATAAATTACTGGTTGCATTACAAAGCATATGCAATAGAATTGAAAAGAATTTAGGCAAGAGGATGGATCAAATTGAAGATAATTTAGAAAAACTTAAAATAACTTTAGAATCTCTATATTATAAATTCATCCACTATTTGGCCCAATGTGAATATTATCCTGATAAATCTTCTATATCATTATCTTCCTTAAGTATCCAATATGTAAAGAAATCCAGAACTACAGATGTTCCTCCACCACCATCCAATAAAAATGTTCCTCCACCACCATCCAATAAAGATGTTCCTCCACCATCACTCAATAAAGATGTTTCTCCACTATCATATGATAAAGATGTTCCTCCACCACCACCGACTACAGATGTTCCTCCACTAACAACCACTACAAATATTATTTAACCACCACCCACAACGAATGTTCAACCAATACATAGTATGTCCAAGTAGATAATCCAATACTAACCACATAAATAAAAAAGGAAAAGAGCTGACAATAAACCATATAAAAGATCGAAGAAACCAATGCAGACCCATGATGTTATTTTTGTTGATAATGTGAAAATTGTACCTTGACTTGCACAACATACAATGAAATATCCAGGGAAGGATTTCCTAACTAATGAGCAACGAAGTTGTATGGATGAATATTTCAGGAAGTTTGATAAAAAGTAAGTTTATTCATTTGTGATTTTAATGTGCTTTTGTTGCACTTTTTATGTGCTTTATGTGCACATATATTACGCTTTTAACGCGCTTTACGTGTGCTTTATATGCGCTTCTATTGCGCTTTGATACACATTACGTGCACTTTTAATGCATTTTGCATTCACTTTAGTTATACTTTAGTTGTGCTTTACTTGTACTTTTGATGCGCTTTAATTTTTTTCCTTTATTTTTGTAGGGACGACCTTATATTTATTTTTGGTAATGTAGCAATAAACAGAGCTGATATTGATGATATGCTCACAAATCAATGTTTAGGGGACAACTATGTAGATGCTTTTATTATTTTGTTATCTCAGAAGAGGAGGATTATAATAGAAAAATTCCAATGCTACTTATACATCTCTCCATTGTACAGGGTTAGTATAAATCTTATCCATAATCAATTTATCACATTAGCTTTCTTATATAGCTCACATATTGCAGGTATATAAGGATTACAATCAACCATTTCATATGTTCATCCAACACATTAATCCTGATTATGTTAAAGAAAGTAATCTTATTGTTCAACCCATAATTTTTAGTAAGCATTGGATACTTATTATAGGAAGGTTAAAAGAGAGAGTCTGGAAATTATATGATTCTTTACCCAATCTAGAACACAATAATATATAAAGTTATAAGTTAAAGTCATACTGTCTTTATCTTATTTTCTCAATATGAACACAAGATAAAATACTAGTATAAATTTTCAGATAAAATCCTTATATGAAGGCACTAAAGGAGCCTTTACAAGCAATATAATAAAATGGAATTTACAAACTGTCCATGGAATTCCAACTTAGTCAAATGATATTGAGTGTAAAATGTTCATATGGAAATACATGGAGAAAGCCATTCTACGAAGGAAAGTGGACTTGGCCTCATAAAGATTGGCAAAAAATATTTGCCAAAATTTAGGGCAAAATTTAGATATTTTATTTTTCTTACAACGAAGTAAAATATAAAATTATGTTCATTTTGTAGTATAATTGTAAATTTTGTACATTTGAGTTATAAATTCTTAAAATTTGAGTTTTTAAATGTTAAATATATATTTTGTGTTGTTTATTTTGTAAGTTTTATAAATATGAACATTTTGAGTTTTTAAAATTATAAATTATGAAGAGCAACTAAAGCGCAACTCAAGCAAAACTAAAGTGTAATGAAACTGCATGTAAAGCGCAACAAAAGCACATTAAAAGTGCAACTAAAGTGTAGATATAGCACATAAATAACGCAAGTAAAAAGCAAATATAGCGTAACTGAAGTATAATGAAAGCGCACATAAAGTGCAATAAAAGCACATTAAAAGTGCATTAAAAGTATAAGTAAAGCGCATACATAGCACACAAATAGTGCATAAATAGCGCAATTAAAGCGCATTAAAAGCACAACTAAAGAACAAATATAGCGCAATTAATACATATTATGATGATATTCATAAGTTCACAATCAATACTTATTACAATAAAAATTCATTATTAAAAATCAATACTTATTATAATGAATATTTATAAGTTTAAAATCAATACTTATTATAATGAAAATTCATTAAATTCTAACTTCAAAGTAATGGAATACATCATCAATCTCGTGTACTCAGTCTTGTTGCTTGGCCGGTTATATATTCCTCACTGAACCATTCATGCATGCTTGGGAAGTTCATATGTGTTGAAAAATTATCATCTATTGTCATATGTACAACTTCAGTATCATCCTCACTTTAATTTTTTCCTCCATCAAGGTTTCTTTGTTAAAAACTACAACTTTAGTCTTAAGTAAGGAATAATAATATAATTGTTAGGACAATAAAACATACTATTAGGTCACTTCTTCTTTTCCCAGCGGCTTTTTAATCTTGTATTAGATATGCTTTTAGGCCTATGCTTTATAGGATCTTTCAAATTTGCACTGCCACCCTGGGATCTTGCAACATACTTCTTTTTTTTTTTTTGCCACCAAGAATTAAGTCTATGTTTTCAACAATGTCTTTTATTGTGGCAAGCATGTACTGCTCAGCCTCCTCATTCCCTTATGCTTGTGTGCTCATTGATATGCAAATCTACTCACTTAATTTTTGAATATGAATCTCCTACCACCTTCAAAGTTATTATTTCTTATACAATTGCTCAAGTGACCTAAATAAATATATTTTCAAGCCCTTACTAACCATCACAGTAGTAGGTACTTCCTATAACTGCATTGAATGCAACCTTCAATTGCAATAAAGTCAATAACCTAAGGATGATGTTGATCTTTATTCTCTATGTAGTTGACTAGAAACTTTGATGAATCAATCAAGATGAAGTCTATACTCATTCCTCTAACACCCTGTTAAAAATCTTCATAAGAAATAAATATAGTTTTCTTGAGTAAAATCAACCAACTTGCTTTAATATTGAGCTCCTCTTTATCACAAGAATAATTTCAAAGTGGATGCATTTATACTCCTCATCCTACTCATTTTGGCTCCAATTAATCAGTACATTTTCTAACCTAAGAAGGTTGAAGAGGTAGAGAACTTGGCTTTTGTTGGGAGATCTCCTAAATATATGGAGGAAGATCCAAATAATTTGAATTGAGAAGATGTTGGTGGCGGCAAGGGTAATTTGGCTTCTGGTAAGAGGAAGCTTGCTAAAGAACTTAAAGGACTAGGTCCTATTATGTTGGTTACTAGAAGTAGGAAATATGAATTGGGAAATAAAGAAAAATGGGGGGATGATTCCCCTCTTATTCTTTAATATGGCGGTTGTTTTTTGGAATTGTAGAGGAGCTAGAAAGAATAAAGCTTCTATATATCTTAAGGAGTTTGTGAAAAGAGTGTGAGGTTGTTTTTGTGGTTTTGTTGGAGACTAAATTAACTTCCATTGATAGGAATGGAGTTAATTTGCTTATTGGTTTGGATTGGGACTTTTGTTATTTTCTCTCTTATGGTTTGTCAGGAGGCATTTTGGTTCTTTGGAAGTCTAATTTGGCTTCTTTTACTATTTTGAAATCATCTTCTCATGTATTATTGGAGAACTCAATATTCATAATAAGGGAATTGGAGGATTTCTTTTGCTTATTGGAGCAAGGAAGTTCATAAAAGAAGGGAGCTTTAGAGGGATATTAAAGAATTTTCATCCACTGATCTTTCTTTGGTTAGGGGTGGGGATTTTAAATGTTTATTGGCCAAAGGAGATAAAAAGGGGGGAAAGAGATTTGTTTTTCTGAAGGTTCTGAGGAGATGAAGACCTTTATAACTAATAATGACTTTCATGAAGTCGGATTTGTTGGTCCTTGATTCACTTGGTGTAATAACAAGGTTGGTGGAGCTCATATATGGGAAAGATTGGATAGGTGTTTTCTTAACTCTTTGGTGATGGATTCTTCTCAATTGGTGGTGGTACGTCATCTTACAAGAATAGCTTCGAATCATTGTCCTATATTGATTAATCTACTGGAACATATTTTGAAGACCAAGAAAAATAATAGATTTGAAGAAATCTGGACTTCTTATCATGCTTCAGTTGGAATTGTTTCTAAAGCTTGGAATAGGAAAGCTTTTGGGACCTATTCATAAATTCTTAATACAAAATTTAAAAGAACATTATAGTCGCTATTTTTTTGGAGTAAAGCTAAAATAAAAATATCTGCATATGTTGAAAGATTGTCTTAAAAGGGAGATTATGGAACTACAAATGGAGGAATCTTTGGAAGGGGGCCTCTCAGAAGATAAGGTGTTGCTGCTCAGATCTAAGTTAATGAGTTGAATAGTACCTTGGCACGGTTAAACTCATGGTGGAGGCAGCGAGCAAAAGTTCATTGGTTAACAAATGGTGATAATAACTATAGATTTTTCCAGTCGTATGCTAATGCTAGAAGGAACTCGAAATGGATTTCTATGATTAAGAATGAAAGGGGACTTCTATTTGAAGATCAAGATCAAATTAAAGAAAAAAATTTTAGGGTTTTTAGTAATAAATTGCATCATAGGAACTTCCTGTTGGATGGTTGGCCTTCCCCATTGACGGTGCTTGATAATAAAGATAGGGTGAAGCTTGAGGCTGAGCTTTCTTTGGAGGAAATTATGGGAGTGGTAAGTGAACTAAAGGAACACAAATCCCCTGGTATTGATGGTATATCATACTCTTTTATTAAGAGTTATTGGCTAATTATTAAAAAGGATGTATGGAATATATTACATCAAGTATTTTCTATGGGTACTATGGATGTTAATTGGAAGGAAAATTTTGTGGTGCTTATTCCTAAAGTAGAAAATCCAGTGGTATCGGCTAATTTCAGGCTTATAAGCTTTTGTAAGACAATTTATAAGTTGGTGGCCAAAGTTCTGGTTAATAGAATACATGGTACTATTCCAAAGCTCATTTCCAAAGAACAAGCTGCTTTTTTAAGGGGAGGTCTATTTCAGAAAATATTTTGCTGGCTTAAGATGTTTTCCATAAATTAAAATTTTCTAAGGCATCAAAAGGCTTGGTTTCTTTCAAGATTGGCATGGAGCAAGCGTATGATAATATGGGGGTGGTCCACTCTTAAGCAAGTGTTGAGGTATTTTAGTTTTTTATTAAAGTTTTCCAAATTGATTTTGGAATGTGTGGATAATGCTAAATTTTTTGTGTTGATTAATGTAAAGTATTCCAAGTGGATTGAGGCCAAAAGTGGGTTTAGGCAAGGTTGCCCATTATCCCCATTTTTGTTCATTTTATGCTCTCAACTGCTATCTATGGCTTTTATTTATAAAGGTAACATGGTTGGTATCAATCTTTGTCCAAATATTCCTAGAATTTCTCATTTAATATATGCAGATGATATTATCATATTTTCTTATGCTATGATAAAGATGGTGAAGGAGGTGAGTAATATTCTTATGAACTTTTGTAATTGGACTGGGCATTGTATTAATTATCAGAAATCTGTAGTTCTATTTGGAAAAACTGTCAAGAAAAAGAAGAAAAATACTATAGCTCGTCTTATGGGTCTTAAACTAGTTAAAGAGATGACCTATTTTGGTGTGAAAATTGCTTTGAGAAGCCTCATTCATGTTGATTTTCAATTTATCATAAAAAAGACATTGGGAAAGATTAATGCTTGCGGAAGTGAATATGGGGGGACGTGGACTTCATTCTTGTGTGAAGAAAGTGGGTCATCTTAGAGCAAAGCTAGTATGGAATTTATGTACTGAGAACGATTCTTCGTTCCATAATATGTTATATACAAGGTACGGGTTAAGGAATGCTTACTCTGGTTCGAAGAAAGGTTGGTCTGCTATAGGGAAGATAGTAGCAGATGTTGGAAAGGCTCTCAATCTTTTAATCAGATGGAATGAGGCTTTGGTGACGACCTAATTGTGCTAATCCTTAATAATTATATTTATCTTGAGCTGGTTTAAAATCAAATGGAGCTCATTCATAAAAGTTCTGGTAAAACTATTTCTGCTCTTGCTTCTGAAGTTTTGGTTTGTCATTCTCCTATGTATCATTTTTGGAGTTGGATTAAAAAACTCAAACTGAATCTGCATGTGAAAATTTTCTGGTAGAGGATATTCTATAAGGCCATTCCCACTTTTCAATTTCTGATGCATAGGAGATTGAAAGATAACAATATTTTATCCTAGAGGATGTTTGGAAATTGAAGATGAGGAACATGTGGTGGTGAGGTGTATGAAATTGGTGCAGGTTATTCAACTCTTGAATAAACAGGGTTTTCATATTCCTAATTTTCATTCTCTTAATGAATGCTGTGAATGGTTGGAATAAAATGCTTTAAAACTTCTCGTTCATTGTAGAATTTATTGTACTGTGGTTTTTCTATCATGGAAGTCGAGGAGCAAAGGAGAATATGGTGGAAATGAAGATAGTAGTTTGGTCATTGCTTCGAGCATAGTTAGTATTGCTCTATCATCTTTCCAAAAAAAAAAAACAAAAAACAAAAAACAAAAACAAAATGTTCTACCAATGATTGTTAACACCAACAAATGGTGCATATACAAAATTGTACTTATTGAGCTTGTTACTAGTATACAAAATCAACACATCTCCAAAACAATCATATTCTATCCTGTCTATCCCACCAATCCAGTAAAAATTTAACAATATATCATACTCATCAATTTGAACATCACATGTGAACATGAGCTCCGCTACTTGTCGATCTTTAAATAATTATATCAAAGAATTAATGTCACCAAATTCAATATTTGCTCTTTTCTCATTCTGAATAAAATTGTATGCATCCCTCTTAGAGAATCCAACATTCTCATATCCTCCAACTTCCTTTGCAAGATAGCCTTATGCATCAACTGTTCTAATTCCTACATCTGTTATTGATTTTAGGACGAAAGCTTTTTCCTCAATAACATTCCTACATGATCTCAGAAGGTGGTGGTCGATTGGCCTAGCTAAGTCATGGTTGTGGGATTCAATAAATCTTTTCACATGCCAGTAACCACCTTCATCAACTGCAAATCTCTTCATAGATGTACAACCAATTCTAACTTCTGGTTTTGTAAATTTCTTTTTTGAATTTAGATCAATACTCTTCTTGAAACCAGCTTTTGAATAGACAAAATACATAGATTTTATCTTCCTAGAATTTGACCAGTAACTGTGATGATCCTTTTAGAAGCTAAAGCCATTATTATGGGCATAAGTATAGTAACATTCATATGCTTCTCTCTAATCTTTATACACTGTCTGAAATAAGAAGTAAAGATAAAAAAAATGCACCAAAAGCACAACCAAAGTGCAACCAAAACACAACCAAAACACAACCAAAGTGCAACCAAAATTCAACCAAAGCGCAATTAAAATACAACTAAAGAGCATCATCTTTATCTTTACCAACCCTAAAAATAATGATGCTCTTTGTCTTAAATAAATTAAAACATTAATGCCAGCTGAACAACAACATCACAAAATAACATCGCAGGATATGAGAAGAGCTTATTTACTTTTTTTAACGCACTTCTAAGAGCCTCTATTGAGCGAAAACCGACTGATCATTGTTGTCCTTTTTCTACACAGCTTTATTTTACAACTTTAAAAAAGTATATTCTTAATACAACTTCGGATGAGATTGAAACTTATCGATATGTTGAAACATGCGAAAATTCCAGCTAAGTTAACTTCCAATTCATGCATCCCTTTCCCCTTTCTCTTTGGAGAGCATTCCATCTATTTTATGCAATTTTCTAGCTCATTTTTTTTTAAATAACGCCAATCCTATATTTAAAATGAAAAAAATACTGGATCAGGTCGTATTGGATGGGGCTTATATAAATTAAATTAAAAGATTTATTAAAAAAATTCCACATATACATGCACATATGTAAGCGTCAAGTGGCGTCCCGCATAGCTACGTCCGGTCGGCACCTAATAATTGTTGGTAGTCTTGCCAGATCTTTCTTCCGATGATCAGTGACAAAGCTTTGAAGATGAAGTGAAGGTAGAGATTTAGGTGAACTGCTGTCACATAACTGTTGGATTCCGCAAATCAGAAATCTGTAGATCTAGCCGATGTCAGGTGCCCTAGCAGGACTTCAAGATCACATCAAGCTCGCGAGGGACTACGCGCTCGAAGGCCTTTATGACACTTCTATTATTTTTTTTGATGGCGTCATTGCACAGATCAACAAGTAATCTTTCTGTTTTCTCTTTTATTGCCCTAGAAAAGGATGCGAATATTTGATTGTGCAATATGTTAAAGTTTATACCTATCCTTGGTCCACATTCTGGTTAATATGTTCTAGTGCACATCTCTCTAGAAAGCTTCATTAGGAGCCTTAGTTGATTACTGCAGAATCAATGGACAGTCCTGATAGGTTTTCTATGCTTTTTGCTCAATATATGAGTTAGAATTACAATCTCTCTAAAATGTTATTTCCTCAATCTGCAAGCAAAATTTTCCAAGAAATTTGTCTTTTAATCTATCTGAAGCTACTCAAACATGAAATAAGCCTGCCTACGATTCATGTAAAACAGTCTTTTTGCTTGGAAGATTTTTAAAGCATGTAAATATGCAGTTTTCTGTGTCCGTATCTGTATTTGGTTAGCAAGAAACAATCAGCTCTATGATGCTGATTTAGTAGGGACTCCAGATTTAATTTCTATTTAACTATTCTCTAATTCATGATAATGTAAAATGACTTTGACCAAGGTTTTCCTTGAATAAAGAGTGCGGTGATTTGTCTCAGGCATTTGAATGCTCTTGATGATGCTGTTATTCGCACAAAATGGGTGGACTGCAAAAAGGCCATTTCTGAGGAAATAGAAATTGTAAAACAATTGGATGCTGAAATAAGGGCCTTTAAGGAAATTCCAGGATCGAGGAGGTCCTCATCTCCACCACTTCCAACAAAATCCTTTGTTTTCCAACCATTGGATGAATATCCAACATCATCAAATGTTCCCTTGGATGATCCTGATGTGTGGAGACCACCTAGTCGAGATAGCCAGCAATATGGAAGTAGAAGATCAACCAGGAGCAGTCCAGCTGGTGCACGGAAGTCTTCAGATGCAACATGGGCACGTGGTTCATCTAAGTCAGGAACTGTTGGCCGTGGAGCCAAGTCTAATGCTAGTAAAGGTGGCTCAAGTATTAGATCCTCAACCTCCTCTGGGTTGATAGGGAAAAAAGGCAAATCAACTAGCAAGTCAGATTCACAGGTAATTTCCTCATTTGATTATTTATTTATTTAGTTTACAAATTCTTATTGGTGTATGATCATGAATAGTTTGGTTCTCTTCATTTTATATTCTTAATATTATGACTATTTAGATTTTTGGACTAGCTTTTTTACCTGGATTTTTAGAATTCTGGTTACTGACTGATTTGAGTATTTTTAGATTGGTGATGCTGAAGAAGGAAAGCTAAAAAAGGGGCAGTATGAAGGACCGGATCCTGATTTAGCTGCAATGCTTGAGAGAGATGTCTTGGAGACAAGCCCAGGTATAAGGTGGGATGACGTTGCAGGGCTAAATGAAGCCAAAAGATTGCTAGAAGAAGCTGTTGTGCTCCCTCTTTGGATGCCTGAATATTTTCAGGTACGTTATTTTGATTTCATGTTTAAGCATAGCACCATTTCCTTTTTGTGCACTTGCAAAAATTTTCTGCTATCAAAAGCCAAAAGGATGTTTGATTGTCAATGATATAATTTAGTCATTTTGGGCACTTTTGCGATGCTGCACAAGTGGTTGGCCTCGTATAACATAAATGTTCTTAAATGTGTTTAAGTGTTCAAGTACTAACTAGTTCATATTAGGACTATACGGACATCTTCTTTTAATCTGAGTCAAGCACATGGCCAGTAACTAGTATTTTACAATATAGGCAAATGGAGGGCTGCAGTACATCAAGTTACTCATTGACAGGGTTCTACATTCTTATATAAACTTTTTTTTTTGGTGCTAATAATAGTGGAATCTATATTATGAGGTAGGCAGTGAAGCTATGGTGAGAGGAATTTTTGACTTGGCAAAATTTTGCCAATTTCAGATAATCAATTTATTTGGTTTAGGAAGATCAACGACGAAAGCGATTTTTGTGTAAAGATAAGATATAAAGGGCTTTCATATGTTTTTTTATTGGCATTGAGGATGCATATGTTCAAAAAAACATGAATGTTGAATTGGTTCGTAATAAGGAAGAAAGGTATATCCGTATATGTGTCAAAGGAATGTTGAAAAGATTAAGGATTTGTCTTCTATATCACTGATTAATATCGTATGTAGTTGTAGAATAACCATAAAGTTTTCAATCATCGTATGATTACATTAAAGGTCAACATCGACTTAATATCTTTATGTATTGGTTATGGGGATGGTTACAAATTTATGTAGGATCTATAGGATTTTGATGGGGAAGATATCAACTTGATTTATGGCCTTTTAGGGTGATAGAGAAAGGTTTACGTGGGTAATGGGAAAAGTGATATTTAGGGTTTTCCATTTATTTGAGGTTTAAGCTTTTAGGATTTAAAAGGGTAAGTGTTTCTTGGAGTAAAATGGTGAGTAACTCCAGATTTGAGGTTTGGGATTTTAGGGAACTGATGGATGGATTTACGATTAATAGTTAATGTGTTGTGTATTTTTAGTTTTATTGATGAAAAAATTGTTCTCCATGTAGTAGGATTTTTGTTAGGATATCTTGGGGTTAATAGGGACTTGAGGCCTTGGGATCTTGTGGGGATTGTGGGGGTTGTGGGAAAATGTGTAAGATTGTTTTAAAGGGGTGGGAGGTGCCTTGCGATGATGATGATTATGATCTAAGATTGACTGAGTCTAGCTTGAGGAGAGGGAAGTTTTATTGAGAGAGAGGAGGTATGTGAGACGAAAAAGATAATTAATGACTCACTAAAGCCCTAGGGGATTTTCCTCCAAGATTTGCTAGATAGTAGAGTAATCATCAAGTCTTTCCACTCGAAATTTACACAAGCAAAATATAATTTTTATTTAATAAATTTGAAAGTATAATGTAAGGTCCTATTTATAGACTTTTTAAATGCAAGCTAAGTTTGGAAAATCCTTAGGAGCTAGAGCTAGTAAACTACTATTTCATGGATTTATTAGTTGGCATAATATAAAGGAAAGAAAGTAAGCAAAATATAATGAAATTTAAAGATTCCACAAGCAATAAAATTTTGCTATGCCAAATAAGGCGGCTGGAGTGGTCTTAAAATCAAGCAATATATCTAGTCTCCGCCTCTTGAATTGGTGTGGCTGATCTATCCAATAAAGGATTTAAAATTAAGCTTCTTAATTATTTTCTATTGATTTAGAAGGAAAGAGGGGTTGTCCACGAGTTTTGTTGGATGGTTGTGGATGATCAACAACCCAAATCTTGATGCAGTATCTTGGATTTTAACCTTTTTCTTAGCTTTTTAGTTTTCCTTTCATCTCAAAGGATAATTAAGGTGAGATTCTTTAATGTATATTTTTAATAGATGCCAAATGTCAAATTCGTGAGGCATTATTTGAAGTAAATGAGAGTTTAAAACAATAGATAAAATATTTAAAATATTGAATGATAGAATTAGTATGTGAAAGGTTGAGTGTATAATATATAATTTTTGAGGTGTAATATTAGTAACTATCAGTTATTATTATAAAAAAAAATTGATCTCTAAGTGTGATGGGTTTTTGACATCTATTATATATAAAAATCGAGATGTAACCTTTGGAGTTAGGACCATATGATTAAAATGGAAAAGTGACTTAGAAGTATTGTGCTATGAAGTTATCATGTTGACTTAAAGATAAGTTTTATAAATCTGCTAGTAGGCTGATATGTTCAATAGATTCAAGTAATTGACTATTAGAAGTCGTGATAAATAACTGAGCAAAGAGAAAATGAGAATACTACCTATGAATGTGCAGCAAAATAGGGAGGATAAATTAAAGAATGATTATATTTCTAGAATAGTTTGAGAAACATATTTTGAAGATACACTAATTGAAAAATAGGCCTAAGTGATTATAAACATGTATAACAAAGAGTAGAAAATATACCTGTTAATTGGATTGATAAAAGTAATGTTAGAGGATTAGGAGGGAAATGATGTAAAGTAACATGGATAAAAATTATTCAAAAAGATTTGTGAAGAATTGGTTTTACACCTCAAGAAACACCGGTAGGAATGGATGAAAAATGATGATTTATAAGTTCACTTGAAGTAGTTGTGATAAAGATTGAAGAAATGGTTTGTCTTTTTAGGCATGTGTATTTAGTGGCATTATAATCTGACTCCTATCTTAAATTTGTTGGAGGGCCTTTTTATGTCCTAAAGGTGAGTTGACGTGCCTTTCTAGCAATCCTCCATTGGATGTTTACTTAAAAAAAAATCATCTTTGAATGTTAATTAATGTTGCAATCATATTCCATTACCATACTTACCATTAACACAAAATAGCTCATGTTGTAGCTCATAACGTAGTGAGAATGCTCCCATACGTTGTTATTGGCGTGGGTGTTCAAAATAGTATGCACCATTTATGAGTTAAGTGTTCTATATTGTTGCCGAGGGAAGATTTATTTTGTTGGAGACTTATGAAAGATGTTTTACCTACTAACCTTTGGCTACAAAATAGAAAACTTCGGAGCAATAGTCTATCTCCTAGAGGATGTCAACAAATAGAAGATCCCAATCATATTTTGGTTAGTTGCTTCAAACTGAAGGAAGTCTTTTCAATCCTCAAACAATGGGGTATCATACTTCCAGAATTTCAGAATTTTTCAGAAATGATACAACAGTTGAAGCAAAAATCAGTTTAAAATCCGGAACTTGTTCGTATTTACTGCTCAGTTTTATTTAATTCATGGAGAACAACAAATGCATGTAAACATGGAGGTAACCTCTTCTCACCTTCTACAATAGCTGCTAATGCTTTGATTTCTTCCAATAAGCCATTCAAATATCCAATTTTGAGAATGTCAACCTACTCTATGAGCTGAATGAATATTTTTGGCATCCCCCTCCTCTAAATTCGATTAAAGTGAATATAGATGCAGCAATTATTATGAATAATATGGTTGGAATTGGTGGCGTGATCAGAGATCATCATGAAATATTTATTTCAGCATTTGGTGAGCAGCTGCTTCATTGGGATTCATCTCAATTGAAACTTAGGGCTGTTTTTTCTATAAGAAGAATAATAGAAGATTGGATGCTTGATAAAGAAGGCATATGAATAGAAGGAAATAATCTTAATATCATCAAAATCCTGAAAGATTCGTTGAGTAATTCTCGAAGTATTGAAGCAAATTGTGATCAGTTTGATTTGAAGTTTCTTAATGATTTTAAGAATGTTATTATTCATTTTATTCCAAGAAATTGTAATAAAGTTGCTCACTATGGTGCAAAACTTGCGTCGAGTGGCAACTTTTATTTTGATTTATTTTGTAATAAGCTTTCTCCAATAATATTTTCATTGGCGAAGGAAGAATATGATAGAATAGCAATCATTTAGTTTGTACCTCTTTATTTTGAATAAAATGCTTGATGCAATTTCTCAAAAAAAAAAAAAAAAAAAAAAAAAAAGTGCTATAGTGCTCAGTGCAAAACTCAAATACCAGTTTGGGAGATATAATGAGCATGAGGCCATTTGCATTAAAAATGAGCATGATGATTTAGATTATAATGCAGGGGATGATTCTAGTTTTTGAATATGAATGTGGGATTTAAAAACACTAATACTTCTGTTTTAAGCACAAGCATCCCCTTAAGAATATTTATGCTCTCTTTATTTATGAAAGCCTAAGATCCGTTGTTTTGCATTTTGTTGTAATATTATGTGTTGTTACAATCATGATAGTTTTGTTTCTTAATCTAATTATTTTCTTTGCTACAATAGTTTACTTTCGATTTGAATTTTATTTTGAATCACATTCCATGATCATTTTTGTGTTTAGGGCATCCGGAGGCCATGGAAAGGTGTTCTTATGTTTGGCCCACCTGGCACGGGAAAAACACTGCTGGCAAAGGCTGTTGCTACTGAGTGTGGAACAACATTTTTTAATGTTTCATCGGCTACTTTGGCTTCAAAATGGCGTGGGGAGAGTGAGCGCATGGTTCGTTGCTTGTTTGATCTTGCTAGAGCTTATGCTCCTAGTACCATATTCATTGATGAGATTGATTCTCTTTGCAATGCTCGAGGGTATGTAACCAGGAAGCACCTTTTTTTTTTTTTTTTTTTTTTCTCTTGTCTCATGTATCTTTCCATTCTCCTATTTGTTTTGGTGCATGAGATACAGGAATGTGTACACTAAATTGTTGACAATCATGAAATGGAGTGATTTTGCTTTATTGTTCTTCCATTTGATGGCTCTATTTCTGGTGACAAGACAATTAATATATTATTTTTATTTAATTGGGAAATGTGAGATTATTTGTTTGTTATTATATTAAATTTTAAACTATTAAAAGTTACTTTAATATAGAGCTTCGGGAGAGCACGAGTCCTCCAGAAGAGTGAAGTCTGAACTTCTAGTTCAGGTAGATGGAGTAAACAACAGCTCGGTTAGTGAAGATGGAGGGAGGAAAATAGTGATGGTTCTTGCTGCAACCAATTTTCCATGGGATATTGATGAGGCGCTGAGGTATAGTCCTATGATTATTCTAGGCTAAAAGTTTTGTTGATGTAGAGTTTCAAAATGTCTGGAAATTTCTTTCTGTGTTTGACATATCATTGTGAAATGGCGTACAGTTAGAAATTTTTAGCCTTTTTAAGTTGCATTCAGCCACTTGTTATTTTATGAATGCAGGAGGCGGCTGGAAAAACGTATATACATACCTCTTCCCAATTTTGAGAGTCGCAAAGAGCTTATCAAAATTAACTTGAGGACTGTCGAAGTATAACTTCTGATCTATTAGTACTATTTTTAGAATCACTTTTGGATCTTTACAACTTCTCTTTTACCATTTCATTCCATGCAGTTCTTTTGCATGCAAGTCGTTTTGATTCTTCTACTAGGTCTCTTCGGTTTTCTGATTTTGTAGCCATTCTTCATTTGAGTTTTGCATCCTAAATGAAAATAAGATTGACTATAATGACCTTAGCACCCTAAATAATAGGAATGACCTTTCTTTATTAGATTTAAATGAGAATTTGACTTTTAATAGGACACAATGGAGAAAAAGGATTCATGTAGCCGACCCCACGTTGTGGGATAAAGACTTGATGTTGTTGTTCTTCATTTGAGTTTTGCATTGTCTTTGTTATTTTTTCTTTTCTATTGTAGTTTTAACATCCAATTCATGTTCAGAAATTTGAATGCCTGCCCAATATTTTCATTTAGATTTCTCTGCCCCCCTCCTTTGCCGCAGCAGTTTTAATTAGTGTTTTATGCATCAAAAACTAATTTTTCAGTTAGCCATCATATTGCTCATTGATGTAGATTATTAAGGTTTCCATTAAAATTCTTTGAAAAAAAAGGAATATTGAATGAAAATTTGGCTTTTGTATGCTCATACCATGTATAATTAGAGAAATATGCTCCTTTTTTTTCCAGTGGAAATATGTCTGAAAATTTATTTTGAACCAAATACTTCTGATTTTGAGAATTAGGAGTTAAAATATATCAAACGGCCAAGACGTGCACGTCCAATGAGGTTGATCGTTGATCGATAAGGCACCACACAAGCTGATACGACATATACCGACGATACATGAAATCACTCAAAATGACATTCAATCATAAAATAGATCCCGCAGTTGCCACAACGTCAAATTACTCAAATGAGACCTCTCACAAGAAAGTTGAGTAAATGCAATAAAAAATATTAAGTTAATTGTGCGATGATACACGAGATTGGCCGCATGATCTTCATTCGTAAAACGAATGGGGCAAGCGCATCCCAAAATCCTAGAAAAGAGACTCATATTGCCCGGGTGTTGGCACAAGAAAATTGACGAAAATTCCACCCTTGCATAACATGAGATTGAATCCACTGAAATGCACCATCGGAGCCAGTGCAAGAAAATTCTTAGGGTTCTTTCTCACACTTGACGGAATCAAAGTCAACCCTGACAAGGTATAAGTCATAATCAACATGAAGATGCCCATAACTGCCAAAGAAGAAGTCCAGTGACTCACAGACTTGCTCGCCATACTCAATCGTTTCATCCCCCGACTAGGAGAAAGATGCACCTTCTTCTTCAAAACCCCTTAGGAGTGCACAAAAATTCTATTAGGGAGAAGACTGTATAGCCTCCTTCCAATAGCTGAAGAGTCTCCTCACTTCAGTGCCAATCTTTCAAAACCCTTGACCATGCGAAAATTTATTCCTATACCTTGGAGTCGACGAAGACGCCATCGGTTTTGTCCTTTTTAAGGAGAAAGGAAAGAAGCAATGGCTCATTTACTATGTGAGCCGCATGCTTCAAGGCACGGATCAGAGATATCCCATTTTGAAAAACCATGCATGGGCACTAGTCAACTTAGACAGAAGATTGCAACCTTGTTTCCAGGTCTCTTCTATCCAGGTGCTAATTGATCACCCTCTCAAGGAAGTTCTTGCCAAACTTGACCACTCAGGCCGACTACTCAGGTGGTCTGTCGAACTCAGCGAGTTCTCCATAACCTACACGCTAAGGACAACTATAAAGGCTTAAGGACTCGCCAACTTTCTCATATGATGCACTAACCAAAGATGGACTTAGAAACGACGACCCAACCTCACTTGATGCTGTATGTAAACAGTGGCTCAAGCGAGTAAAAGGTTAGAGCAGGCATTGTGCTAAAAAGCCCTACCATAATCGTCATCACTAAGTCTGACAACTTTGTATTTCAAGTCCCTAGCAATCAAGATGAGTATGAAGACTTACTCTTAGGACTGTGATTTGAAAGTTCGTGAGGGGTTTTATGTCCTTATGAACTAGTCCCGAGGCTAACCAAGAGGGGGGGGGGGTGAATTGGATAATTAAAAACTTCTTTAACTAAAAGAATTTTTTTTTTATATATTCTTCAATTAAATAAATAATAAAAAAATAATCAGAAATTTCACCTAAAAAGTTAATCGTAGTAAAAATAAAGTGAGGGAAATAATCAGAAAGAACACACCAGATTTGTAATGGTTTGGTCCAACCTGACCTACGTCCACTCCTCGGAGGCATTCTCCTAGTATTGCACTAAACCTTTAGTGACTCTCCTTTAGCCCCCATAGCTAGGCGGAGAAGCCCTTACAAAATCACTTCCACCTTCTCCGGTGTGGAGGAGTAGTTGGGTCATTTGACATCAAAGAGATCTTCTTCTTCCCAAAACTTCCTTCAAGACGAACCTTGAATCCGATGGTAATAAGGTGCAAGCTTGCTAGAGCAACCGTGTGAAACCCCCTCCACACTCCCTTGAAACCCCCTCCAAGGTTCTTCTCTCTCTCAAACTCCACCCTTTTCTCTATCCCTTTCAAGTTCTCTCTTCAAGTTTTCTCCAGATGAACAAATACATAATGCCTGCCAAAGACACTTACAAACTGCCTTGACAAAGCTTAAACAGAGAGCTTTGAAAAAACCTAAAAATTAATTTTGGCGTCCAAGATTATCCAGGATGATCCTTAGATCGTCTTGTATGATCAATACAAAATTGCCCTTCAAGTTAGATCACCCAGCATAGTCCTGAACGATCAGTTCACCAATTTGTATAGATCATTCAGGACAATCATGCGATCGTCCGGGACGATTAGTTCAAGATTGGTGGCAATCAACATATCGTCCCGAGACAGTCTCGAGACGTCCAGGATGATAGCTTGAACGATTAGAGGAAATATGGTTTTCGTCTTGGACAACTTAAGAAAATCAAATATGTCGGCAAACATTGTCCAGTACGATATACAGATTGTCCAGGACAATCTGATTGAACAATTTAACCATAATTAGTACCCAAATCACATGATCAATTTAGGCATGATTGACATTGATTGTCCAGGACGATTAGAACAAAATTTGAATCTTAAATCCTGGCCTAAATTATCATTGGTAGCTATTTTTCCAAGATCATAAAGATCGTCCTGGACGATCAAAATCGTCTAGTACGATTAGTTTAATGAGTTGATCGTCCTGGACGATCGAAATAGTCAAATACGATTAGTTCAAAACTTGAACTTCTGGTTTTGACTAGATCTCACTCCCCTGAGTGTGTATGTACATGGACACCAAGCTAGCAAACACTTTTACATGACTTGACTCAAGAAATCAAAATTACATCAATGAATATTACAGTCTCTTTATAACATAAGCTTATTATACCCAATCTTGAGCTCTAATTTTTCGTTGGATGGTGCATGGTATTCCTGAAATGTTAGTATACACACAAGCAAATATATAATGAAAATAGTAGGAGACATAAATATGTGAGCCATAATATTTATCAAAAACATCAGCTTGTGAGCTCGAGTCGCAACATGATTCACTTCCGTGATAGGCGTTACTTGCTGATAAGTTTACTCGTACTCACAACTCATGGTAAATCAGATCAATAACGAATACGAAGTTAGAGATGAACTGCTCTTTAGATGCTTGTCCGAAGTCAAACTGAAATCAATAAGCTTGAATATTTCAAGATTACTCTAAACCCTAGGAAACATAATCAACTTGCCGACCTCCTCTCCAAGCAAGGAAACATTGACGGGCAACAGCTAGTACAGGTCTTTACGCCCGTCATCATGAAATAAATAGTACGAGTAGAAGCGAGCCCCCAACTCCACGACCAATGAGCTGGATGGATCCTTACATCAACTATCTAAAGAATGGATCAATCGATTCTGAGGTCAGTGACCAACGACCATCTATTTAGGAGATCTGCATCCTCGCTCAACTTCAAATGTGTATACGGAGATTAAATAGAAGCCGTGGTAATTGAAATCTGTTCGGGTGAATGTGGAAGCCACTCTAGCGGACACTCTTACCCACTGGATTCTTAGGCAAGGATACTTTTAGCCTACTCTAAGAAAAGACGCCGAAGAATTTTCCAAAAAATGCATGCAATGTCAAAAGTTCGTCTTGATGCAGCTGCAACCTTCCCTTAATTTGCACTCGATCATGAGTCCTTGGCTATTCGCCGTATGGGGAATGGACTTATTAGGCCATTCCCACCACCCACCGAACAAAAAAGATTTATCTTGATCATGATTGACTACTTTACTAAATGAATTGATGTCAAAATGCCCGCCCACATAACCTTTGCTATAGTCTAAAACTTTATTTGGACCGAAATCATTTTTCGACATATTCTTCCCTTTACGATCATTACAGATAACATACTACAATTCTCCGACCAAAGCCTCAAGAAATTTTGTAACATCCAAGGCATTCGCCTCAAGTTCACATACGTTTACCATCCACAGACTAACGGACAGGTTGAAACCATCAACAAGTTCATACTCAAATCTCCTCAAGAAAAAGATCAAGGGCGCCAAAAGAAAATTGGCAGAACTACTCCTTTATGTATTATGGGTCCTTTGAACATCTCCATCAATCGCCTCAGGGTACACACCTTTATCACTCTCTCACGATACCGAGGCTGCATTCTTAATAGAGCTTGAATTGCTAAACCAAACGGTATTAACCGTGACTCATGATATGATCACCGGGTCTAGAGAATAGGAAGTATCTAATCATGAAGGCTTCTATATAGCCATTGATCTATTAGAACTTTGAGCACAAGCTGCGATCTGAAAATAAGAAGTAAAGTGAAGGGCCGCCAAGTACTAAAATCTGCACGTCAAGAAGCAAACCTTTCAACTCGGAGGCTTGGTTTTAAAGAAGTCAGACATAACCGCTCGCTGCTCTACTCTTGACAAACTTGCAAGTACCTGGGATGATCATTAAAAGATAGACCTGCCTAGGAGTCTATTAATTGTAGACCCATAACTAAACCAAGATTTCTAGACTTTAGAGCATTGATGACCTCAAACTATTATTATCCACATTGGAAGTTCCTGTCCCTACTCCATGTTTTTGTTGATTTTTCCTTGAAAAAGATCACTTTTCTATGTTTATAAACATCAAAACGAAACACTCAAGACAAAACTCAACTTCTCAATGAAACTCGGGGAACTCGTATGCCGAGTTCGACTCCCCAAACCATGTGATGATGATTCCTTACGAGACCTTTTCTAGGAGAAATCTATCCTACCCTAGTCTCTCAACCTCACAATAACAAGCTGCGATTACCTGGGCTGTGCATAATTGTTAAATCCCTCTTTGGGTCTAAGCTCAAAGAAAAGATTGGACTTTTTCTTGCGAAGAGTCGAGGCCCCAATGTACTAAAGACTTGCGCGAGCGCAAGAGCCCCAAGCGTGAAGGAAAGTCATCTTTGTAGCGAGATCCTCTCTTTATCCCTTGTCGAGTGACTGCCAATAGACTACATCTTTGAACACTAGATGAGATTACCTCCGAACGAGTTTGCCCCTTTTTGAAAACTGTTAACTTTCGGTCTGTTGACCTCGTTGTAAACAGCCTTAATCACCTAAGCAGCACAAATCATCAAACCCCTCTCCGATTCTAAGCTGAAAGAAAAGATTGGACTACTCCCTGCGATAAGCCGAGGCCCCCAAACAGACTCATGCAAGCACTAAAGCCCCAACGTGAGGGAAAGTCATCTTTTTAGCAAAATCCTTCCTCTACTCTCTGACTAGTGATCAAGGAGAGATCATATTTCAAACCCTCAAAACATTTCTATGCGAACTTGCTTATAGCATACATAAAGAAAAAAACATTGATCCATTTATCTATGTTTTACTCGTCCTACGGTCTGGAAACTCAATCGTATGATCCTTTGAACACATATAAACATACTTGTCTATTTAATAGGAACAACACTCCACTCACCCTTAAACAGGGCTTGGAAGAAAAAGAAATTCTTCTGAAAGGCTTGCTGGACAAATCATTAACATGAAAGCGATAGTCTTTCAAGAGAATTGCCCTCAAAATGAAAGGGATAAAAACGATAATCCAAGAAGTGCGAGATCGTGAAATCCCCCTCTGAGTCTGAGCTGAAAGAAAAAAATTGGATTACTCCCTGCGGCAATTAAGGTCCCCAGGCACTCAAGACTTGTGCGAATGCTAAAAGCCATCTTTCTGGCAAGATTTGTCCCTTTTTTCCTGTCGAGTTGAATAAAAGAGTTTCATTGAACTTGCCCTCACTCACGAAACCTATCGCTGAATAACATGTATGGCCAAACAAACATTGGTACATATATATATATTTCAAGCAAACATTCTCATAGAAAGAGATAGATGTACCAAAATACAACTTTTGTTTCATGCCTCTAGGTATTACAAATAACTTCTCACATTGCAAGCATTTACACTTATTCATTCAAAGGACTTGACCTATTTTTTTATTGGAATACAAGGCGACCAAACAAGAAATTTCAATAAACGGAGTCGAAATGGGCTAGATACCTCGACCCCCATTTCACCCAACTTTGCGAGAACTCTTCTCAGGCCGATGTTCCAACAATAACGACAACAACATCAAGCCTTTGTCCCACTGCGGGGTCGGCTACATGAATCTTTTTTCTACATTGTGCCATATTAAAAGTTAAATTCTCATTTAAGTTTAGTAAAAAAATGTTATTTATAATATTTTCTAATCAAGTCTTTTTTGGTCTACCTCTACCTATCTTAACATAGTTAAATCTAATACATGTAATTTCCTAACCGGGTCATCGGAAGGCTTCCATTTTATGTGACCAAACCATCTAAGGCGACTCTCTCCAATCTTATCTTCCACTGGAGCTACTCCAAACTTTTCATGTATGTGCTAATTTCGTGTCTTGTTTCTATGAGTAAAGCCACTTATCCACTTGAGCATCCTCATCTCTACTGCACTTAATATTATGCTTCTCTTTTAATGGCCAACATTCTGCACCATAAAGAACTATAGGTCTAACCATTATCTTATAGAATTTTCCCTTTAGTTTGAGTGGGACTTTTCTATCACACAAAAAGTCTGATGCCATTCACTTTAACCATCCAACTTGAATTCTACTAATAATATCTCAATCTATTTCACCATCACTTTAAACAATATACTCAAGATACCTAAAATGTGTACTCTTATTAATGACTTGATGACCCAATGTTACAATCCTCCCACAGAACTATTATTATTAAAATTACACTCTATATATTCAATTTTAGATCTACTCAAGCGAAAGCCTTTAGACTCTAAGGTTGACCTCCATAATTCAAGTTTACCTTCAATACCCTCTCTAGTCTTATCAACAAGAAGAATATCATCAGCAAAAAGCATACACCAGGGTACAACCTCTTGCAAATGTCTAGTGAGAACATCCATGACTAAAGCAAAAAGATATGGTCTTAAGGTTGATCCTTGATGTAATCCAACTGAAATAGTAAAATACTTGGTCAAACCATCTTGTTTCCGAACACAAGTAACAACTCATACATACATATCCTTAATTACTTGAATATAAACATTATTATCCTCTTTCTTTCTAGAACTATCCATAACACTTAGAACTATATCATATGCTTTTTCTAAATCAATAAATATCATAGGTAGATCCTCATTATTCTCTTTATACTTTTTTATCAAACCTCTCAATAAGTGTATAACTTCCATAGTAGACCTTCCCAGCATGAATCCAAATTGATTTTGAGAAACATTAGTATCATGCTACAATCTATGCTCCATAACTTTCTCCCATAGTTTTAAAGTATGAAACATTAACTTTTATTTTTATTTTTATTTTTTATTTTTTTAAGTATGAAACATTAACTTAATTCCTCTATAATTCGTACAATCTTCTTGTGCATCACCTTTATTCTTAAAAATAGGAATCAACACCCTCATTCTCCACTCATATGACATCTTTTTAGTCTTCAAAATAATATTAAAAAGTTTAGTAAGCCAAGAAATTCATTCATCTCCTAAGTATTTGCACACCTCTATTCTAATATCATCAAGTCCAACAATTTTTCCACACTTCATTTTCTTTAATGCCTCTCTAACTTTAGTTTTACCAATATGATGATAAAAACAAAAATCTTTATTCTTATTTAGGGTGCTAATGTCACTAAAATCGATCGCATTGTCACAATTTTCATTGAAGAGTTTATAAAAATATCTCATCCATCTTGTTGAATAATCTCTTCTAATAAAAGTACTTTTTGATCTTCATCCTTAATACACTTCACTTGAACTAAATCCTTGACTTGTCTTATCTCTATGTTTGACTAACTTATACATATATCTTTCGCCATCCTTAGTATATAATCTATCATATAAATCATTAACACCTAAATCTTTGCATCGCATATTGCTTTCTTAGACTCCTTAAGAGCCTCTTTGTATCTTTTCCAATTATCAAAATTTTTACAATCTAAACCAATTCTTATGATAAATCTTCTTATTTTTTATCTTTTCTTATACATTTTGATTTCACCACAAACTATTTTTACTATATGTAGCTTTTGAGATCATGGTCACATCATCTATAGCAAATCAGCCGCAACATAATGCCTCAACCATTGTTGATCGACTTCTCCATTTGTGACAAGCTCCGCAATAAGTAGCGTGCGAGTCCCTAACAGGTGACAAGTCCCCAACGGATAGCACTATAGGTGACTACAAGCATTGTGCTACTATGGGATGTGCCTCTATTTTTGCTGTAAAGCACCACAAAAAACAATGCATGGCTCCCCTTTTTGTTGGCATAGTCACAAACAATGGCACCAAATAGCCCAGATGGGTGACCTATAATGCTTCCTCGGCCAGATCCTTGGCCTCTATTACTGGTAAAGCCTCAACTCTTGCCGAGTCAAGTTCGAACATACGCTATTCGTGCATTTGGGTTCTTTTTCCAACCAGACGACTCTATTCATAGTCTCCCGATGCATCATTTTTTCTTTTTTTTTTGAAGGAAGCAATAAGCTTTATAAACTAAAAAAACCAAGATGCAAAGCCTACAAAGAACAAGCTAAAGATTCCTCTTTCAACAAATTAACAAATGATGAAGGAACCTTATCAAGCAGAAGATCAACCCAAAAAAAAGAAAAAAAAAAACTCCAAAGTTAGCGCATAAGTCCGCTAACTTATTACAATATCTCTTAATGCAATTAAAAATAATATAATTGTAATCATATGTAAAGGAAATACTTTCTTTACCTTTACCTCCTTTTTTGAGAGCTTTATGGATGAATTTGATGATATTTGCATTGTTGTTTTCAATAATGATTCCTTTGTACTTACCTCCAATCTTTGATGACATATTTAATAGATGTTATGGCTAGAATTCTAGATAAGAGATGTCCTAGTGGATGTACGGTTTCCCGAAGGCTGCTATCATTTTGCCTTTATGATCTCTAACCACACCTCCAATGCCTCCTTTGTAAGAAGCTAATAATGTCGCATTAACATTTACCTTTATCCAATCGGATGGAGAAGAGTACCAACGATTATCCAACAACATTAGCTAATTAGTACTCAACCGGCCCGTCAAATTATAATTAGAAACATAGGAACTTCCTATATAGCTTATCGCCTCGACTGCAATGTGCACCAAGCTTCTTTCCTTTTTTCCATGAACAAGTTCATTTCATTCTTTCCAAGAGAAGTATATTGCATTACAGAACAAGTTGGATAAAAATACATTTTGTGATTCCAGCCACTTATAAGTATATTCCTTAGAAGACAAGGAAGGTATAGCAAATCCCCAGTTGTTCAAATGCTGAATTACATCAGCGATCTTTGAACATTTACACACCAAATGGTTTATGTTCTCTTCCTTATTACATCCTCTTGGGCATTGATCATACCTTTGAAGTCTTCTATATGATAAGAAGTTTGTAGGCAAGGCATTCCTGAGTGCCCTCCACTAGAAATTTTCCACACGGGCATTCAGTTTAAATTTTTTCAGCCAATTCCTATTTGTACATTTAGTGGCTTGTTGAATTTTATTCCCAGCAGCCATTGCAGTTATAGTTTTCCCTGATTCCATGTAAATAAACTCTGATTGATCTTTATCAAATTCAGAATGAATTTGAATTATGCAAATCAAATTGACGAGTTCATTTCCAAAAAATTTCTCAAGTTCTGTAACTTTCCATTGACCTCCCGAGATAAATCTATCAACAGTCATTGAATCAATCATCTCATCTTGAGAATTTACAAAAGTATGCCATTTGATGAGGCTTTTGTCTAGAATCCATATGTCTTCAAGAACATCCTCTGATTGACCGTTAGCTATGTCCCATCTCACAATTGGTTTAAGGTATTTGCCACCATCTTTGATTATCTTCCAGACCATCGAAACAGAATAAGTTTTGTTTTCAACATTCCAGCAGGAACCATATCTCGGGTATATGATTTTATGCAATAATGATCCATCATCCTTCAAGTATCTCCAAGTTAGTTTGGCCCTTAAAGAACCCACTTTGTTGGAACATGATTGTAGCCCTCTTCCTCCATTAAGTATTGGTTCACACAATTTATCCCAACAAACATAGTGCAGACCATGCCCATTGTTCATCTTATTCCAGAAAAAATAACGGCATAACTTTTCTATTTCTTCAAGAATGGCTCTAGGAATTAGAGATATAGTGGAATGAAAAGATGAGAGGGAAATGATTACCGATCTCACCAAAGTTATTTTTCTAGACAAAGAGATGAATTTAGTACCCCAGCTCAGCTTCATTAAAACTTTGTCTATAATGAATTGGAAATCCACTTTGGAGAGCCTTCTTAATGCCATCTTTGCTCCGAGATAGTTGAACTCCTTGACTTCTTTATACCCCATAATGCCTTTAATCTTTTTTTTTTCCTTCTACTAATAGCTTTTCCAAAAAGAATTCCAGATTTGCTTGTGTTAACTGTTTGCCCAGTCCAAGTGCAATACCTTTTAATAATGGTCTTTATCATCTTCACATTTTTGAGTTTTGCTTCAACAAAGAATATTACATCATCTGCGTATAGCAAATGAATAATCCTTGGACTCTTATGGCTCACCCGAACACGAATTGATTCCTTCTGAATAATAGCATTTGATAGAAGTTGAGAACAAAGGATAAAGAGGTAAGGTGACAACGGACAACCTTGTCTAAAACCATATCTAGGATTAATCCAGTTAGAAGGCTTTCTATTGATCAATATAGAAAAAGTGGGATTTTGAACACACTCCATTATGAGTTTTGAAAATAAGTTAGGAAACCCAAAGTATTCCAGGACTTTATTCAATGTAGGCCACCCCATAGAATCATATGCCTGTTCCATGTCCAATTTGATGGAGACAAGTCCTTTGGAAGCTTTAGAGTATTTGAACTTATGGAAAAGTTCATGAGCAATCAGAATATGTTCTTGAATTGACCTCCCCTTGATGAAGGCAGCTTGTTCTAAGGTGATCAGCCTCGGAATTACATCATAAAGTCTGTTGAGAAGAACTTTAGCAATAACTTTGTATACCGTATTACAGAGACTAATAGGTCTGTAGTTATGTGCAGATTTTGGATTGCTGATTTTCAGTATTAACACAATAAAAGTTTTTTTCCATTTATCATTCATACAAGCCGTAGAAAAAAACTGCTGAATAGCTATCCAGACATCTTTTTTGATAATGGACCAATAGTTTTTTAGAAAGGAATAGGTAATTCCATCCTCACCTGGTGCTGTGAAACCAGTAGATTCTTTGATGGCCATTTCCACCTCCTCAATCGAGAAATCCTTACAAAGCAGATTTCTGTCTCTTTCCCCAGAGTTTGCTGGTTCAATGACCACCCTTCAAGCAAGCAACTTCTTTCACACCATTTCTTCTTGAAGAATTGAATTAAAACTTCTTCTATCTGATTTTGCTCTTCCACCTCATTCCCATTTTCATTTTTAATATAAGATATGAGATTTGAATTTTTTCTGGCGCCACCTCATTCTTATGGATCCTTTTATCTTCAGAGAGGGAAAAATTGGCATAATTCTTCATTGCCTCCAGTTTCCTTGGCTTGGCAACTAGCCTTAAATGATGGTTACTATGGTGTAATACCTTTTACAACGCATTCGCCAATGAGTTCATTGACAAACAAGCCAGAATACTTGGATTAATCCTGAAATATGTTGTTCTAATGAGGGATTGTGGATAATATGGTCATTATCGAAACACCAGACACTGATTTCTCTCTCTAATTCTTACTTTCAGAATCCTCCCTAGAAGGTAGGGCTTAACTGCCATCTAACGACGTGTAACCTTTCGAACCATCGGAGGTGTCAACCATGGTTTAAAATTGCGCAATAAAAGGCGCGCCTTACCGCAATGTGGTCCCTTTAAGCCTCAAAGCCTACGCAATAAGTTAAGGTTTTGAGGCTTACGCCTCAAGTTTAATGAGGCACGCCCTCGCCTCACATTTTTGAGGCGTAGCCTCTAATAAAATTAACATAAATTTTTTTCAGTTCCGACCCCTAATTGCGCCTAGTGAGATGTCGACGTGGCATCAACATTTAAACACTGATAAAGGTAGAATGTCAGACGCTGCGTTACGGTTTTCAAGTTCCAGCAAACGTTCCAACTTCTAAGTATTCAATCTGGAGCAATTCCAAGCATTCCCTCAATTCCTTCTCAGATGTCGTCACCCACCAAGAAAAAGGTAATTTGTTGCCATGATTTCTATTCAGTTCTACATATTTTATGGTTATGCTATGCTTAGGTGTTCAAGGTTTTGAAGTTCGTTTTTTTATGCTTACGCTATGCGTATGCGGTGCTTCCAACGATTAAAAAGGCGGAAGAGGCGTACGCACTGATACGCGACTCAAGGCGAGGCGAAGCATTTGCGCGTTGAGGCTTACGCCTCGTTGGATTCGGCGGAGCGTGCGCTTATTTCGCACAGGGCGTAGGCTTCGGTTCGTAACGCCTCGAAGCGAAACGAGGCACCGCTTCGATTTGTCAGTATATAGACCGAGCGGTGAGAGTCATATAAGAGTCGAGTATTAGGGTAACATACCTGCTTCTGCTTCGGGTGAGAACTAAAAGGCGAACTTCGTCGACTTCGACGACCACAGTTCGGTCGAGTTCGAACATAACTGGAGGCGATCGAAGGTAACGAATTATTTCTTCTCTTTCTTCCCGTAATCTTCCGGTCATTTGCTTCATGTCTCGCTTCTTCTTCTCCAGCTTCCTGTAATCAAAGGTTCTTTTTTCACGACTAGGTAACGATCTTTCTTCCCGTTATTTGCTTCATGTCTCGCTTCATCAGATTGTACATGCTCGGTACCGCTCAGTACATGCTCGGTACCGAGGAGTACATGCTCGGTACACGCTCGGTACATGCTCGGTACCGAGTAGTACATGCTCGGTACACACTCGGTACTGAGCAGTACATGCTCGGTACACGCTCGGTACATGCTCGGTACCGAGTAGTACATGCTCGGTACACGCTCGGTACTGAGCAGTACATGCTCGGTACACGCTCGGTATTGAGCGGTACATGAGTACACGCTCGGTACATGCTCGGTACATGCTCGGTACATGCTCGGTACTGAGCGGTACATGAGTACACGCTCGGTACATGCTCGGTACCGAGTAGTACATGCTCGAACCCCGCCAGGGGGCAGCGCCCCCTTGGACCCCCGGCAGACTGGTATATTTTTTTATTCATGTTGTTTTATTATTGGTATTTGGTAGTACAAATAATTATTAAAAATTATCCTATTGTTAGCATGACTAGTGGCACAAGAAGGAAAGATCCTGCATGGAAATATGGAACTCAAGTTGAAGTGTCAGGCGAAGGTGCAAAGAAGGGATATGTTTACATGAAATGTAATTTCTGTGAGAAGCGCATAACTGGTGGCGTCAAGAGATTGAAGGATCTTCTAGCTTGTACTCATGTCAATGTGGGACCATGTGCAAAAGTTCCTGATGAGGTAAAGAAGGAATGTATAAATTATTTAAAGAAGTTTGCCACCACAAAGGAGGTCACACAAAGAAATATGTAAGAGATGATAGGAAACTCTTCTTACTATGGATCACAGCATGAAGGTTCCAGTACTAGAAGCCATTTAGTTTCTTCTGACCGAGGCAGTCGGGGGCCCATGGATAGATTTATGCTAATTATTGATAACGACGAAAACATAAATACTCAGGATATTCAGCCTCCTACAGCTACAAAAGAACTCAGGAATAGAGTTTGTTTGGATATCGCCAGATTCATCTATGAAAATGGGATTTCATTTAATGTTGTTAGGAGTCCGTAGTGGATCAATATGTTACGATCTGTTGGAAGCTATGGAAGAGGATTACAACTTCCAAGCATGTATGAGCTGAGAACTTGGATGCTGAATGAGGAGGTCAAGACAACTTCAAAAATGGTGGATGATGTTAAGAAGACTTGGATTGAGACAGGGGTGACAATAATGTCAGATGGTTGGTCAGATATTCGACATAGAAGTATTATTAATTTTTTGGTCAACAATCCATATGGAACAGTTTTTCTCAAATCAGTAGATGCTTCAAGCTTTGTAAAGGATGCATAATTATTGTTTGAAATGTTGGATGAAGTTGTGGAGGAAGTGGGAGATGCTTTAGTAGTACAGGTTGTTACTGATAATGCAAGTGCATACAAAGCTGCAGGAAGAATGTTAATGGAGAAGATGCCTCACCTTTACTGGACTCCTTGTGCTGCACATTGTATTGACTTGATGCTTGAGAGGTTGGGACAGTTGCCTCAACATAAATCAGCCATATTTAAGGCCAAATTCGTTAGTAAGTTTATATACAATCATTCTTGGGTACTCGGCTTGATGAGAAAATTCACTGACAAGGAAATTATTAGACCTGCTGTTACAAGATTTGCTACTGCATATTTAACATTGCAGAGATTCAAGGAGTTAAGACAACCTTTGGAAGCAATGTTTGCTTCTGAAGAGTGGGATAAAAGTTCATGGGCCAAAAAACAAGAAGGAAAGCAAGTTAAAAAGATTGTTATGAGAGACGATTCATTTTGGCGCAGTACAAATTATGCTTTGAAGACAACAGGACCATTAGTAAAGGTGCTTAGAATGGTTGATGGTGAGAGGGCCCTGGCTATGGGATTTATTTATGAAGCAATGAATAGGGCTAAAGAAGATATTGTAAAAGAATTGGGAGGTCAAGAAAGTGCCTACAAAGAAATATGGGATATTATAGATGAAAAGTGGGATCGACAATTACACCAACACTTACATGCTGCTGCGTACTATTTAAATCCCCAATTTCATTATGATAAGGATTTTCATGTTGACAAAGAGGTGAAAACTGGTTTGTATGCATGTATGGACAAACTCATTTCTGAAGAAAACTACCTTAAAGTAAATGATCAACTTGAGGATTTTCATTTGAAGAAGGGAATGTTTGGATTTAGAGCAGCACAAACATGCTACAAAACACGATCTCCTGGTATGTTTATAGTTTGAGTATTTATAATTTTAATGTTAATATTTATGTTCAAGTCTTCTACTTCAACCAATATTCATAAAATACTATGTTTGTCTTCATGTAGAACGTTGGTGGGCTCAGTTTGGAGATGATGTTCCTGAATTAAAAACTTTTGCAGTTAAAGTTCTTAGCCTAACGTGTTCGGCTTCTGCATGCGAGCGTAATTGGAGCATTTTCAATCAAATTCATACAAAGAGGAGAAATCGATTGGCGGCAGATCGAATGAATAAACTAGTTTATGTTATGTTATACAAAAAATTAAAAGATAGATATCTCAAATTGCATAATCAAGGAAATATTGAGAATGAAATTGATCCTTTGCTTGTTGATGAGTTACAATCTGATGATGAATGGGTTACTCCTAAGAATGCTGATGTTTCTGAAGTTGAAGTAGAAGGAGAAACTCATGTCAATGAAGAAGATAATGAAGCAACTGCCCAAGTATATAAAAGGAAGAAACAAAGTGAGATTGAAGCTTCAAAAAAAAATTCAAAGGTATTCTTAAATATAATGAATTATTTTGTATGTTACTATTGTTTCATTTTATAGCTAATGAAATATTAACTGATATAGGAGATAAAGGAAAAAATATTATAGATGAAGAAGAGTTTGAGGATGACTTTGATATTAATTATGAAGATTCTTCTCAAGACAATCAAATTGATGACGAGCTTGCTTTGGGTCTTGATCCTAAGGGGATGTTTTATTTTTAAGTGAGTTCATTTTAAATCTTGTATTCCAGTAATATTATCTTAAAACAAATCTTCAAATTCATAGTTGACATAATATTTTGTTATTTTTTGTTATTATTTATAATTTTAAATTAATTTATTTTAATCGTTTTGAGGCTTACGCCTCGATCCGCCTCGAGGCTTACGCCTCGCCTCGTTTAGAAAAAAACGCCTCGATTCCCGATTTCGCCTTTTAAAACTTTGGGCGCTTCTCAAAACTTTTTAAATGTTTGTTCGATACTTTGATTCCATCGGGTTTTCTCTGTATTTAGGGTTTATGAATTTATGTTGAAATTTGAAACATAAATCCTAACTAAATTTTAAGCACCGAGTACTCTATGCGTATGTTGTGCGTACTCTACACGTATGTTGTGCGTATTATATGCGTATGTTATGCGTATACTGTGCGTGATAATTGCTTATATTGTGCATACATACTGCGTGCGTACTTTATGCGTGCATACTTTATGCGTGCGTATAATTTGCTGCCATATTTTCTGAAATGTGCGTTCTTGTGCGTATGTTGTGAGTACTCTATCCGTATGTTGTGCGTGATCGTTGCTTGTGTTGTGCGTATTTTATGCTTCTGTTATGCATTTTTTGTGCGTATCTTATTTACTTATTCTATATATTTTTATTTTTTAAAATTTTAAGATATAATGTTCGTCCAATTACCTATCAATGCTATGTTTCTATTTTTCGATCAATCTGTGATAACTTTGCTCAGCAAATTTTTTCTGAAGTCATGGACACATTGAAATGGTTGAAGATCATAAAGTTTTTGCAATTTCTTGGGTTTGAGCAAAATGTCTCTCTTATTTATGAGCTGATATCAAGGTGGAACATTTCAAAACAATGCTTTATTCTAAAAGGTGATTCCATTCCTTTCACTGCTGATGAAGTGGCCATACTAACTGGTCTGCCAAATAAAGGAGAAGAAATATCCTGGCTTTCTTTAACAAATACTTCAGTTACATCATCATAAATTAAGGCAGACATGCTGGAGTTAAACAAGCAAACCCCCCCCAGACTATGTTAAGAACGTTTATCATGTATTTATGTTCAAATTTACTTTTTCAACTTAACAACTTCAAAATCACTCGGTTGCTTCAAAGAATAGCAAATAATCCAGATGATTTTTTTTTTCAATAAACTGGGCTAGTTCAATTAGGGAATTTTTAGTTGGAGAGTTTAATAAGGCCTCTTCCAAGATTTCAAATAAGAAGCAAGCATGTTACATCAACGGTTTTGTACCTCTGCTAATTGTGAGTGCTAAGTGCTAACTGCTAAGTTCATTCAAAATTTTATTGGCTCAATGTGAGTGCTAAAATTTTCTTTCATTTTATGCAGATTTGGTTCCTGGAGCATACTTCTTTTTATGCTCCTATGTATGTTAACAAAAGGCTCCGTTTTCTACGATGCGCCGATGATATTGTATATACTACAGAGGTGGTCACTAACTTATTTGCTAATATAAGAAAAAGTCAGATTTATAATGTCCTCCAAGCAGTTTTCCAGGCTGAAATGAATATGGTTAATGTCAAGAAATTTCCATCAAACAGCCCTCCATCCCCTGATTCACCTCATGAAATATCCACCCATTAAAACAACCCCCCAATCTCCCCATCATATCCCACCTCCTCAGCAAGACTCCCATCAATCTCCTCAGCAAGACCCCCACCAATCTCCTCAGCAACCACACTTAAGTTTTCTGCTGAAGCACTTGAATCTCTACAAGAAAGAATAATCAAATCCTGCCAAGAAATATGCACAAAACTTTTTCTTGAATTTGAAGATAGGTTGAGCAGAAAGTTTGAAGACCTAACTGAAAGAGTTGAAGTTATTGAGGTCAAGCTTAATAATTACATTGATCAGAGCAAAATACTTCATCAAAAACGATCTGTTAGCTACTCTTCATCTTCCAATAAGAAACATAAATCAGGTATCCCTCCCACAGCCCCAATGAACTAATCCCCCAAAATGAGCCAATCCCATCCAGAAATGAGCCAATCCCACAAAATGAGCCAATCCCAGCAGAAATGCAACTTATTCCATATACAAATCTAAATGAACTAATACCAGTAGATGACATTCATATAAATCCTGTAACTTATGCTTATGCAAATGAAATAGAAAATTAGAAAGCTATTCTGAGTTTGAATTTTGAGAAGAGAAATTTTGTGCATGAAAGTTTGGAAAAGTTCAATCAAAGGTAAAAAAATTGCAACTTATTTTATGTTTGAATATTTTTATGCGTATGGTATGCGTTTTTTATGCGTATTATATGCGTTACTTATGCGTATGGTATGCTTATGATACGCGTATATTATGCGTATTTATGCTTATTGTATTATATGCTTATGGTATGCTTATTATACGCGTATTTATGATATGCGTATTGTATGCATATGGTATGCTTATGTTATGCGTATTATATGCGTATGGTATGCTTATGATACGCGTATTGTATGCTTATGAAATGCGTATTTAAAGTTTTTTTTTGCAGGGATGATAGTATCTTGTTTGTTAGTAACCTTCTTATTTTCAGTGCTAAAATTGACGAGTTATTAAGCGACAATTATTTTGGCAATGAACATGTAGATCTTTTTGTCCTTTTGCTAGATGAGAAGTGTAACCTTATACCTGACAAGTACCATAAATTTCTTTACGTCTCTCCAGTCTATTGGGTTAGTAACTTAGTGTTCAATTAATCAGTTTAACTGTTGGATTAGTAACTTAGTATCCATTTCTTAGTTTTTATATAGTTACATATTTATATTTACTACTTGCACTTGCTGAATAATAAAGGTATAAATTGTCCAAATTACAAATCGATCATATAATCGAGCTTTCTGTTTCTTCAAACAACTTTTTATTACAGCCAATCATTGAATCCGCGCACATTACCCTGCTGGTTGGTTTTCTGAAAGAACGAAAGTGAAAATTTTATGACTCATTGCCCCATTGCGTTAAAGAGCACATGCTTGTTCCAAAAATCGTAAGTGTTAGATGAACATGAACTCTTCAATTTTTAAAAAAATTACAGAACTAATCCTTGCTCTACGTATTTTTCAGCTTAAAACTCTATACTCTAACACGAAAGGAGCTTTTAATAGTGATATCAGAAAATGGAAGCTTTTTACCATTAAAGGTGCACCAAAACAGGAGAAATCTGTAGATTGCAGAATGTATGTCTGTAAATATATGAAAAAAATAAGTCTTGAAGGCAAAACTGATTGGACTGATAGTACAAATTGGCAAGAAGACATGCCAAAGTATAGGACAGAATTTGCATATGAAATATTTTGTAAAACATTGAAAAAATGACAGTTTTTTATTATGTATAAATATTTATCATTTTGTGTATAAATATTTCTATGTATACATGTTTCTGTGTATAAATGTTTAAACAGTTTCTGTGTATAAATGTTTATTATCATTCTGTGTAATATTTATTTCTGAAGAATATATTTTTCAATTATGTGTATAAATATTATTTACATTGATTTGATTAAAAAATAACTTATTAAATGATAATACGCATAAATTATGCATATCGTACGTATTGTGTAGGTATACTGTACGCATATAATACGCATATCGTAACCAGATAATAGGCATAGAATACGCATAATATGATGTTTGAAAGATTTTGTGATTGGCATTTGCGTTTTTAAATAATACGCATAACACACGCACAAAAGACGCACATAGTACGCATCATACACGCATACATTACACAGTAAATTTTATTTATCAAGTTATATTAAATGCTTTTAAGAATACGCATGACGCACGCACAAAATATGCATATCGCACGCACCTAGTACGCACAAAAGACGCATTTAGTATGCATAATACACGCATACATTACGCAGTAAATTTTATTTATCAGCATAAACCTGGTCAGGAGAGAGATGTTTATGTTTACAAGTTATTGACATCAGGAACATGGGAGGAGGATAAGTATCGCAATAATGAATGAAAGGCTTGGTTGTCAAAGTTGATTTATATTGGACAGTACATCAATCATAATTCCTGTAGGAAAGTTGATGTCGTTGAAGATGTACATTAAATTACAGCACATTAAGATGTAAATTGACAATCATAGATTACGCACAATATAATATTGAACACATCCAATACTCATACTATAACTAGAAAATCATATGTTTTATTAAATATTAATACAAAATCATACATTAAGTTACAGCTGATCCAACTGCTAATTTACAAATACTTTAGAAGAAGTTTTACAAACTACGTATATAATATGTCGTACATACGCAGTATATACGTAGTGTTTACTCATAACATACGCAGAAAATACGCATAGGATATGCAGTGTTCTGCTTTATCGACGGCTCGACATTATATAATACCGAACACATCCAGCATGCATATTAAACCCTACACAAAATACGCATATATTACGCACAGAGTATGCATGGTGTGAGCATTGTATGTCCATATATTACTCACAGCGTATGCATAGATTACGCACAATATAATATTGGACACATCCAATACTCATACTATAATCAGAAAATCATATGCTTTATTAAATATTAATACAAAATCATACATTAAGTTACAGCTGCTCCAATTGCTAATTTACAAATATTTTAGAAGAAGTTTTACAAAATACGCATGGAATACACATATAATACGTCGTACATACACAGTATATACGCCTTAAATACACATTACATACGCATAAAATACGCACAACATAAAACTGAACACATCCAAAGAATTTATCGTCGGCTCGACATTATATATTACTGAACACATACAGTATGCATACTAAACCCTAAACGCGAGCTGCTCTCTTCGCCTGGAGGTTTCTTCTACTGCGAGTTGGGTTGCTGTCTTCTCCGTCCGACCGGCGGCCGCTTCTGTCCGAGGCTGCTATCTCCTCCGACCTGCATCAGGTCATAGAAAAGATTAGTAAGAACTCGTTCACTTCTTATTTTTGCTCAATCAGAATGGTCAGAAATAAGGATAAAGCTGCATCAGGTCATAGAAAAGATCATGTATGGAAACATAGCACTCAGGTGGATATAGGAGGTAGTGATAAAACATATGTCTATCTGAAATGCAATTACTGTGATAAAGTTGTGAAAGGTGGGGTGACTAGGATGAAGGAACACCTTTCAGGTTCTCACAAGAATGTTGCTCCATGCTCCAAAATTCCTGATGCTGTAAGGGATGAGATAAAGTCATACATGAATAAGTCTACCACATCAAAACATCTTGCACAGAAGCAATTTGAGGATAGAGTTGCTGTTGGATCTTACTACGGGAATGAGTGCAGTGTTAGGGATTCATTTTTTTCTATGAAGCCCATTTCATCTAGGGGTGCTAGTGGGCCTATGGATCATTATATGGTTGACACATCAAAGGATAGACCTTCTACTACACAGAAGATGGCCCCAGAAAATGCAAGGGAGGCGCGGAGAAGAGTGTGCAAGGATATAGGTAGATTCTTCTACGAAATTGCAATTCCATTTAATGTTGCAACATCACCTGCTTATTTCAACATGATTCGTTCAGTTGGAGCATTTGGGAGAGGATTCAAACCTCTAACCATGTATGATTTAAGAACATGGATTTTGAAGGAGTTAGAAAGCACTGATAAAAGCATCGAAGAAATTAAGAAGACTTGGGCCCAAACAGGAGTAACAATTATGTCAGATGGGTGGTCTGATATCAAACATAGAAGTCTGATCAACATCCTCATTAATAATCCTTATGGTACTGTGTTTTTAAGGTCAATTGAAGCATCTGACCAGGTCAAAGATGCTGAATTCATATTTGGATTATTAGATAGCATTATTGATGAGGTTGGAGAACATTTGGTTGTACAAATTGTGACAGATAATGCAAGTTCTTATAAGACTGCAGCTAATAAACTTATGGAGAAGAGGAAACATTTGTACTGGACTCCATGTGCTGCACATTGCATAGATCTGATTCTTGAGAAGCTTGGGGAGCTATCTCAACATAAAAATGCACTCACTAAAGTCAAAAAAATAACCAAGTTTATTTACAACCACTCTTGGGTGCTAGCTCTTATGAGAAAATTTTCGAAGAAAGAAATTCTAAGGCCAACCGCAATAAGATTTGCCACCGCTTACTTGACCTTAGAGGGCATGCTGGATGTTAGGCAACCTTTAGAGGCTATGTTCACATCTACACAGTGGTTGAGTTGTGCTTGGGCGAAGAAGGCTGAGAGAAAAGAGATTAGAAAGATTGTTTTAAATGACAGATTTTGGCAAAGTGTCTTATATGCCATTACAACCATTAGACCTTTAGTTCATGTTTTAAGGATGGTGGATGCTGAGAAGAAGCCTGTAAAGGGTTTCATCTACAATGCTTGGATGAAGCCAAAGAGATGATTGCCTCCAACTTAGGAGGCAGTGAGAGAAGCTTTAGGGAAATTTGGAATATTATTGATGATAGGTGGGAACTACAGCTTCACCGACACTTGCATGCCACTGGCTATTACCTAAACCCTCAGTATCAATATGCAGAGAACAAGTCTATAAACCCTGAAATAAAGTTGGGATTATATCATTGCATGGATCATCTAATAAGTGATGCAACTGAAAGATCAAATGCTGACTTGCAATTAGTACCTTTTAGAAACAAAGAAGGTTTTTTTGGATTACAACAAGCAAAAGATACAATTGCCAAATGATTTCCAGTTGAGTAGTGGATTCAATTTGGTGATGAGACTCCAGAATTACAGTGTTTTGCTGTGAAAGTTTTGGGCTTGACATGCTCTTCATCTAGCTGTGAAAGAAATTGGAGTACCTACAACCAAGTACATACAAAGAGGAGTAATCGCTTGTCGACATTAAGGATGAACTCACTGGTGTACATTATGTACAATAGGAGACTCAGAGATAGAAATTTGAAGAAAAAAGGATTAATGGATGATGAAGATCCTTTGCTTTGCGATGATGTGGCATCTGATGATGAGTGGTTTGTAGATGATGAAGTTGAAGTGATGCCGTCTGAATTACAAGATGAAGATTTAAATGTTGATTTCTTTGATGGTCTTACAACATCCACATCCACCACAACTTAAGAACAAATCAAAAAAGGTATATAAATAATATAGTTTTCTTTTATTAAACTTTTATTAATGTATTACACTATTATTCATTATGATATTGTTCAAAAATATTTAGGGAAGAGGAAGATAACTGATAATGAGGAAGAAGAAGCTGATTGGGAGATATTAGACTCTATAGGAGAGGGGGAAGAGGAGAGAGCAGTTCCATAATGATGATTCAAATGAAGATCCCCTTAGTGATGAGTGATGACTGATGAGTGATGACTGATGAGTGATGAGAGTGCTGATGACTACTTACTAGTGAGTTATTATGTGATATGTCTCCCTTATTTATTCTCAAAGATGTGGTAAGTAGCATTTTTATGTTTTATATATTATTTACTCATTAGTATATACAAAATTTATTATTTTATGTTTACGTAATTTTTTGATTTTGAGGCTTACGCCTCAAAACGCCTTAAGGCTTACGCCTCGCCTCACGAACGAAAAACGCCTCAATACCCGAATACGCAATTTTAAACATTGGTGTCAACAATCTCAATCAGCTTGTTTTCCCTATCAAGGCCCACAACGGTTGCCACCTTTTCACTCACAAGTAGCTCAGTAAATATTGCCTCCTCCATGGAGGACTTAACAATAACCTTTCCCTAATGCGGGGTATGATCATCTTGCTCCTCAAGTGCCCACGGCTTATTGGCCCTCGGCACCTTGGAGCTCACTGTAATTTCAGTGCCCGTTCGCTGCTTCAGACAAGCTTTCAAATGAATTTCGCCTCTAACCGAAGAATGCCTCTCCTTCAGTCTCTCAACTATCATCGCCGCTTCGGACAACGACGCTATGTCCATAGGAAAAGTGCAATTTACAACATTTCCTACAAGGAACAAGAAAATAATCAAAACAAGACCAAAGATATCATCAAAGATGGACGAGCAAAACACTCACCATAAAATGTCTTAAAACATTATGGTACGCCATGTGGTGAGGCACCATCAGTGGCTCATTCTTTACCACCAACAACACCTTCTCCATGGAAGAAAGCTTCGTAAGAGCCTACTTCTTCTGCAATATAACAGGAGTAGTCGACACCTTCTAACCAGTAGCACTCAAAATGAAAACAAACTGCACTTTCTAGTCGCGCACTTTATTTGACAGCCCGACCATCCTTCCTGTTGTTTACATAAACTTGATAAAGCTCGATTGCAATGCCTTTTCCATAAAGATGTGTCTGAATAGATTAATTGACCATGGAAAGCTGTGCTCCCACAATGGAGAAGCAAAAGAAGTTACCACCGCCATAGAATTTAGCAATAATTATGTAGGAACTGCCCCTTAAAAGTTCATAACTTTCTCCATGTCTATGCATAGGGGAAACTGTAGTTCCATTGCTAGATGATTAATAGAAACGACCAGTTCCCCATCTAATACCAAATTGGCTCGTTCATCATTCGTTGCTTGTCAGACAACGAAATCATTATGGGAAAAGCAAAACGCCCCAAAGACGTACGCGACATGCTCTTCTGTCAGCCTAGTTCTTGACAAGTTTTCATAAAAAAAATTACTCACACATTTGCAGAACCCATACATTCTCGTATCTAAACTTCGAATCGCAAAAGCAAAAGTGACAGTGGAGATCCGCCCTCAGGGTCATATTGCTCCTATTTATAATCAAATTTTGATGCACGAAAGTCCAAGACATCTCAAATCACAATTATTACGGGAGATCTCACCATTCCCTTTCAATAATGCGAAATCCAAAGAGCCATATTGTACTCGCTCCGTGGCATACTAACCACTTTGTTCTATTCAACATAATTTAAAAAAAGAAGAAGAAGTAAATTTATTTCTATTCTTCTTTTGTAAGAAATCTTGAGAAATCCGAAATCTTATTCATTCAAGGGTTAACACGCCCAAACTAATGGACAAGAAATAATCATGAAAAAGAAATAATAACTCGACACGGTGGTAACCACACAGGATCCGCTTCAATATAGGATCCTTCACCATATTCGGTGCCAATCTTTCCAGCTGGTCAAGGTTCTCTACGACGTACTAAGCACTCTGATGGAACCCCTTCTGCTTGGTCTGGCTAAGCAGCGAGTGCAACTCGGCCTCTATTGAGCTTTTGCAGTCTTCCAAAGCTGCTACTTGGGTATTCAGAGAAGTTATTGCCCTCTTAAATTTATATCACCCATAGCAACAATCGCTTCTTTAAAAACATAGAGCTCACCTACACCAACACCACTGGACTTGACTGTTGACTCCAGAGTCGCTAGCCTCCCAGCAAATTCCCCCAACAAAATTTACTCTGAGGGGAAGGCAGTGTCAAGTGATCATTGTATACAAAAAAGAAGCCGATGGCTGCCCAAGCATCTTATTCATAGCTTTTTCCTCAGCGACCTCTTCAACAATCCTCTCAGGAGCAATGATAGCTTCCTTAATAATTGCCTCTTACTCTGGACCATTTGAAGGGATCCTACTTGTGCCCTCCTATGTTCTTTCAGAAAGAAAATCGGTCATCAGTCACATCCCCCATGCTGGACAATAGTAGTGTCACACCTCAGTTTGGCTCACCCGCTAACATTCAAACTGGAGTATAACATAGAAGAACTTCAATATATCAAACTCCATACTTAATAATAGGAAGCATGTAATATACCTTACTGAACATCAACTTAATTAAAACAAATACAGAGCTCTACTAAAACTTTTGAACTTTACATACATATCAAAAGGTTTATACAACTATTCTTTAGATCTCCTCTAAGATCTCTTTGTACACCAAAACATATTTACACCCAAAACGGATGGTCACCTCTTTCTCTCCTAGTGCCCTACGGGCTCATTTCCCTTACCTGCAGTATAATCACTGCTAATGAGTTAGGGCTCAATGAAATACACCAGCAATGTAAAAGAAATAAGAATAACCTTGTTTAACAATTTAGAATTTCATAACATAGGTAGAACATATTGAAATTCCATACTGATAGTAAGAAATGTGTAGAATTGCTTTCCCTTTTTACTGTCTAATTAACAACTTCAAACAAGTCATATGATGTCTATAAGTTTGTGCACCCTTTTTAGTCTTCAATTCAAGGTTGAGTCTAGATTCTCAACTTTTAGAATTAAAGTTGTTTTCTCATTCAAGGTTGGGTCCAAATTCCCAACTTTTATAATGAGAGAGTATATGCTTACCTCGTTAGGTCTTTCGCTCTTACTGGTGCGGGCTTATCCCCCAACATATGACTTAAAAGCACTTATACTCTTCTTTATTTCAGGTACCTTTTTATAATAATTTCCAACAATTATATAAATTGGAATTAACTACATGTAATTCACATATGAAGCAATTGAATTATTTGAAATACATGCTATCATGTAAAAAGAGATGCTATTATAAATAAGATAAATATCAATTTGTAATTATATAAACTTTTTATTATTTCTATATATTGTTGGGTACCTCACCTCATTTGCAATTTACGCTCTTACAATTTCTTATCTTTTTTTTTTTTCTGTATGCAACCTCCGTCAAACTTCTTCTCATCCTTCCAAATTCCTTTCTTAACTATCTTTTTTTTTTCCCTAAATTGGATTCAATGAACACCCATTGAATTTGTCTTCTTACTGCATTCAAAGCTTGTTTTCAGCAATTATGGTCACATTCTAGCAAAAATCTGGAAAGCATTGTGGCCACATTCTAGCAAAATTCAATAAACTTTGTAATAACAACTTATCAATTTCAGCAACATTATATCAGCTCTTACTCAGAATTTCATAACATAGGTAGAACATATTGAAATTCCATAATGATAGTAAGAAATGCGTAGCATTGCTTTTCCTTTCTGCTATCTAATTAACAACTTCAAACAAGTCATATGATGCCTATAAGTTTGTGCACCCTTTTTAGTCTTTCAATTCAAGGTCGGGTCTAGATTCCCAACTTTTAGAATTGAAGTTGTTCTCTCATTCAAGGTTGGGTTCAAATTCCCAACTTTTAGAATGAGAGAGTATAGGCTTACATCGTTAGGTTTTTCGCCCTTACTGGTGCAGGCTTATCCCCCAACATATGACTTAAAAGCACTTATATTCCCCTTCATTTCAGGTACCTTTTCATAATCATTTCCAACAATTATATAAATTGGAATCAACTACATGTAATTCACATATGAAGAAATTGAACTATTTGAAATGCATGCTATCATGGGAAAAGAAATGCTATTATAAACAAGATAAATATCAATTTGTAATTATATAAACTTTTTATTATTTCTATGTATTATTGAGTACCTCACCTCGTTCGCAATTTGCGCTCTTACAATTCCCTGTCTTCTTTTTCTTCTGTATACAACCTCCGTCAAACTTCTTCTCATCATTTCAAATTCCTTTCTTAACTCTCCCTTTTTTTTCCTAAATTGGATTCAATAATAACCCATTGAATTTGTCTTCTTACTGCATTCAAAGCTTTTGAGAGTAAGATTTTAGATCTTAAGATTTTATCTGTGCATGAGAATGCTAATATTGTGTGGGATAAAGTGGTTAGTGATATTAAGAAATATTGCAAAAGATGTGCTTGGAGTATCAAAAAGAAAAAGCTTCTAATAATAAAAATAATTGTGGTGGAATCCAAATGTGCAAGAAAATATTAAGAATAAGAAAATTTGTTATAAAAATTGGTTTAATTTTAAAAATTCTGATAATTAGGAAAGATATAAAGGGGCTTGTAAGGAATCTAAGAAAGCAATATACGATGCAAAAACCTTAGCTTTTAGTGATTTATATAATAGATTATATACTAAGGAGGGAGAGATATATGTATAAGTTAGCCAAACAAAGAGATAGGAGTAGAAATGATTTAGTTCAAGTGAAGTGTATTAAGGATGAAGATCAAAAAATACTTTTATTAGAAGATGATATTAAACAAAAAATACTTTTATTAGAAGATGATATTAAACAAAGGTGGATGAGATATTTTGCTAAACTTTTTAATAAAAATTGTGAAAATAAGATTGACTATAATGACTTTACCACCCTAAATGAAAATAAAGATTTCTGTTTTTATCGGCGTATTAGTAAAATCGAGGTTAGAGAGGCTTTAAAAAAAAATTAAGGAGGGAAAAGCTGTTGGACCTGATGATATTCTAGTAGAGGTGTGGAAATGCTTAGGAGATGAAGATATTTCTTGGCTTACTAAACTTTTTAATACTATTTTGAAGACTAAAAAGATGCCAGATGAGTAGAGAATGAGTGTGTTAATTCATATTTTTAAGAATAAAGGTGATGCACGAGATTGTGCGAATTATAGAGGAATTAAGTTAATGTGTCATACTTTAAACTATAGGAGCGAGTTATGGAGCATAGGTTGCGGTGTGATATTAATGTTTCTCAAAATCAATTTGGATTCATGCCGGGTAGGTCGACTATGGAAGCCATACATTTATTAAGAGGTTTGATGGAGAAATATAGAGAAAATTAGGAGGATCTACATATGATATTTATTGATTTAGAAAACGCATATGATAAAGTTCCAAGAGAAGTGCTATGGAGAGTTCTTGAAAATAAAGGAGTTAATAATGCTTATATTCAAATCATTAAAGATATGTATGCAGGAGCGATTACTTGTGTTCAAACACAAGATAGTTTGACCAAGTATTTCACTATTTCGTTTGGGTTACATCAAGGATCCGCCTTAAGCTCATATCTTTTTGCTTTAGTCATGGATGTTCTCACTAGACATTTGCAAGAGGATGTACCTTGGTGTATGCTTTTTGCGGATGATATTCTTCTTGTTGATAAGAGTAGGGAGGGAGTTGAAAGTAAACTTGAATTATGGAGGTCAACATTAGAGACTAAAGGTTTTCTCTTGAGTAGCTCTAAAACGGAATATATTGAGTGCAATTTTAGTAGTAATTGACCTAGTGAGGGGATTGTGACTTTGGGCTATCAAGTCATTAATAAGAGTACACGTTTTAGATATCTTGGATCTATTGTTCAGAGTGATGGTGAAATAGATGGGGATATTATCAGCAGAATTCAAGTTGGATGGTTGAAGTGGAGGAATGCATCGGGCTTGTTGTGTGATAGAAAAGTACCCCTCAAACTTATGGGAAAATTCTATAAGATGGTAGTGAGGCCTGCAATGCTTTATGGTGCTGAATATTGGCCATTAAAAGAGAAACATAATACTAAGTTAAGTGTGGTAGAGACGTGGATGCTCAGGTGGATGAGTGGCTTTACCCTTAGAGATAGGATGCGAAATGAGCATATATGTGAAAAGGTTAGAGTAGCTCCAGTAGAAGATAGGATTAGAGAGAGTCGCCTTAGATGGTTTGGTCAGATAAAACGGCGGCCTTCCAATGACTCGGTTAGGAGAGTAGAGGTATTAGATTTGACTTATGTTAAGAAAGCTAGAGGCAGTCCTAAAAAGACCTGGTTAGAAAATATTAGGAATGACCTTTCTTTATTAGATTTAAACGAGAATTTGACATTTAATAGGACACAATGGAGAAAAATGATTCATGTAGCCGACCCCACGTAGTGGGATAAAGGCTTGATGTTGTTGTTGTACTGCAATCAAAGCTTGTTTTCAGCAATTATGTTCACATTCCAGCAAAATTCTGAAAGCATTGCGGTCACATTCTAGCAAAATTCAACAAACTTTGCAACAACAACTTATCAATTTCAGCAACATTATATCAGCTCTTACTCTTTGTTTTTCCATGGGTCAGCACAAAACCTTAAATAACAACCCTTATCTTGATGGTTTAAGCAAACAACTGCAGTTTAAACAGCAGAAAACACTGATTTTAGTACTTAAATTCAACAACTGACCTGAATTTTCGAAATGTCAGCTAGTAAAATCAATAACCACTGATTTCCTCACGTCTATGTTCTAGCTACAACACTTTATAACAGCAGGAAAGAAGCAATTTTTTAATTTATGAAGTCAGCCGCAACAACTAGCAACCCAGCAATCCTCCCAGATTTTCCCTCAGCTTGAACTCGAAGAGAACCAGTGACGGGTGAGATAGAATGAGGGAAATGCTTTAGTGCTTAAGTCAAGTTGATATATATAATATTGGTATATTCCACTAGCAATATAATTATATACTATAACTCCACTAATTCCTCTTGCTAGCCGCATGATCCCACTCCCAAACATCAGATCATTGCATATGGGTTATAGTGGAAACGCTGCAGTGTTTACAGAATATAATAATTGATTTAATTTCTTTGTTATACATTTCATTAAATAATATCAAATTATTAATTAACTATTATTAAGCTATTAATGAATATACAAATTATATATTAAAATGTTCAGACTTTATATTAAAATTTCATGAAATCAAATTTGGCATTTTCATATGTGGGGGAAAAATAGAGTACATTTTGGGGCAAATAGTATGCTTACTTTTTTTTTTTTTACAAACTTTTGAGTATTATAAGTAGTGACCTCCTTTCTCGCAGCAAGATCAGAAAATCGGTCATCGACTCTCATTCTCTTTAGTAGAGAATCAACAGTTAGATCTGCCGAGTCCATGGACGCTCACACCTTTTCAACAACGAGCCTACTTGGCATAGTCTCCTATGTGTTCGCAGTCTACATATCAAAGGCCACTCATGCCTTCCGTTAAGCAATTTTTTGAGAAGCTCGAACACCCAGGGGAGAGAGAGTCCATTCTACCAAAATCAAGCAAGAATTGCAGTTGGAAAGTAAAAGAAAACATATCTCTAACCTGAGGCCAGTATTTATAGAGAAAATTAAATAATGGGATGATTCAGTCTCCAAGGAAACATGAACCTCGAAATTTGTAAAAGATTTAGGGCTGTAAATTTGCATTTACACATTCTCTCCTTTCTAATTCTTTTCTCATTTATTTGTCCTTTACGACATCCAATGTTCAAAGGGCCATATAAATCGCGGAATTAAATGTATACCCATGACAACCTGTCAGGTACTGGTCCACAGGTGTCTTGCAGGTTACATTCGAGTTTAGCGGAAGGAGGATCCATTACTCTTTCGGAGTAGTTTATTTGAGGGATATGCTTAGGAGCTGAAAATGAGCTTAACGCTGGAGTACGATGGATCAGCATCGACCACCTCTTATAGGAAGTCACCCCCTCGGCAAAGGCGATCTCAAAAGTTCCTCTCTCAGACATTCCTCTCTCAGATGAACAAATCTTTATTCATCTAAACTAGAGCCAAGACTCTCATGTTAGATGCATCAAACAAGTAACAACAGTCATCGCCTCTGTAGACATCTCTCACAAATAAATCTACTCGAAAGTCCCATCAAAACATTACTCGCCCCTCCTAATCTTAATGGAGCGACCTCAGGTCATCTTTAGCTTCATGTCAGCCTATTCTCTCATGCTTCGACAATATTCACCCCTTTTTATCTTAACGAGGGATTCAATACCATCTTCCGATCTACGTTGATGGGCTTCTGCGAGCCCGTTTGACTTGCCCTTTTCAAGTCACCCTTCCACTCGACACCGATGACTGAGCTATGACAAAGATTTATGGGATAACTGTTGTATCAAGGACATACTCTCTATGTCTTTTTGAGCCCTATAAAAGGAAGAGGGCAAAGAAGGAGAAAAAGGAGGAGGTTGCATGTTGGAGAAACCCATAAGAGAAGGGGGATGAAGTATCATTTTTCCTTCCTAGCTTAAGCTCTACTATCAAAGAGCTCTCGCTCTCATTATTGTTGTATCACTGGTCAAGATAATAAATTTTTTGTCTAAACTAACACTTTCTCGTCTTCTCTCTCCTATTCAGACTTCATTACATTCTCATCACAGGCTTTCAGTCCACAAGCCTCATGAAGTACGACTCGACATCATCCATTGGACAAAATGAGTTCCAATAGCTTCAGGGATTAATTAAGCCAAATTATACAATCTTAGCGATAGTTTAGGGAAAAATAGGGAATCCAGCTTGAAATAAGAACCCTTGGATCGAAATTCCCATTGGCTTGTGCGGTTTAGCTTAGAGCTGAAGGGTTCTTGAAGGTTGGTTTGTAGAGAACTGAGAGCTACGAGCTTTTCTGGAATTCTATCTTTTACAGAATTCTGAGAGAAGGATTTTTCTTCGACCTGTAAAGACCTGTTTGGATTAGGAGCCTGATCCCTAGGAACCTCACGGCAGGAATACCTGGAGAGCAAATGCCTGGATGGATGGCAGAGAGGAGTCGGTGCTTGGAGATTCCAACACAGGAACCTGGCGATTGGAGGCTGAACGGTTGGATGGAATGGAGACATGGTTGAGACCCTAAGTAGTTCTCGGAGACTCCAAGATAGACCTGGGAGCTCTCGGCTGAGAATTGGAGGAGATGAGGTCTCGGTTGAGACCTAGAAGAAGGAATTCTTGGAAACTCCAAGATAGGATCCAATGGGCAGCAACACTTAAGAGAACATTTCAATTGAGTGATCAGTCAAAAGCAATTCATTTCTTATTCTCAATGTCTTTAAATTAACAGGTTTTTACAATTTTCATAAAAGCCCCTTCCAAACTCTCTAAATTCAGAAAATACAAAGAATAGCTAAAATTAATTCTATTAAATCAACTCATCAATCACTTGGAGGAGATTGACACTTGATGATCCGACTAGGCTCTTATTAATGAGCCTCTTTAGGTTCTCGTGGGCCCAAAGTTGGGTAAGATGCCTGTTAACCCCTTCTCCTCCTTGATTTCGCGTGCATATAGGCTTTGCAACGGTAATTTGAATAGCACCTTTTTGTCCGTCAGCTTGACATGTATCATTCCCTTCCGCTTGAGAAGGATTTTCCCTCAAATTGTGATCTGCATCAAAATGACTTAAATTAGAAATATTGAAAGTAGCATTGACCTCATACTCACTTGGCAAGTCGAACTTGTAGGCATTGTCATTGATGCACTCTAACTCTTGAAATGGTCCTTCTACTCTTGGAAGTAATTTGGACATTCTTTGATTTGAAAATCTTTTTTTTTTTTCCTTTATGTAACCCTATGATTCACCGATTCAGCTATTTATGAAGGCGTGTTGTATTTGATACATAGATACACGGATACGCCTCCGATACAACACCGATACATGTCGGATACGACTTTGCTTTATCCAACTAAATTACTATTTAATTTTAAAAGGACACGTGTATTCGATAACGTGTCCGTTGAAAAATTAAAAAAAGCCAAAAAAAAAAAAGAAGCGTTGTATTTACTTCCATGGCTGTGAGCGAGGTTCTCTCATTTCCGAGATGGATTTGAGTCTCTTGATGATATGAGAATATTAGAAATTACTAATCTTTCACTTGATGAAAGACAAACCATTGAAGAAGCTAATCATATCATTCCTTTTTTTGAATAGTTGAAACTTCATTATGTTTATGCTTTTGTTGTTTTACTAGACATTTATTACTTTATTTTGATATTATAAGCTACAAGGCTAGAAATGATGTGCTTTTTTTTGTAATTTTAAATATTATGCTTTGATAACTTTCTTAATTTTTATGCATGATTTATAAATTATAATGCTGTGTCCACGCCGTACCCGTATCCTGTATTTTTAAGAATTGACGTGTCCCGTATCCGTATCATGTCGTATATGTGTCGCCGTATCCATATCGGTGCAATATAGATGTAACCAAATCTAATCTCCCGGCTGCAAGAGTAATGTGGTACCATATTTGTTGGCTTGCTTAGCACATTGTTCGGTTCATTGCTCAACATTAATTCTCTCCTTCGCATGAATATGCTTTACAAAGTTTGCTTTCTTTTTACCATTTAAATTAAAATCTCCTGTTACAGGAAAAGGAGATAAATCTAATGGAGTTAAGGGATTAAAATCATACACAATTTCGAAAGATGAAAGCTTAGTAGCAGAATGAACAATATGATTATAAGCAAACTCAACATGTGGCAACCATTCTTCCGAAGTTTTAATATTCTTTATAATAATAGCTCCCAACAAAGTAGACAAGACTCTTTTTACAATTTCAGTCTGACCATCCATTTGTGAATGACAATTGATAGAGAATGATAGTTTAGTACCTAATGTGCACCATAAAGTTTTTCAAAAATAATTTAAAATTTTGACATCTCTATTCAACACAATAGTCCTAGGCATTTCATATAATCTCACAATTTCACTGAAGAATAAATTAGCAATTTTTGAAGCATTACCAGGTTTATGATAGGGAATAAAATGCATCATTTTAGAAAATCTATCAACTATTACAAATATTGAATCTTTCCCATTTTTAATTCAGGGTGGTCACATAACACGATGACCTTCCGATGACTCGGTTAAGAAAGTAGATGTATTATATTGGACTTATGTTAAGAAAGGTAGAGGTAGACCTAAATGGACTTGGTTATAAATTATTATAAATGTCATTTCTTTATTAGATTTAGATGTGAATTTCACTCTTAACAGACCACAATGGTGAAAAAGGATTCATGTAGTTGACCCCACAGTAGGATAAAGGCTTGTTGTTGTTGTTGTTATAAACCTAATAGAAAATTCATTGATATAACCACCCATGCTTCATAAGGAATAGATAATGGCATATATAAGCCATGGTTTTGCATTCTAGATTTGGCTTGTTTGCAAGTAACACACTCACTACAAATTTGTGACAAAAAAAGTGTTTGTATAATAGTTGTAGTATTGGTTACCCAAAGCATGGTTTAAAATTGCGCAATATGAGGCTCGCCTTTGCGCAATTCTAGTAAAAAACGCCTCGATGCTTACGCCTCGAGTTTTTTTTATGAGACTTGCTTCTCAACTTGGTCGAGGCTCGCTTTGAGGCCCGCCTTGCCTCACTGGCATGAGGCTTACGCCTCACGCTATATTATTAAAACTTACATAAATCTTGAAGTAAATGCCCGACATTGAACTCTATAGGGGAGGAGGAAAGGGAGAGAGCAGTTCATCATAATGATGTTTCAAATGAAGAACCCCTTAGTGATGACAATGTTGATGACTTATGAGTTCTTATGTGATATGTCATTGCTATTTATTTTTGGAAATTAAAATTATATTTTAATGAAAATAATATTGAGATTTGGGAAAGATAGAATTTTGGGTTGAACTATATTTCATGTTGTCTTATTATTGGGATATTTTGATTTCACTTCATATCTTATACTTTTTTATGTTTTATATTATTCACTCATTAGTATATAAAAATTTTATCATTTTATGTTTTCGCAATCTTTTGATTTTGAGGCTTACGCCTCAAAACGCCTTGAGGCTTACGCCTCGCCTCACGAATGAAAAACGCCTCAATACCCGAATATGTAATTTTAAACATTGCCACAGTGTCCCATTAACCCTCCAATATGTGATTCCCTAATCAGTAATTCTCTTAGAGAACCATTTGGAACACAACTTATTTTCTCGAAACAAAAATACATTAAGTATGCAAAATTTACCACTTACAAGATTGAAATTCTTCGCAAAAGTCTAGGTCTTCAAAATATAATTCCTTGACGTATTTAAATCCAAGTAATTTAGAGTCAAGAGGAGAGTATACATGCGTGAGAAAGCGCCGGCTATCACCTTTGTCTCATTTTATTTGTATCAGATGATATATGGAAAGGTCTCAATGAATTCCATCCATCGAGTGTCTTTTGTTCAATTTCTACTGTCCCTTGAGATGCTTGAGCATCTCATGATTAGCGTGTATCAGTAAATCCTTGGACTATAAATCTTTTGTTCAATTTCTAATGCCCCTTGAGATGCTTTAGTGACTGATGATTAGCATGTTTCACAAACTCCGTGGACCATAGATGGTGTTGCCATATCTTTAAGGATCTAACCAAGACATATAATCCCTTGTCATATGTGGAATAATTTAGGGTAGCACCATTTAGCTTTTCACTAAAGTAAGCAATCAGTCACCCTTCTTGCATAAGTACAACACCAATACCTATTCTTGAAGCATCACATTCAATTTCAAAATTTTTGTCAAAGTCAGGCAGAAATAATTAAGGAGTACGAGTTAGTTTTTGTTTAGTAAGTGAAAATGATTTTTCTTGTTCTTCACCCCATTTAAATTCAATATTTTTATTGATAACTTTAGTGAGTGGGGAGGCTAAGGTCCTAAAATCTTTCAAAAATATTCTATAAAAACTAGCAAGCCCCTGAAAGCTCCGTACCTCATTTACGTTCGTCTGTCTTGACCTCTCGTGGATGGCTGGCATGTTTTCCTCATCCACCTGTATGCCCTGTGAATTAACAACATATCCAAGGAACACAATTCTATTGGTATAAAATGAACATTTTATTAAATTAACATATAGTTGTTCTTTCCTAAGCACTTCCAACACTAATTTTAAGTGTGTAATATGTTCATACAATTTTTTACTATATATGAGTATATCATTAACATTATCGTTGCTAGGTTCCAAGTCCTGGATGAGAAAAGTGGAGGGTTGCGTTAAGTAGTCGACAGCCAGCGTAAAACTTGTCGAATAATAATGACATGAATCCTTTAAGAAATTGTGTTAATGCTAGGGCGTCCCCTGGAAGCGACGCGCTGTATGGTCTGAATATAGTGACAAGTGTGTAAGGGCCGCTGCACCGACGCCCGGGTGCAGTGTTAAATAGGCAAGGGTTCCCACATCAAGGACGGATGTGGGCAAAGAAACTAGTTCATGAAACTAAAATTAGGATAGGAACTTGGAATATAGGTTCCCTTACAGGAAAATTAATGGAATTAATAGATATTATGATTCATAGGAAGATAAATATTTTGTGCATCCAGGAAACTAAATGGGTTGGAGAGAAGGCTAAGGAAATTAATAGTTTAGGATTTAAACTTTGGTATTCAGGTAGGAGTCGTACTAGAAATGATGTAAGTGTTATTATAGATAAGAGTTTGAAGGATAATTTTTTAAAAATTAATAGAATTGGAGATAGAATTATAGCTTTAAAGATTGTTATTGATGATAAGATTGTTAATATTATAAGTGCTTATGTTCCTCAAGTAAGTTTGGATATGAATTCTAAATTAAATTTTTGGAATTACTTAGAAGAATTATTACAAAAGATACCTCTAGAAGAAAGAGTTTTTATTGGAGGAGATTTAAATGGACATGTTGGTAGAGAGGTAGATGATTTTAAAAGTATTCATGGTGGTTATGGTTTTGGAACAATAAATAAAGGTAACAAGATCATATTAGATTTTTGTTTAGCTTATAATTTTTTAATAGCTAATACCTTATTTAAGAAAAGGAATGAGCATCTCATCACTTATAAAAATGGTTATAGTACAACCCAGATTGATTATTTTCTTATAAGAAAATTAGATCGTTTAGATTGCAAAGATTGTAAAGTTATTTCGAGTGAAAATTTATGTACCCAACATCGATTATTAGTTTTGCATTTTAAGATAAAGGGACAAATAATAAAAAATAAAGTAAAACGATATTCTAGGATTAGATGGGGGCATTTAAAAAATATTAACAAAAATATTTTTGAGAGTAAGATTTTAGATCTTAAGATTTTATCTGTGCATGAGGATGCTAATATTATGTGGAAAAAAGTGGCTAGTGATATTAAAAATATTGCAAAGATGTGCTTGGAGTATCAAAGGTAAAATCTCCTAATAGTAAAAATAGTTGGTTATGGAATCCAAATGTGCAAGAAAAGATTAAGAATGAGAAGATTTGTTATAAAAATTAGTTTAATTTTAAAAATTCTGATAATTGGAAAAGATAGAAAGAGGCTCGTAAGGAATCTAAGAAATAATATGCGATGCTAAGACTTTAGCTTTTAACTATTTATATAATAGATTAGATACTAAGGAGGGAAAAAGATATATGTATAAGTTAGCCAAACAAAGAGATAGGAGTAGTAAGGATTTAGTTCAAGTTAAGTGTATTAAGGATGAAGATCAAAAATACTTATCTTAGAAGATGATATTCAACAAAGGTGGATGAGATATTTTGCTAAACTTTTTAATAAAAATTGTGATAATAAGATTGACTATAGTGACCTTAGCACCCTAAATGAAAATAAAGATATCTGTTTTTATCGGCGTATTTGTGAAACCGAAGTTAGAGAGGCTTTAAAGAAAATGAAGGGTGGAAAAGCTGTTGGATCTGATGATATTCTAATAGAGGTGTGGAAATGCTTAAGAGATGAAGGTATTTCTTGGCTTACTAAACTTTTTAATACTTTTTTGAAGACTAAAAAGATGCCAGATGAGTGGAGAATGAGTGTGTTAATTCATATTTTAAAAATAAATGTGATGCACAAGATTGCGTGAATTATAGAGGAATTAAGTTAATGTGTCATAGTTTAAAACTATGGGAGCGAGTTATGGAGCATAGGTTGCGGCGTGATACTAATGTTTCTCAAAATCAATTTGGATTCATGCCGGATAGGTCGACTATGAAAGCCATACATTTATTAAGAGGTTTGATGGAGAAATATAGAGAAAATAAGGAGGATCTACATATGATATTTATTGATTTAGAAACGGCATATGATAAAGTTCAAAGAGAAGTGCTATGGAGAGTTCTTGAAAAGAAATGAGTTAATAATGTTTATATTCAAATCATTAAAGATATGTATGAAGGAGTTATTACTTGTGTTCAAACACAATGTGGTTTGACCAAGTATTTCCCTATTTCGGTTGGGTTACATCAAGGATCTGCCTTAAGTTCATATCTTTTTTGCTTAGTCATGGATGTTTCACTAGACATTTGCAAGAGGATGTACCTTGGTGTATGCTTTTTGCTAATGATATTCTTCTTGTTGATAAAACTAGAGGAGTTGAAAGTAAACTTGATTTATGGAGGTCAACATTAGAGACTAAAGGTTTTCGCTTGAGTAGATCTAAAACAGAATATATGGAAAGTAATTTTAGTAGTAATAGACATAGTGAGGGGATTGTAACTTTGGGCGATCAAGTCATTAATAAGACTACAAGTTTTTGATATCTTGGATCTATTGTTCAGAGTGATGGTGAAATAGATGGGGATATTATCAGCAGAATTCAAGTTGGATGGTTGAAGTGGAGGAATGCACCGGGCTTGTTGTGTGATAGAAAAGTACCTCTCAAACTTAAGGGAAAATTCTATAAGATGGTAGTGAGGCCTGCAATGCTTTATGGTGCTGAATGTTGGCCTTTAAAAGAGAAACATAATACTAAGTTAAGTGTGGTAGTGACGAGGATGCTAAGGTGGATGAGTGACTTTACCCTTAGAGATAGGATGCGAAATGAGCATATATGTGAAAAGGTTGGAGTAGCTCCAGTAGAAGATAAGATTAGAGAGAGTCGCCTTAGATGGTTTGGTCACATAAAACGACGGCCTTCCAATGACCCGATTAGAAGAGTAGAGGTATTACATTTGACTTATGTTAAGAAAGGTAGAGGCAGACCTAAAAAGACTTGGTTAGAAAATATTAGGAATGTCCTTTCTTTATTAGATTTGAACGAGAATTTGACCTTTAATAGGACATAATAGAGAAAAAGGATTCATGTAGCCAACCCCACGTAGTGAGATAAGGGCATGATGTTGCTGTTATTGTTGTATATGAGCATATCATCAAAGTAACTACAACAAACTTTTCAATATAAGCTTGTAAAACACGATTCATTAATCTCATAAAAGTGTTGGGTGTATTAGTTAAGCCAAAAGGCATCACTAACCATTCATATAACCATGTTTTGTTTTGAAAGCCATTTTTTATTTCTTTCATATGAATTTGATGATACCCACTTTTTGAATTGATTTTGAAAAATAAACACATCTTATAATTCATCTAGCATATCATCTAAATGATAAATAGGGTAGAGATACTTCTCCATGATGTTATTGATGGCTCGACAGTTATGCACATCCTCGACGTCCCATTCTTTTTGGGCACAAGTAACACTGGACATAGGCTCATGCTCTTCTTTACTAAATATTTTTTCATTAGTTCGTTGACTTGTTGTTGATGTTCTTTGGTTTCTTTTGGGTTGCTCCTATAAGTAGGTTGGTTGGGAAGATTGGCTCCAGATACAAAGTCAATTTGGTGTTCAATTCCTCGAATTGGTGGTAGGTCGTAAGGTGTGTTTTCATGGAACATGTCTTCATATTCTTGCAAAAGAGAAATAATGCTGCTCGGAAGGCTTCCGACCAATTCTAGTGCACAAATAATTTTTTTTATGCATAAGCTATATGAGTAGTTGTCGAAGCTGTAAGGCTTGTTTGATTTAATTTTTTACTGGTAATAATGTGATATGAAATACTTGAATACTTCAAGTAAACCCTAACAAAGATAGGAAAAATAGCAAACGATTCACACAAAATCTGGTGGAAAACTCTCCAAACAGTAATTTTATTGCAAAAGAGAGAACTAACGAAAATGACGAAAGCAAAGAAACAATTGATCCTCAATTCAAGAGGAGGATTGTTCTCTCCCAATCTCTAATCTAAAGCCCAATACACCATGAAGAAACTCCTACAAGAATACAATAATCAAAACATAACCCTAACCCTAATCTCCCCCTCATACTTATGGCATTCAATTAAAATAAAAAGACCTAATAGCCCTTGCCGCCCACTCCTTTGGCTCCCAAATTTGAATTTGAACTCTAGAGGACCCCACCCAATCTCTCTCTCTCTCTCCCTCTTGCCGCCGCCCCTTCTCCTGTATATGTGAACCTGTCGGCTGTACCGGTCCACTAGGTACCGTTCTAACAATATCTCCGTTCCAAAGAATCACCTTATCCTCAAGGTGAAAACATGAAAATTGATGTTTAACTCGCTCATATGGCTCCCATGTGGCATCGTGATCCGGGAGGTTCTTCCACTTGATCAAAACTTCCTTAGCTCCATATTCTTCCTGGTGAATCCCCATCAGCTCCAAGGGGGTTCCAAAATCACATCTAAATCTTTAGTTAGTGTCATTGGTAACTCAAAGCTTGCTGCAGAATCTCCAATGACCCTCCTCAGCTGAGATACATGGAACATCGAGTGTATAGTCGCCATTGGAGGTAATTTCAACCAATAAGACACAACTCCAATCCTCTCCAATATCTTATATGGCCCAAAGTATCTTGCGGCAAGTTTATCATTTCTCCTGTTGGCTACTGACCTTTGCCCGTAGGGTCGGAGCTTCAAGAACACCCCTTCCCCTACCTTGAATTGAATGTACTTCCTATCATCATTTGCTTGTTTCTTTATAATCTATTGAGCTCTCAACAAATGCCTCTTCAACTCTTCCAATATTCTATCCCTCTCCTCCAAGTACTCATCAACTGAGAAATTGGAGTGTTGCTATGCCCAAAGTGCACCAAGTGAGGTGGAACCCTTCCGTACAACAACCTTAAATGGGGTTATCTGAGAAACAGAGTGAAAAAGTTGTACAAATACTTAGGCCATGCTAGCCATTTGGCCCATAAGTTGGGTGTTTTCGACACAAAGCATCTTAAGTAAGTTTCCAAGCTCCTGTTGACCACTTCTGTTTGGCCATCCGTTTGTGTGTGGTAGGTAGTGCACCTCTTTAATACATCCTCTATTTTCTGAACAACGCCCTCCAGAAATGGCTGAGGAATACCTTATCCCTATCAGATATTATAGCCTCTAGTACTCCATGCAATCTGACTTCCTCTTTGATGAATGCTGATGCCACTGTCATTGCGGTGTATGGATATTGTAGGGGAATGAAATGAGCATACTTGTTCAAGCGGTTCACCACCACCAGGATCACTGTGAAGCCTGCTGATCGCGGTAGTCAATCTATGAAATCCATGGACACCTCTTCCCATACCTGAACAGGTAAAGCAAGTGGTTGTAATAATCCTCCTGGATACATTGCCATGTACTTGTTCTTCTGACAGACCTTACACGTGACTACCATCTCATCCACATCCTTATGCATCCTCTTCTAGTAAAGCTCTGAAGCTAGTCTCCTATAGGTCTTCTGCACCCCCCAAATGACCCCCAACACGCTCCGATGGAACTCCTGGAGCAAGTGTGGAATGTGAACTGATGTCTTAGGCATCACAAACCTCCCATTGTATAGAAGTCTCTCCTCCTCCAAGGAATACCCCAAATGGTTATTCCCTTCCTTTAGTAATTTAGTCTTGATCTTTCCCAACTCATCTCGGGCACTCACCTCCTTGATGACCTCCCAATCTAACATCAACGGAATTGACACTAGTGTTGCCTGTAACTCCCATATACATCTGGATAAGGCATCTTCTACCTTGTTCTCCACTCCTGGCCTATATTGGATTTTAAAATCATACCCCAACAATTTAGACAACCACCTCTGATGCTCCTCTATCGCCATCAGTTGCTCCAAGTTTCAGGCTTTGCTGGTCCGTTTTGATAATGAAATGCCTACTTAGTTGGTGGGGATGCCACTTCTGGATGGCTAATACGATGGCCATCATCAGTTCCCGCTCATAGATTGATTTCAAACTGGCTCTTGTTGTCAACACCTAGCTGAAATAGGCAATAGGTAGATGATTTTGCATGAGTACTGCCTCCAATCCATACCCTGAAGTATCTCTCTCCACTATGAATACCTGAGTGAAATTTGGTAGAGCTTAGACTGGTACAATAGCCATAGCCTTCTTCAAACTCTCAAAAGCTATTCTCGCTGCCTCCCCCCATAGGAATCCATCCTTCAATTGTTCTGTTAGTGGCCATGCTATGGTGCTGTACCTTTTCACGAACCTCCTGTTAGTTCTAAGAATCTTCACAACTCTTTCAGATTCTTAGGTAATATCCATCTCAACATAGCCTCAATTTTTTATTGATCTGCTGCCACAATATGGCTCAAATACTCCACACTAGTTTGGCCAAACAACATTTCTTCATGTGCTCCCAATACTCCTCTATTCTACTGTTAACTAGGATATCTTCAAAGAACACCAAGACAAATTGCCTGAGGTTAGGTCTAAAGATCTTGTTCATGAGAGATTAAAATGTGGCTGGGGCGTTAGTGAGGCCAAAAAGCATCACCAAGAACTCAAAATGCCCCTCATGAGATCTGAAAGCAATCTTGGCCATATCTTCCTGCTTCATTTTGATCTGATGACATCGTGATTTCAAATTTATCTTGGTGGAAATAATTACCCCACTTAACTTATCCAACAGTTCATTTATTACTGGGATATGAAACTTGTCTGGCACTATTTCCTTGTTTACTGTCCTGTAATCCACACAAATCTTCAACTATCATCCTTTTTCTTAACTAGTAACACTAGACCAGAAAAAAGGCTCACGCTGGGACTGATGATTCATGCTTCTAGCATCTTTCTGATCAGCTTCTTAATTTCATTATTTTGAAATTGAGGATAGCAGTAGAGTCTAACGCTGATGGGTGACACACCTTCTCTCAAGGTGATAGCGTGCTCCTGCTCCCTTGGTGGTGTAACCCCTGAGGTTGCTAAAAAATCTCGTGTAATTGCTGGATCAATGGTTGTACTGAGAGGGGTGTGTCCCTTTCCTCCTCAAATCTAACTCCCTCTAGTCTGTGCAACTCTAAAAATCCCTCCCACACCTCTTGTATACTCCTCACCATGATTTGAGAGATATCATGATTTTGGACAGCCCTGCACCTATATAGATCTCCTGGCCCTTCTCCACCTTCCCCGTACCTATCATCACCCCATAATAAACTATGTTCACCATTTTCACTCCCAGTTGGCTGACCACTTTGGTGGAAATGAAATTATAGGTGGCACAACCATGGTTTAAAATTGCGCAATGTGAGGCTCGCCTTGAGGCCCGCCTTTGCGCAATTCCAATAAAAAATGCCTCGATGCTTACGCCTCAAGTTTTTTTATGAGGCTTGCGCCTCACCTTAGTTAAGGCCCGCCTTGAGGCCCTCCTCGCCTCACTAGCATGAGGCTTACGCCTCACGTTATATATTTTAAAACTTATATAAATCTTGAAGTAAATGCCCGACATTGGACTCTATATGAGAGGAGGAAGGAGAGAGCAGTTCATCATAATGATGATTCAAATGAAGAACCCCTTAGTGATGAGAGTGCTGATGACTTATGAGTTCTTAATTCTTATGTGATATGTCATTACTATTTATTTTTGGAAATTTGAATTATATGTTAATGAAAAGGATATTGGGATTTGGGAAAGATAGAATTTTGAGTTGAACTATATTTCATGTTGTCTTATTATTGGGATATTTTGATTTCACTTCATATCTTATGCTTTTTTAAGTTTTATATTATTCACTCATTAGTATATAAAAAAATTATCTTTTTATGTTTACGCAATCTTTTGATTTTGAGGCTTACGCCTCAAAACGCCTTGAGGCTTATGCCTCACCTCACGAATGAAAAACGCATTAATACCCGAATACGCAATTTTAAACATTGGGCACAATTGCTAATCAGTATCACCATCTCCATGTACTCTATTTCCCCCCGTACCTTTATGGTATAATTCATTGTGAATCCTACCACTGTTTTGGGAAACCTCTGTCAGATCCAGATGCAACTTCTCCTACCCTTCTCCTTCTTCCCCAACCTCACCTTCTTAGTTTTCTCGTCCTCACAGACGATGAAAATTTGAAGAGTTTGGTCCCTACATCTATGCCCTTGGGTTTACTTCTCGTCACATGCGAAACATAATCCCTTCCCCCTCTTTTCTTGCATCTCCTTCTCCGTCAACCTCTTGAAATTTCCCCTACTGCTTCCTCATACAGGCTTCTCTTTGGTGGTTTCACGAAATCCTCATACTCTAAACATCCATTTGAAATAATTTAAAACCTTTAAAACAGGCAAAGGCTAATAATATCCTTCTTGCTTCAAATCTGGTTATAGGGGCAAAAGTTTCTTCAAAATTAATTTATTTTATTTGATTATACCCCTTGGCCACCAATCTTGCCTTATTTCTAACCACAACACCTAAATCATTCATTTTATTTTTGAATATCTACTTAGTTCCAACAACACTTTGATCTTTAGGCATTTCAATCAATTTCCAAATATCATTTCTAACAAATTGATTTAATTTTTCTTGCATGGCAAAAATTCAAAATTCATCAGAAAGTGCTTGATTTATATTAGTGGGTTGAATCATCGATATAAAGTTGAGTCGTTCACTTCTTTGTTAAGTTTATGCCTAGTTCTAACACCCTCACTTGGTTCACCTAAAATCAATTATTTAGGATGACTTTTAAAAAATTTTCATTCTCTAGGCAAAAATTTTTTGTTTCAACATTCTCTTCTAAATTTGTCTTTTTAATTCCTTACGCGATATTCAATATGTTCTTCCTTCACCCTTTGCTCTTCCGGAATATCAGATTCATCATGAACTACAAGTGTGGTCTCCTCAACTACCAAAGTTCTTTTTGTTAAAAACCCTATAGGATTTGCCAACATTAGAATATCCTAGAAAAATGTTTTTATTAAATTTATGATCAAATTTTCTTAAAGTAGTTCTATCATTATTATAAATGAACACCATACATAAAAAAACATTCAAATGTGAAAGATTAGATGTTCTTCCCTTAAGAAGTTCATAGGGTGTCTTGTTTAACTTGTATATAATGTTCACCCTATTCAGAACATAACAAGTCGTACTAACCGCTTCAGCCCAAAAATATTCAGGAAGTGAATATTCAGCCAACATGGCTCTAGTGGCTTCTATCAAAATTCTGTTCTTTTTTTCAACAAACTCATTCTGCTGAGGGGTCTTAGGTGCTGAAAAGTTGTGATCAATTTTTTGCTCTCTATAAATTTTTTTTAAATTTTCATTTTTAAACTCTCCTCCATTATCACTTTGAATTGATAAAATTTCACATCATAGCTTTTTCTAAATCTAAGTAGAAAAATTTTTAAATTCATCAAATGATTCACTCTTATGAGATAAGAATTTGACCCAAGTGAATCTTGAAAAATCATCAACGATTACATACCCAAAAACCTTTTCTCCTAGACTTATAATACTAACTGGTCCAAAAAGACCCATGTGAAAGGACTTCTCTTATTTTTTTAATTGACATGCATCACACAGGTGATCCTTAATGAAGTCTAGTTCGGGTATCCCTATAACCAACTCTTTTTAGGTAATCTTCCTAAATTTTTTCATGCTTGCATGAGAAAGTCTTCTATGCCATAACTATGATTCATTAGTGATTGTTTTGAGATAAAAAGTATTAGAAGATTTTTAACAAAGTTTAAATCAAGCATATATACATTATTTACCCTATTTTCATACAATACATTAATTTCATTTTGGCTTATAATACAGCTTGTAGGAAAAAAATTTATCACTATAACCCTTATTACAAAGCTGATTAATACTCAACAAGTTATGCTTTAAGTTTTCAACTAATAACACATTCTCAATCAAGAATTTATTCTTATTTCCAATCATATCTATACCTGCCACTTTCCTTGTGGTATTATCTCTCAGTGACACTTTGCCTCCATTCCTGGCTTCCAGCGATATGAATTGAGTTGTATCTCCAGTCATATGCTTCGAACATCCGCTTTCCAGGTACAAATGCTCTCACAAGGACTTGTATGAGAGCGTTTCTACAAAATTATCAAATGTTAGACTTAAGAACCTAAATGAATTTGGGTTCACCTCTTGGAAATGATAATCTGGATGCATGCTTGATATGCTGTGATTTATACATCTTAGGTCTTCACAATAGATATGTTTTACTATGAATCATGCAAGTGTGAGAGATATGACCAATCATTCCACATGAAAAATATTTAACACTAGGAAAAGGATTTACCAATCTATGTGTATTGTAATGTCTTTTCTTAGGTTTTGAAAATTTAGGCTTCTGATCAGGATTGGAATATTGTTCAAGTGTATGGGGCGTCTTGTTTTCTTCAAGGGTTTTCAATTTCTCTTTAAGATATGAGTTTGCATTTTCCAAAATAACATTGTCAACTCTTAACTCATGTTCTCTTTTATTTGTTTCATTTATAAACATCTTACATTCATTTTCAAGATCAATATTAGATATTTTCAATAAATCATGTTTCTTGTTCAAATCATTAAATTCATCTAATAATGTCACGTGGTTGCTATCAATAGATTGATGATCGTTTTTAAGGATTTCATGATCTTTTTGTAAATTTAAATATTCTATGTTCAGTTGGCATGTAATTTATTGAGTTTCCTATATGCAGTATGTATTTTCTCAGTAATTTCAAATAATTCTTCATATAATAAATCACATACATCCTCTTAATCCGACTGATCAAGCTTGTCAGCCATCAAGCACATGTTTGCGACTTCATCTTCTGTTTATGAGGAATATGAAGCTGTGTCTACCTAGAAAGCTCTCTGCAGTCTTTTCTTACCCTTCTTAACATTGGTTTTCTCCTCATCTTTCTTCTTGCTAGAATTTGCTTTGAGATTCAGGCAGTCAGATTTAATATATACAGGCTTCCTGTTTTCATAACAAATTATATCATTAAAAACTTTTGCATTCTTGTGAAACTTACCCTTATTTCACTGCTGACGTCTCTGTTACTTTCTTCTTAGGGAACTTTTAAATTGCCTCGTCATGAGTGCAATATCTTCTTCATCCTCAGGTTGTGACTGATCACTTTTTGAGTCATCCACTTTCAACGTGATATTTTTCTCCTTCCGCTTATCACCTGCATCTGTCTTTGTATCACTCCTTGCTCGTAAACAATTAATGATCCAAGCAGATTGTCAATAGAATAAACAGTTAAGATCTTTTGACACAACTATGACAGTTATCTTCGCATCATAAGCAGTAGGGAAATAACGTAGAATTTTATTAACTTTTTCAGAATTCTTTAGTTCCCTACCCAAAAAATGCAATGAGGTGACTATTTGTGTAAAATAAGTATATGTGCTAGTGAATGATTCATTCGGTTTCATGCGAAAAAATTCGTAGTCATGTAATAAAATATTTAATCTAGATTGTTTTATTTCATTTGTTTTTTCATACGTTATGCAAAGTCTATCACAAATTTCTTTTATAGTTTTACAGGTTGAAACACGCATATAGTCGTCAGATTTCAAGGCACAAGAAAAGCTGTTTAAACATTTTACGTTCAACTGAGCTAGTTCTTTTTCCTCTACAGTCCAATCAGTAAAAGGTGTCTCAGTCCTAATGCCATCAAAAATTTATTGTGTCTAGTGTAACTTTCCTGTATAAAAATCCACATGCGATAGTCAAGTGATTGCAGAAAAATAGACATACGAGTTTTCCAAAAGTCGAAAGAAATGTTATCAAACAGCGGTGATCTAGTGATCGAATATCTTTCAAGAGTTAAAATTTCCAAAAGTAGCCATGATCGTTTTCAAAAAGTTGTTTAAACCTTAATTTTTGAAGCAGGTTCTGATACCACTTAAAAGTTTGAGTAGGTTGTTAGATCTAATAGAACTGTCCCAAGGCTAACCAAGAGGGGGGTGGGTGGGTGAATTGATTAATTAAAAATTCTCTTAGAAATTTAGAAAATCGATTTAAGATATTTGACACATCGATAGATTCTCTCAAAATATTTTTCAACCACTATAATTAAATATGCGAAAAATAAAAATGTTGTAAAAATAAAGGAACAAAAGAACACCAAATTTTATAGTGGTTCGGTCCAAATAGGCCTACGTCCACTCCCTGAAGACTCCAGGTATTGCACTAAATCAAAGTGACTCTTCTTTTGCATCCACAACAAGACGGAGAAGCCCTTACAAAACCTCTCTTCCACCAACCCGATGCGACAGTGTACCGACGTCCTTTCTAACCCTCATGGTGATGCCAGAGTACCAACGTCCTTTCTCACCCTCCTGGTGACGATAGAGTATCAATGTCCTTTTTCATCCTCCTGGTGATGACAGAGTACTATGATATTTTTTGAAAATTTTCTCTCAAGAGCCTTCAAGGAAGTAAGGAGAAACTTGAAAAACAAACAAGAGATCCTTACCCCTAAGTAATCTTGTGAATCCCCTCACAGTTTTCTCTCAAAAGAACTCTCAATCTTCACTCCTAAAAACACTGCCCAAACTCTCCTTATCCACTATGCAAAGAAATTCGCATCAAGATTCTCAGAAGATTGGAGTGTCAGTTTTTAGGATCTTTATATATGAAAGCAAAGAAAAATTGTTCAGAAAATTGAAAATTCAAGTTGAACATACTTAGATTGTATAGTATGATCACACTTCGTCTGTACGAACAGTTTAAAAATCCATATACGATCCTGTACGAACTTGATTTCGTTCTCTGTCAGTCGTATGTACAAACTGACATCGTACTGCACGAACAGTTCAAAACTAAACAAAGTTTGTTCGGTACGATTCTGTACGATCCCAATTCATACACTATGAATCATTTGTACGAACCTTACATCGTACAATACGAACTATTTAAACAAATGATGCTTCATTTGGTACGAATGAGAACGATCCCATTTCATACTCTATGAGTCGTCTTTACGAACCTAAAATCGTACATTACGATCAGTTTAAAAACTGAAGAGATCGTTTGGGACGAACTGGTACGCACCCATTTTGTGCTATAGGAGTCGTTTGTACGAACCCCACTTCGTACAATACGATTAGTTCAAAAAATGATGAGTTTGTTTCGGGCGAACTGGTACGTACCCATTTCTTACTCTATTAGTCGTCTGTATGAAAACATTATCGTATAATACAAACAATAAATTTTTTTTTTCTGGCATGATTTTCTTAACCTAGTTTTTGAGGAACTATTATGATAAATCATTCCGTATGATTAGAAAATGGTATAGTACATTTAGTTTTAAAATTTAAAGTTTTGACACTCCCCAAATGTGTGTGTGCACAGTTACCTAATTACAATCACACTCTCTCAGACTCAAGAAAAATAAAAAAATTACAGACTCCATTACATGAAACCCTAGTCTATTATATCTTGAAGTTTTCGGCAGTCTAGAGTATGATTTTCCTGAAATGTTAGTACACACAAACAACACAAAGAAAATATATCCAATGTATGCTAGGAGAAACAGTAATCATAACAATAATATTTTGGTATCATCAAAAACTCATGATCTAAAACTTAATCTTGAAATTTAAGTTGCAACACTTGCTATTGGACATTTGGTTGCTAAAAGAGTGGTCGTCGTTTTGTAAGAGCCTCTTGAATTGTTGCTACTGGCTCTCCTCTCATGATAGCTTCGATTTTTCGCTAGCTGTGCTAACTCCATTGTGTCTCCTAAGTTACGGGGCCTCAGTACTTTTATTGCAACTCTGATATCTGATTTGAGCCCTTTCAGAAAGTTCCTCTCCAATGCAGTCTCTGGGAATCACTCAACTCTACTGACCATATGCTCAAACTGTTCTCGGTAATCTGCCACTAATCTGTCTTGCACCAACGCAAAGAACTGCTCATAGAATTCTCCTCCCCTATCGGTTTGGAATTGTTCTAATAAAAATTCCTTGAATTCTCTCCAACTCCGGATGGGTCTCCTCTGGTCCCTCCACTGGTACCACGACAGTGCCTTCCCCTCCAAACATAAGCCTGCTACGGTCAACTTCTCTTCCTTTATCAGCCCATTGACGATGAAGTACCCCTTCACGTTGTAAATCCACCCATGTGCGTCCTCACCTTAAAAAATGGGCATCTTCAGCTTCCTCACCTTATGATCTCCTTCGTTTCCTCTTATTCCTCCATAATTGCCTCTCCTATGTCCCCCCCCCCCCCAAAAAAAAAAAAAAAGTCCCCCGATTTGCCCTTTTACGTTCATACACAAACCCTTCTTCACTTTCCTCCCTTTTTCCTTCAAAATCAGCACCCCTTCTCCCGTATTCCCCTTTTTTCTTTCCCAACCAGCACCCCTTAAGTCTTGCCCCCCATACCCATGTCTTCCTCCATGCCTTCCACCTTGTTCCTCCATGATTTCCACTTCATTGTCCATCCTATGACAATCAGAATTTGTCATTTTCCCCACCGGTTCTTTTGCCTCCGATGCCACTGTTTGAATTTTATTCTCCAATAACTTTTTTTATCATCGCATGAAGATCAGGAACTTTTTCTTCGACGGATGAGATTCGATCTTCCATCGTAGCTTTTATTTGGCTCATCTCTCCTTCCAAGTGTTCCTCCAGTACGCCTACCTTCTTGACCTCCATAAAAAAATTATGGGGTTCGCTGGAAATATCAGCAAAAGTTCCTTCCTCTGAATGCAATTTTGTCGTTAAAATTTCAAAAAATCAGCCCCCGATGGTCCCAAGACTTGCTCTGATACCAATTTGATAGGATAGCATATACTTGAATACTTAAAGTAAATCCTAACAAAGATAGAGAAAAACAACAAACGGTTCACACAAAATCTGGTGAAAAACTTCCCAAACAGTAATTTTATTGCAAAAGAGAGATCTAACAGAAACAATGAAAGCAAAAATACAATTGATCCTCAATTTGAGAGGAGGTTCATTCTCTCCCAATGTCTAGACGAATCTAGAGCCCAAAACCCCAAGAAAAAACTCCCATAAGAACTCAATAATCAAAACATAATCCTAACCCTAATCTCCCCCTCATACTTAAAACATACAATTAAAACCAAAAGATCTAATAGCCCTTGCCGCCCCCTCCTTTGGCCCCCAAATTTGAATTTGAACTCTAGTGGATCCCACACAATCTCTTTCTCTCCCTCTTGCCGCCGTCCCAACTCTTGTATATGTGAACCAGCCCCTTAGAAGGGGCCGTCTGAACTGGTCCACTAGGGACCAATTTAACATAATGCATGATTTTACTTCCTATTTTTGTTTTAAATCTCATGTGAATTCTCTTTTTGCTATCATGTTCTTGTTTTAATCTCAATTGGTCCTCACAAACTTGTTGGGGAGTTAATGCACGAGTAATAGGTCGTTGGTTAATCACAAATGAATATTTAATAGAGAAACCATCATAGAAAATCTTCTTATCAAATTGCTAAGGATGACCTAGTAGTATATGGCTATATGCTCTGCTTGCATAAGAGTATCACATAAAACTTCATCTTCATATTTTTCAATTTTAAAAGAAATTAATAGTTGTTTATTTACCTTTACTTCTCCACTATCATTTAACCATTGTAATTTATTTGGTTTAGGATGTTTAAGTGTGGATAACCCCAATTTTCGTGCATCTTCTCTTCGATTCCAAAGACAGAGTGGGAGCGCTTATGCTCGTATGTACGCCCAGGCAAGGAGAAGAGCATGAAAATTAGAGTGGAGATGAACCCGACAGATAATAAATTCACTTGTTGTCTCCCTACCCGACAGATAATAGTTCAACACAGCCTTCATTGATTATATAGTCTTCATCGTTATCCTTTGACCCCACAATGTTTGAAGCTAATTCCTCTTAAAGCTTTGACAAGATGAAGGACTCTATGGTACACCAATAGAGGAGATCTTCAAAATATGAAACCTTCTTGTCTCTTAAATGAGAAAAAAATATTTAAAGTTGTCTTGGTTTGTGTAGGCTTACTTGAAAAGGAGAGTAAAGATGAATCATCTCGTAGTAAGACCGAAAGGAGATCCTAATTTTTAGGCATGGGATGAAGCACACTCCATATATATATTATGTTTGTGGAATTCCACAACTCCAGAAATCATTGATACTTTTATGTTCCTCTCTATTACAAATGACATATTGGATGCCGTAAGACACATTCTCAAAAGCTCGAGATGCTGCCAAAATATTTAAAATTAAGATCAAGGTAGGAAGCATGAAACAAGCAAGCACGATTGTGATGGAATACACCACTCCTTTAATGCTTGTGGCAAGAACTTGATTACTACAGATATATAAAAACCAAGTGTCCAAATGATGTGCTATCCTAAAAAACTTTATTGAGAAAGATATCATATGACTTTCTTGCTGGATTAAGTGGGGAGTTTGATAAGGTTAAAGTTCAAATTCTTAGCAAGAGGAGGCACCTTCGTTGAATGAGACCATTTCTCTCATTTGTGTTGAGGAAAGTCGATGAGGGGTAATGATGGAGCCAATGTTTGTTGAATGTTCAATAATGGTGAAAACCAAAGAGGCGCAATGGAAGAAAAAAATTAAGGATTCCTCAAAACCAAGATACAAGAACTCCTTTTGGTGTAGCTATTGCAAAAATTCATGACACAAATGAGACATTCTGGAAGTTACATAGAAAGCTTTCAATTAAGGAGTGGAATCAAAGAAGAGGACAAAAGGGGACATCACATAAGCTAACACTGCAACAAGTTAGCCCAATCTAGAAATATTGCCAGCTTTAGAGAACTCAACAAAGATGATATTGATAAGCTAAAATAACTTTTGGTATCCCTTGAAGAGCTAAACAAATTCACTTTTATCAATAATGGCTACTTTATGTTATCCCTATTTAATAAAAAATCTACTATTTGGCTTCATTATTTTAGATTAGGACATTCATATTTCAAAGACTTAAAAACATGTATGCAAATTTTTTTTATAACTTGGAAAATGAATCTTTTCATTTTGTGAAATTTGTGAGTTAGCCAATCATAAACAAGTTTCATTTTCAAACAAAAATGAGAGATGTCATACCATCTTCTACCTTATTCATAGTGACATTTATGGACCCTAAAAAATCCCTAACATTTCAGGGGGATGATTGTTTGTATCATTTATTGATAATTGCACTCAGTCTTTTGAATCTTTCTCCTAAAAATAAATCCGAGGTTAGCACTATCCTCTATTTTTCACATCATGATCGAAAACTAATTCATGATAGAAATAAGGATATTTTGTTCCGACAATACCAAAGATTATTTTAACTAAACCTTATGCTCCTACTTTCAAAATGAAGGTATCTTATGAGTCTTTATCTATGATGCACGGACACGGACACGGTGACATGGACACGACACGGACACGGACACGGGACACGCCAATTTTTAAAAATATAGGACACGGGTGCGGCGTGGACACGACATAATAATTTTTTAATATAATATATAGAAATTAAGGTGATATTATAGTAAAAATGATAAGCAATAATAAATCAATTTCATGATAACTTGTTTAGCTTATAATATAAATATGTTTAGTACAAAATGTCTAGTACACATTTTTATTCCATGGCTAGAAATTTTAAGTAGATGTGCCTTCATCCTAGAATAAGATCTTTTGTAGGTGCCACCACAATAATTGCATTTGAATGACACATTCTTTCCTCCTTTAAAAGTTTTTCCTAACTTTGTAACATGAATCCATAAAGGCTTATCAGTTTCTACATATGGCTCTTTTGAACCTTCACCTAATCCTCTCTCGCTAGCAGGAGAGCTCATTTTGCTAACAAACCCATCATACATATGAATATATCAAATTAAATTGATATGCAGTAAAATCAAAATATCCCAATAATAAGACAACATGAATACAACAATATACCCCGGAACAAAATTTTATTGTAAGAGTAATTTTGAAGTTCTGCTTGTTTTTAAAGTTCATAAATTATTTGTATGGGAAGATACCGAGTGGTACCGAGCATGTACCTAGTGGTATCGAGCATGCACCTAGCGGTACCGAGCATGTACCTAGCGGTACCGAGCATGTACCAAGTGGTACCGAGCATATATTGAGCGGTACCGAGCATGTACCAAGCGGTACTGAGCATATATTGAGCAGTACCGAGCATGTATTGAGCGGTACCGAGCATGTACTGAGCGGCACCGAGCATGTACTGAGCGGTATCGAGCATGTACTGAGCGGTATCGAGCATGTACCTAGCGATACTGAGCATGTACCTAGGGCTTCTCGTTCGCAGAAAAAGGCTAAATAGAACGGACGATTTTATCATTTAATTACCGAACACTCATGTCCGACTTGCATATCTGATTTTAATTTTAATTTTTTAAATTGCGACATTCCAATGCCGTGTCGGACACGTGTCCATGCCGTGTCTGACGCGTGTCCGTGTCCGACACTGCATACCCTGTTTAAGCGGAGTGTCGGTGCATCCTAGGTCTTTTTGCATTCACACCCCACAAAAAAAAGTTATTGAAAGAAAAAATGACCACATTCTTGCCTCCACCCATGCACTTCTATTCCATCAGAATGTACACAAATCGTAATGTGGGGAAGCCCTTTTAACTGTCACATATCTTATAAACTGACTACATTAAAAAACTTTCGATCTATAAATATCAATGAATATTCTATCTGCTTTTTACCCTGAATTTCAAACCCATAACAACCCCAAACACAGATTCTTTTGGTGCACTGCCTATGCTCACATTTTTAACCAAACTAGAGGAAAATTGGATATCCACGAGCCCTCAAATGTTGCTTTGTCAAATATTCATCCAACCAAAGAGGTTAAAAGTGTTATCACCCCCCACAATGAAAACCCTTGTATTTGTTGACGTTACTTTTGATGAACAAAAATCTTATTTCACCAAACCTCATCTTTATGAGGAGATTAAAATTGAGAAAGATGAGGAAAGTAAGCTTGCTCCTCTTGACCTTCTAGCTCCACCTAAATCTGAAATCAAAGTTTGAGAAACTAAGAACAAAGCTATTATGGATAACAAGAGATTTGAAAAACTATATGCTAGGCATACAAATCGAAACTATGCTTCAGAGTAGATCCAAGAATCTGAACCGTCTCCTGAAATTGAGGTAAATAGAAGTTCACCAAAAAAAATCTCCTGTGTACCCCATAACCAACTTTGTATCATTCCATAACTTCTGACTTCCACACAAAAAATTTTCGTTCATACTAAATGATATTCTTATTGCTAATAAAATTTATGATATTTTATCTAATTTGCAATTAAAGATGAAATGCAGGCCCTAGAGAAAAATAATACCTAGTTGATCACTGACTTGCCAGTAGGAAAAAGTCTAGTTGGTTGCAAATGGATGTTCTCTATCAAATATAAGGCTGATGCTACACTAGAAAGATATAAGGAAAGACTGATAGCGAAAGGGTACACTTAAACATACATCATTGACTACTAGGAAATTTTTGCTCCTATGGCCCAGATGAACACTGTAAGAATCCTGCTCTCACTAGCAGCTAATTATAACTAACATCTGGAACAATTGGATGTAAAAATGTATTCCTATACATGAACTTAGAGGAATAAATATTTATGGAGATTTCACCGTGATTCAAGGAAAAATCTTATAGTGACAAAGTGTTTAGGTTAGAAAAGACTTTATATGGACTAAAGCAGCCACTAAGAGCTTGGTTTAAAAGATTCTCAAAAGTAATGCTTCTTAATGGATAGCGACATAGCCAAGGGGCCACACATTATTCTTCAAGCACTCAAACTCAGAGGTAGAACAGTTTTATTAGTTTATGTGGATGATATCATGATGCAAGCAAAAAAATTAGAAAAACTCTAATTTTTTGCAAACAAGAGACATAACCTTCATAGGAAATAGAAGTTACATAGAATACTAAAAATTAGACAAAATAGATAAATTACAACTTTTATAAAAGAAAATGGACTCTTACAAACTTTGACACTTACAAATGCAAACATAAACAACACCTAAAGAAGCTTTGTCAATCGTTGAGAAGAAGGATACAAGTGGTGTTGAACTTACGGATAGAAGTAGATTTGAAGCTAAGACAAAATGGTGGAGAAGCTCGCAAGCTTTCCTAGAAGAAGAGGAAGAGGTGAAACAAGCTCTCAAGCTTTTCCACGACAAAACCCGCAGGTTTAGGCTCCAAAAATTACATCATAACACTCTTTTGTTAAGACAAAACACCTAATATTTATAGGTGAGAAAGGGGAGCCAAACAACCAACATCAACCTCCAACCGAACCAATCATGTAAGGGGAAGAGGAAGGGAAACAATTATCACAAACAACTCCAAAAAATCACCACATGAACCGGGTAGGAGAAGCCACGGGAACACAGCCAGGGAGGGACCCGAAGAGCCAACATAGAAACCGGGCTGAAGAAGTCACGGGAAAGCAACCAGAGGGAAAACCGAAAAGGCAACCAGCACTCAGCATTAATTCACGGGAACTACACAATGAAGAAATTGAGGAGACATTAGAAGGGGAAGAAATAAGCTCCACTTAATGAGCTAAAACAGCAGCTCAAACATTAATTTGAATAAAACAAAGCATTTCCCAAAAAACACAGCTCAAAACAAAGCAGCCAAGCCCAACCCGAGAGCAACCAGTAGCCCAAAGACCAAAGCAAATTTTTGAATCTCCTTTGCCTACATCATATAATCTTAACTAGAAATGATGAAAAGGAGAATGTGATTCTAAGGAAATGTATTGCCTAGGAATTTGAGATCAAAGAAGGCTAGAGGAGTGGCATTTACACCATTGCGAGGAGCTAAAGGATGGTGAAGGCATCTCTTCCATGTAGGAGGGTAGGAGGGAGGCGTCCCTGCCGTGTTGGAAAGCAAGGAGTTTAGGCTTTTTGGGAGAGAGCTTGTAAAGGTCATTCGTAACCTGGGAACGTAGAAGAGCATCTTTATCTTGTTGAGGGCAAATTAAATGTTTGCTAGTGAAATTCCCAAGTAGGAGGAATTTGGGGAGTGGACTTAGGTCAAGTTGACCGAATCATTATGAAAATCTTGGTTTGCATTTATTTTACTTTCCTGCATTTTTATTTCTTATAGTTTTTATATTGCATAGATCAGTTATTTAAAAAATTATTATGATTGCACCTATGGAAACATTATAAAAATAAATCTTCATAATATTTTTCTACATAATATAAATATTTTTCTTTAATTCTTTCTTTTAAATTTCTTTTTAAGTAATTGCAATTGCTCTAAAAAAATAGTACTTATCTAAAATTTTATTATTATTTTCAAATATAAAAAAAATATTTTTCATTATTCTAAAAAATATTTTTAGTACTTCAAATCATTAAAGATATGTATGCAGGAGCTGTTACTTGTGTTCAAACACAAGGTGGTTTGACCAAGTATTTTCCTATTTCGGTTGGATTACATCAAAGATCGTCCTTAAGCCCATATCTTTTTGTTTTAGTCATGGATGTTCTCACTAGACATTTGCAAGAGGATGTACCTTGGTTTATGCTTTTTGTTGATGATATTCTTCTTGTTGATAAAACTAGAGAAATTTGAAGGTAAACTTGAATTATGGAGGTCAACCATAGAGCTAAAGGTTTTCGCTTGAGTAGATCTAAAATTGAATATATGGAGTATAATTTTAGTAGTAATAGGCCTAGTGAGTGGATTGTGACTTTGGGCGATCAAGACATTAATAAGAGTACACATTTTAGATATATCAGATCTATTATTTAGAGTGATGGTGAAATAGATGGGGATATTATCAGTAGAATTCAAGTTGGATTGTTGAAATGGAGGAATGCATCAGGCTTGTGATAGGAAATACTTGAGTTTGCAAGTAATTCTATCATATTTACTTGAGTTCGCAAGCAACCCTAGCAATAATTGGTTCAAAACAGCGAGAAAAACAAGATAAACTGGATAAATCAAACCTGAAAAGATAAGATTGCAGTAGTGGAAACAAAACAAAGCAAAACTCAAAGCAAGATACAATGGATCCTCAATTCGAGAGGAGGATCGTCTCTCTCAATTCTCTAAACAAAAGAGTCTAGAGCACAAGTTGCCAAGAAACCCAAATTCTAATCGATCAAAACATAATCCCCCCTAATCCTCTCATGCTCTTTAATACAAAAGCTTTCCTAATCTAATTTCCCTCCCAAGCCCTAGCCGCCCCCTCCTTTTCAATTTAAATTCAAGTAGACAAGTGGGGCCCACCCTTTGGGCGGACAAAACCAAGGGAAGCAGACTGTTTTCGCCTCCTGTAGAAAAGCTGAGTGGGCCCTTGGGCCGGCTGGGCCAGTTTAGGGTGAACCGGCCTAATAGCTTGTTTTTTTGAAGAGCAACAATAATTATTGCATTAGCTAAAAAAAGAAACTCAAATACATCCTAGGGACTAATCCCGACTAGTTCCTCCTTTAACAAATTAATAAGATGAACCTTATTAAGGCTAATATCTTCCCAAATGAATCACTAAAGCTAGCATAGTTAGCATAAAGATCCGCTAACTTATTGCTATTCCTATCAACACAATTGAAAATAACATTATTGAACTCTTTTAGAAAAATAAAATTTTCCATCACTTGACCTCCTTTTCTGAAAGCTTGTCGAAGAAACTGAATAACATTTGAATTATCACCTTCAATGATAATCCCCTTGTACTGCACCATCCAATCTTGGACAACCTCTTGTAACAAATGAATTGATGAGAGCTCCAACTGGGAGATATACCAATGAACGCACTTTTTCCCAAAAACCATCAGGAATTTACCGTGGTTATCTCGGAATACTCCTCCAATACCAGCCTTGTAAAAAGTAAGTAATGAGGCATCTACATTCACTTTGATCCAGTTGGTTGGAGGAGGGTGCCAACGATTTAATAGTCTAGACGACTGATTAACACCCCAGTGGGCCAAGCTTATATTGTCATAAGAAGAAGAAAACGAAGACCAAGATACAGCTTGAACATCGATCAACTTAGAACTTTCTATATGACCTTCATGTATGAATTTATTCCTTGATTTCCCTGATAAATAAGCAGAATTACAGAACAGTTTAGCTAAGAAAATATTACGACTTGAGTTTCTGTTTAACCATTTACAGCAATCTTCAAAGTTTAGAAACGTTGGTATTTGAAATCCCCAACTGTTTATCAAACCAATAATTTCCATCAGCTTTCCACAAGTAGTTGTTACATGATCTATATCTTCCACCGCATTACATCCTCTTGGACATGCCAAATTCTCTTGCATCCTTTTGCAATACAGGAAATGATTTGTAGGAATCACATTGCTGTACAAACGCTATCAGAATACCTCCACTTTTGGCATCAATTTAAGTTTCTTAATCCATTTCCAGTAAGTCATGCTATATTGATTTTGCAAGACAGTTTCCATGACTAAATAGGATAAAGATTTTCTAGAATGCATATGAATGAGTTCTATTCCATCTTGCTCCAAATTCGGCATAATTTGAATTTGAGAAATTACATTCACAAGTTCATTTCCAAACAGATTATGAGATTTAGACAAATTCCATGTTCCGTCCAACATAAGCTTATCAACTGTCAGCTCTTCATTTCCTGAGATAGCCACAAATGTAGGCCACCTATTGATACATTTATCCCAAATCCATATATTATTGAAGACATTTATAGACCTGCCATCAGCAATATTCCATCTTACAATTATTTTAAGACATTTGGAGTCGTCATTAATGATCTTCGAGGCTGTAGAACTTCCCTTCCTAGATCCAGCTTCCACAAATCGAGCACCGTATTTAGGTTCAAGGACTTTATGGAGCAAAGAGTTTCTGTTTTGAAGAAATCTCCACGCCATCTTGGTCCTTAAATGACCCACTTTGCTAACACATGAGTGTAATCCATGTCCTCCCCATTCAATTGGTTTGCACAACACTTCCCAACCAACATAATGAAGACCCAATCTTCCATCCCATTTATTGAAAATAAAACTTATACATAACTTATCAATCATCTTTAGAACACTTTTGGGAATAAGAGAGTGTGTAGAGTGGAAATTCGGATAAGATAACAGAACTGTTTTTACCAAAGTGAACTTTCTTGCTAAAGATAAGAACTTACTTCCCAAAATATTCAACATCTTTAAAGCTTTGTCCACCATGCTTTGGAAATCGGATCCAACAAATCTTCTCAACACCACTTTAACTCCAAGATAATTGAACTCTTTCACTTCTTTGAACCCCATAATATGAGATATAGCCTTCTTCCTTCTCCTCTTAACAAATTTGCCAAACATAGTTACAGATTTATTCACATTTATCTTTTGCCCTGTCCACTTACAGAAATGTGATAGAATACCTTTGATGTCATTCACCATTTTAATGTTAGCTTCAAAAAAGATGATCATATCTTCAGCATACAATAAATGAGAGATTCTTGGACAATTATGACAATTACAAATACTAATGGAATTACCTCTTTGATAAAAAAACATTTGAAAGAAGTTGAGAGCAAAGAATGAAAAGGTAAGGTGATAAAGGACAACCTTGACTGAATCCACTTTTGTCGTTGATCCATGTAGAGGAATTATCATTAATTAACAAAGAGAACCTTGGATTCTCTACACATTCCATAATAAGTTTTGAAAAACATCAAGGAAATCGAAAGTACTCTAAAACCTTTCTCAAAGTAGCCCAACACATACAATCGTAAGTTTGTTTCATATCAATTTTGAAAGAGACTAATCCCTTGAAGCTTTAGAAAATCTGAATTTGTGGAACATTTCTTTAGCAACCAGCACATGTTATGACATCGATCTTCCTTTAAGAAATGCCGCTTGTTCATTTGAAATCAATTTTGGCAAAATAATTACCAACCTATTCAAAATCACCTTGGTCACCACCTTGTACACGGTTTTGCATAGGCTGATAGGTCTATAACTCGCTGGATTTAATAGGTTGAGTTCTTTCGGAATGAGTATAATCTGAGTTTCCTTCCATTCCATATTCATTTTACCCAATTCAAAGAACTGAAAAACTGCATTCTAGAGATTTGTCTTGACAATTTCCCGATAGGATTTGAGAAATGAGTAAGTTACTCCATCTAATCCTGGTGCAATGTTCCTAGCAGATTGAAAAACAACTCCCTCAACTTCATCCCAAGAAACTGGTCTATTCAGCCACATTCTATCGGAGTCATCCAGAGAATATAAAGGAGTTGGCCATCCTTCCAGAACACAACTTCTATCCTTCCATTTCCCATTGAAAAACCGTATAAAAATATCTTCAATCTGATTTTGGTCTTCCACCAATAATCCATTGTCATCCTGCACCTTGAATATCCCGTTAGAGTTTTTTCTAGCACTTGTAAAAGATTGAAAAAACTTAGAATTAGAGTCTTCATCCATCATCCATTTGACCTTATCACGTTGCCTTCACCAAGTGTTCAATCTAGCTAAAGTAGCATTTAATTTCGATATCTTCACCTTGAGCTGCCAACTCTCATCATCTGAAAGAAATCCCACATCTGATTCCTTCAATTGTAGTTCTAGAATCTCTTTTAAAAGACAATCTTTTAAGAGAGAAAAATTCTTCAACTTGGACTTAAAAAAAATAAAGATTTCAAAGCTCTTCTGCATTTTGTATTTAGAATTTTAGAGCAATTCCCCTTAACCTTCTTGCTCCAAACATTCTTTCTACATTTTGTATTCAGAATTTTAGAGCAATTCCCTTTAACCTTCTTGCTCCAAACATTCTTTATTATACCAAAAGATGCTGGAAAAGAAGCCCAAGCATCTTCAAATTTAATAATCCTCTTATTCACAGTTTCATCTCTATAAGATTCAATAACACCGAACAATGGTTCGAAGCTATTCTTACAAGATGCCTAACCACCAATCTATGATAGGAATTTATAGCAGCTGGATTCAAAAAACAACTATCCAATCTTTCCAGAATTCGAGCCCCACCAGTCTTGTTGTTACACCAAGTGAATCTGGGTCCAAAAAACCCAACTTCATGAAGATCATTGTTGATTACAAAGGATTTCATATCCTTTGACCCTTGAGAGAAAATAAACCGATTGCCACCTCTTTTATCTTCTTTAAATAATAAACAATTAAATCACCCCCTACAACCATAAGAACATCTTTAGATGAGAAAGCTTCCAAATCCCTCCACAACTCTCTCCTCTTGTAGACATCTTTACTTCCATATACAGCTGAAACCCTCCAAGAGTCTCTGTTAGCCAACTTGAGGTTTGCCAGTTACAACTTGATAAGACGCATTTAAAACAGAGAAGGAAACCATAGAAGATTTCCACAGTACAAGAATACCTCCAGACAAACCATCAGATGGAACATGATAGTAGTCCCAATCCACACCAATCAATGCATCAGCTTCCCTTCTATTCAATGAAGATAACTTGGTTTCTAATAAACCAACAAACAAAACTCCATGCTCCCTAACAAACTCTTTCAGATAGAGAGAAGCTTGCTTCTTCCTAGCTCCTCTACAGTTCCAAAATACTATCGAAGCCATTAATTATTGAAAGGGGAAGGAGTGCCCACCTTATCTTTCATCTCCCAATCCATCTTTCTATTCCTAAGAGAAGACTTTATAAGCCCCAATCCTCTAAGTTCTTTAGTAAGTTTCTTTTTAACACGAGGAATTCTCATCCTTCTTTTCAGATTCCAAATTCATACCACATACATCATCTGGAGAAGCTACATTTTCTTCTCCTTTATCAAGCAATAGAGAGATCACCACATTTTCCTTCTCCTGCAATATCTCACCTTCTTTTTCCAACTCGCTTAAGACATTAAACTTATTCAAGTTAGGAGGAATGTTAAGATTTTTAGAAACCACACCAGATTCCAAAACAGAAATCTGAGCCTGTTCTGGGCCATTGATCGAGGCTTCAGCAGCTGCCGTTGAGGGGGAAATTACAACTTCAACAGCACCAACTACCACAGTTTGCTCATCCACCACAGTTTGTTCATACATCACCATTGGTTTCTTCACCTCCACAACAGAAGGTTTGGGAACATCCATAACAGTTGATTCTTTGTCCATTCTCACTGTTTTCTTCATTATGTTGAGACTAGAATCACGCACCAATGGTCTCCAAGTACCATTATTGGCCTAACATCTTGTTGTGTGATAAAAAAGTCCCCCTCAAATTTAAGGGAAAATTCTATAAGCTGGTAGTGAGACCTGCAATTCTTTAAGGTGCTCATGTTATTATAAGCGTGCTATCAGAGCAAAGAAATTTAATGCATTAGCCTTTTGTATCTATTGCCTGTAAAGTGCAAGATCGTTGCAAAGTTCACACATTATGACAATTATCGTGTCACTTCATAGCATTGTGCACTTGGCCACAACACACAACAAAATTCAAGTTCATATTTCATGGTTCAATTCAACATCTATTGTAATAACTACGGCAAGAATGTCTGCTTCTGCTGATTGGTTCTCATAATCATTGACTCATTGCTCGTTGGTTCTGAGTCTCTCATGCTAGAGCTAGTTGCTGCTTGGTGGTTCTCCTCTTCACTCTTTATTGCCTGTGATTTTTCTTATATGCTTCTCGTTGGTTCTTACTATTGGCATTGCTAGCTTCATGCACACGTTCTTTTAGAGAATTCTTATCTGTGTATCCAACTACATGCTTCTCTATTCCTTGCCATCACAAGCTTTACATTTCTTCTACCTCTTGTTCTCTAAATGGCCTCTTAATTTCATTAATATTTTTATTATAATTATTCTATCATCTTTTCATTCTTTACACAATTTTCTTTTAAATAGTTGAAAATCAATCATTATATTTTCTATAAATTATTACGTGGTTTAATTTATATTTACTTCTAGTCAGTAAAAGCTGCTTTGGACATTGAAGCAAAAAAGAAACCATTGCAGATCGCCTTGCACCTTTGATGGGGACATCAGTTCGTGGAAGATTTATCAGAGGCGTGGTCGCGGATCTATGGCCACGATCGAGTCCTTGTACTTTTGAGTTATTTTCTTATTTTTGTATTTTTCTATTTTCAGTGTCATGTATTTGTTTTCCAGTTGTACCCTTTTAGTGGGAGATGTCGTATGGAAGCCTGGAGGGCAATTGTGTCTTTTATTTTCATGAGTCCCATGTAATTGGCTATTTATAGCCTCATGTTATTATTTTGAGGGTAATTAATGATTATTATGAAATTTTCCTACACTTGTGTTTGAGAGTGTTTGAGAGTTCTTGGAGAGAACTTTGGAGAGATCCCTAGGAGAGGGAGATTGGCGCAATACCCACCAACCTAGATAAGTCGGGTTCGTGGTTCCTTTCTTTTATCTCTTTTTCTTTCTTCCTTTCTCCTCCACCCCACCTAGCCGCCGGTTTCCCCACCTCACCCTAGCCCCCCTCCTCCTCTCAATCCCACGGTCCAACCCCTTACCCGAACCCCCAATGCCACCGGTCCCAATTCCCTAGCCGTCGGCCTCCATCCCCTCCCTCCATTGCTCCACCTTGCCAAATTGGGATTGACATCATTGGGGCTAATTTGAAATTCAAATTCAGCAATTAGAATTTTAAAATCTTTCCTAAGTTAGTCAATCTATTTTTGGAAAATTTCTAAACTTAAACTATTTGAAATTTAAATTCAAATAGGAGTTAAGTAATGCTTTCCTAAAATCCAAAATTTAAGTAAAGCAAGCTTGGACACTTGGCATTAAACCCCAAGCCCATGGATGCAGCCGACCTCCCCTCTCTCCTAGCCCATTAATGCTCCCCTATGATGCACCGACACGGCACTTAAAGAGGGTATGCAGTGTCGGACATGCGTCGGACACGAACTCGCGTCGAACATGGCATGGACACGTGTCCGACACGGCATTGGAGTGTCGTAATTTCAAAGATTAAAATTAAAATTTGACACGCGTCCAGTTATTAAATGAGGTATCGCTAGATACATGCTCGGTACCGCTAGATACATGCTCAATACCGCTCAGTACATGCTCGGTTCCGCTCAGTACATGCTCGGTACCGCTCAGTACATGCTCGGTACCGCTCAGTACATGCTCGGTACCGCTCAATATATGCTCGGTACCGCCAGTACATGCTCGGTACTGCTCAGTACATGCTCGGTACTGCTCAATATATGCTCGGTACCACTTGGTACATGCTCGGTACTGCTAGGTACATGCTCGGTACCGCTCAATATATGCTCGGTACCGCCAGTACATGCTCGGTACTGCTCAGTACATGCTCGGTACTGCTCAATATATGCTCGGTACCACTTGGTACATGCTCGGTACTGCTAGGTACATGCTCGGTACCGCTAGGTACATGCTCGGTACCGCTCAGTACCGCTAGGTACATGCTTGGTACCAGTAGGTACATCCTCGGTACTGCTAGGTACATGCTCGATACCACTTGGTATCTTCCCATACAAATAATTTACGAACTTTAAAAACAAGCAGAACTTCAAAATTACTCTTACAATAAAATTTTGTTCCGGAGGGGCAGAGCCCCCTTGGACCCCCGACATATCGGTATATTGTTGTATTCATGTTGTCTTATTATTGGGATATTTTGATTTCACTTCATATCAATTTAATTTGATGTATTCATATGTGTGATTGGTTTGTTAGCAAAATGAGCTCTGCTGTTGGCGGGGGTGGATTAGGTGAAGGTTCAAAAGAGATATCTGTCCACGCTGTGTCCGTGTCCTATATTTTTAAAAATTTTATATATTATATTAAAAAATTATTATGCTGTGTCCACGCCGCACCCGTGTCCTATATTTTTAAAAATTGCCGTCCCCTGTCCGTGTCGTGTCTTGTCCGTGTCGTCGTGTCCATGTCAGTGCATCATGGATGCTCCCTTAATTATTTCCTAAACTCAAGTCTTCCTTCAGGAAATAATTCCAAATCCTATTTCCCCCTTAGCCGAATTTTCCAAATCCCCTAATTCCTCAAATCATTTCCTAAATCAAATAATTGATTTAGGAAAATTAATTCCCCACCCCCATTGTCCAGCCGCCCCCTCTATCTAACCGCCTCTCTCTCTCAAATCTCTCTCTCCCTACACTTAATTCCTCCACCGGATTTGAAGGATTGGATTCTCCTCCTAGAATTTCAATCCTTGATTTTCTAAAATATGAAATTTCACTTCAGATTTTTGGAAAGGAACTCGTTCTTAGCCTCTTCTCGATTTTCCCTTGGAGAGAAACTTCTTTCTCTCCCGAAGAGCCAAGCGGGCAAATAATCCTTGGAGGACTTGCTAACAAGCACCTATGAATGGTGGATCCGGAAACTGAATACGGCTTAACCTTCGACGAGGACAACTTCACTGATATTCTTTAGGCAACCTTCTTCGACGTGAATACAAGGGTTGAAACCGTTGAGGACTACCTAGAGCGTATTCTGGACACCTTAGTGGAGGCAATCGACGAGCACTTTGAAGGCGTCGAGTGGAGGTTCTCCACCGTTCCTTGACGAGAGGTTCTCTTTTCCCCTTTCAATATATTTCTTTAATCTAATTCTCTCTTGTGCTTGATTGTAGTCATGAAGGATGACTCTCTTTGCTACTGCTAAGCTTAGTAAACGTAGGGTTTTGAGCGTGCCTTTATGCTTACTAATTTTCATTGTTAGATTAGGGATTGTATTGACACTACTACTTCGGCATCAAGTGATTTACTAATTGATTTTGAAAGTTTTTCCAACTCTCTGGTTATGTAATTTAGCCTAAGCGGGTGTGACCCCTTTCTTGCTTTGTTCATTATTTTAGAATGCTAATGGTTTTTTCTTTATTATTCTAATCAAGAGTTGTGCAAATCTTACATGACATTGAATTCGTACGTAGTCTTGCATCATCTGGTATCAGAGCATGGTTTGCTCTTGCATGTTTTAGGATTCCTGATAGTTTCCTTTTCTGCATTTTAATCTTTGCTCAGTGTCATTTAGAAAACTGCTAGGTTGCTGTCATGTTAGTTTTTACTATCATTTTGCATCATATCATTGTATTTTACTCATATTAATTGCTGCCCGTTACATCCTAGTCTTGTTAGGTGTCCTGTAGTAATTTCCAATGGACCCGGAACAACTAGGTAGGACCTTAGACTTGTTGTTAGGACAAATGAACAACATTAGCCCGTAACTTAAAGAAAACCAAGCGGATCTCGCTGAGCTTCGTAGGAACACCACTGAGAGATTTGATACACTTGAGTGAGTTAGAGACCACCCTACTCCCTACAACCCATCTAGACCACCTTCTATGTATGGGGATGAAACCTACCCAGGTGAGAGGCAGCATTGTGCCAATCATTGAGCTCTGTATCACAGACATGACCCATGTCATGATCCAGATTTGGATGAGAGGCAACATTGTGCCAATCATCGAGCACCTTACTATGGACATGACCCAAGTCATGATCCTGATGCACCTCTTATGAAAAATATTTAGGTTGATGTTTCTACCTTTGATGGCACACTCGATCCCCAGTTCTTCCTGGACTGGGTCAAATGTATGGACAGTTTCTTTAAGTGGTATGACATATCTGTGGCTAGGAAGGTCAGCTTTGCGGAGATGAAGCTCATGGGTAGGGCGAGTCAGTTCTGGGCCAACTTAGAAGTCTTAGAGAAGCTAGGAATGATTACCCCATTGTTGATTGACCATCTATGAAGCGGGAACTCAAGCAAAAGTACTTGCATTCGTCATAATTCCCCCGACTATTGGACAGGTTGAATAGGCTGACTCAAGAAAACAAACCAGTGAAGGAGTACATTGCCTCTTTTGATGACTTATTGATTCGTTGCAAAGGGGAGACCTCTATCACCCCCGCGCAGATCTTATCTATGTTTCGTACCGGGTTGCGAGAGGATCTTCACAATGAGTTGTTTGCCCGGAACGTCACTACATTGGAGAATGCCTACAGCTTAGTGCTTGATCTAGAGGATACTCGTTCACAGCACTCGAGTTGTTCGCATGACTCTAGACCCTCTTACAAATCAGCTGGTAGTTCTACCCCATACACTTCTACTACCCGACCCTCTCCTGGGAACACAACCCGTCCACCCCCGGGTCCCACTGCACCTAGATCTGACTTTAGAAACAAACCTACCACCCCGGATACCCCTCAGTCTAGTCCCGAGACCAAGTGCTTTCGATGCTAGGGGTATGGGCATATCTCTTCTGATGTAGGCAAGGGGGGGGGGGGGGGAGGTCAAATCAAACACAAAAAAATTGGTTTTGACTTCCCTTGAGCTTACTAGCGCAATAAATTTTGAGCTGAAATTTAGCTCGTTATGAGCCGGTTTTTAGTTCATTTATTGAACTAAAGGTTAGCTCATTATTAGCTAGGTTTTAGTTTATTTATTATCTTATTTATGTAGCTTTTTATTTATAGTTTTATCTTTTAAAATTCTGAGTTTGTCCTTTGGGTTTCCAAAATGGCTTTTGGATTTCCTATGTTGGTTGTTTTCCGTGTTGGGTGGCCTTTCCCGTGCCTTGGTGCTTCGGTTTTGTGCGGGCCTCCTTGGTTGTTCCGGCTGCATCTTCGTGTTTCGCCTTGGCTGTTTTCCCGTGGCTGATGGGGGGCTTTTCCGTGACTTTGGTGCTTCGTTTCCTGGAGTTGACTGTTGGCTTTTCATTTTCCCTATTTAAATAAGCTTTTAAATTAATGAGGGGCTGTTTGTATTCCCGTCTCATGCCTATTATAGAGTTGTTTTGGGATGTTTTAAATATGTTATATGAATGATTTTTGGAAGCCAAAACCTGCGGGTTTCTTCGTGGAAAAGCTTGCGAGCTTGTTCCATTCTCCTTCTCCTCTATGAAAGTTTGCGAGCTTCTCCTCTTTCTTCTCGGCTTCTAACCTCTTTCGTCTCTCCGCAAGTATCCACTCCATTGTATCCTTCGTCTATTGGAAAGCAAGTTTAGGTGTTTTATTTGAGTCATTTGTAAGAGTCAAGTTTGTAAGTGTCTTTTATATTATATAAGTTTGTCAAAGTTTGTAAGTCATCTTTTAATATTAAAAAGTGTCTTTTTGGGTATTTTTGTGTATTTCTTTTATATAGGAAGTAACTTATTTTGTAATATAAAATTTGGGACCCTTACCAAATTTTTGATTATACCAATTTGGTATCAGAGCAAGTTAGGAAGTCTTAGGTTTTAAGTTGGTTTGTCAAGTCAAGTCTTGTTGTGTGAGTCTTGTGAGTCTAAGTTTAGGTTGAGTCTTTATTTGAGTCAAGTTTATTGTTGAGTCTTTCTTTTAAAAATGAAAAAAAAGACAAAATGATCGAAGAAAACAAGCTAGATGAAATTGAAGATCCTTTTTCAATGGATAGATGGATTCCATCGGAATCATCAAATCCTCTGTTGTATGAACTGTACAAACTTCAATCATGGATGCACTTGTGTACAGAAAGGTACATGAAGAAAAAACAGTGTTTACAAGATGAATTTCTGAAAGAACGAGAAAAGATTTTGAAGAAATATGAAGAAAAAGATTAAAGAGTTGGATGCACCGTGTTCACCTCAACGGAAGAAAAAAAAAGCTAACTCATATGGAGATGAGTTCTCAAGAAGGGGAGTTTGATGTAGGCAAAGGGAGGGTCAAATCAAATCCAAAAAAAAATGGTTTTGACTTCCCTTGACCTAACTAGCTCAATAAATTTTGAGCTGAAAGTTAGCTCATTATGAGCCGGTTTTTAGTTCATTTATTGAACTAAAGGTTAGCTCATTATTAGTTAGGTTTTAGTTTATTTATTATCTTATTTATATAGCTTTTTATTTATAGTTTTAGCTTTTAAAATTCTGAGTTTGTCCCTTGGATTTCCAAAATGGCTTTTGGATTTCCTATGTTGGCTGTTTTTCGTGCTTGGGCTCCTTGGTTTTCCCGGTTGGCTGCTGGTTTTCCGTGCTGGGTGGCCTTTCCCATGCCTTGGTGCTTCGATTCCGTATGGGCCTCCTTGGCTTTTGCGGCTGCCTCTTCAGGTTTTGCCTGGGCTATTTTCCCGTGGCTGATGGGGGGCTTTTTCGTTGCTTTGGTGCTTCGTTTCCTGGAGTTGACTGTTGACTTTTCATTTCCCTATTTAAATAAGCTTTTAAATTAATGAGGGGCTATTTGTATTCCCATCTCATGCCTATATATAGAGTTGTTTTGAGATGTTTTAAATATGTTATGTGAATGATTTTTGGAAGCCAAAACCTGCGGGTTTCTTCGTGGAAAAGCTTGCGAGCTTGTTCCATTCTCCTTCTCCTCTAGGAAAGCTTGCGAGCTTCTCCTCTTTCTTCTCGGCTTCTAACTTCTTTTGTCTCTCCGCAAGTATCCACTCCATTGTATCCTTCGCTCCTGGAAAGCAAGTTTAGGTGTTTTATTTGAGTCATTTGTAAGAGTCAAGTTTGTAATTGTCTTTTATATTATATAAGTTTTTCAAAGTTTGTAAGTCATCTTTTAATATTAAAAAGTGTATTTTTGGGTATTTTTGTGTATTTCTTTTATATAAGAAGTAACTTATTTTGTGATAAAAAATTTGGGTCCCTTCCCAAATTTTTGATTACACCATCTTCTCAGTGCTCCAGCCCTTATAAAGTCTCGATCATTGAGGAGATTACTGAGGAAGATCTCTAGCCCGAGGTTGATCAGATCCACCAAGTCGAGGAAGAAGGCAAATACTTCGAGGATGACAACATTGCGGTCCTCCATTGCCTTCAGAAATTGGATACCTCTCTCATTTGCGTGGTGAGATGCGCGCTATCCCGCCCGACACCCACGGATGACTGGCGTAAGACCTCAATTTTCCACACCTACACCAAGATCAAAGATAAGAACTGCAAAGTCATCGTGGATAGCGGTAGCTGTATAAATGCTATTTCCTCCAGCATGGTATCCCAGTTAGGTCTGTCTGCCGTTCCTCACCCCAACCCATATAAGGTAGCGTGGGTCAACTCCACTGCCTTGGAGTTGAAAGAGCGAAGCCACGTACCCATCTCCTTTGCCACCTATAAGGAGAATGTCTGGTGCGATGTGTTGATGATAAATGTTGGACAAATCTTGTTAGGTCGTCCCTGGATCTACGATAACGATGTTCATATTTTTGGGCATTCAAACACCTGCGTGTTCGAACATGCGGGCAAAAAGATTAAGCTTTTGCCATCGCAGCCCCGGGTGACGGATGACATGAAATCTAACCCAATCAAATCTAAGAAAGGAGTGAACCTTGTCACCGCCAAGGTTCTAACTGCTGAGATTGCTGAAGGCCCCCCTCTTTACGCCTTAGTAGGCCGTGAGATTCCCACCGAATTTGACGATCCCATTCCTCAGGAAGTGCAGCCTATTTTGGGGCAGTATGCTGATGTCTTTCCCGGTGATCTTCCAGATTAGTTACCACTACTTAGAGATATTCAGCATGCCATACACTTCGTCCCTGGAGCCTCCCTCCCGAACCTGCCACACTATCGCATGAACCCCCCCGGAACATGCTGAGCTTAAGAAGCAGGTTGACGAGTTACTGTAGCGAGGTTTCATTAAGGAGAGTCTTAGTCCCTGCGCGGTGTCGGCCCTTCTCAGCCCGAAGAAGGACGAAGCGTGGAAAATGTGTGTTGATAGCCGTGCTATTAACAAGATCACTGTCAAATATCGATTCGCTATTCCGTGGCTTGATGATATGCTCGATATTATGACGGGTGCCACACTATTCTCCAAAATTGACAAAAAGTGGGTACCACCAGATCCGGATTCGACACGGAGATGAGTAGAAAACTGCCTTTAAGATTTAGGATAGTCTCTACGGGTGGTTAGTCATGCCTTTTGGGCTAAGTAATGCCCCTAGTACCATTATGAGGATCATGACTTAAGTGCTGCGTCCGTTTATGGGAAAGTTTGTCGTCGTCTACTTTGACGCATTCTTATCTACAGTTAGTCAATTAATTAGCACTTAGACCACTTAAGGCAAGTTTGTGAGGTCTTAAGGAAGGAGGAACAGTATGCCAATCCTAAGAAATGCACCTTCCTTGTAGATCGCGTCATTTTTTGGACTTTATCGTTTTAGCCCAAGGGGTTTCCGCAAACTCTGAGAAGGTGAGGGCCATTGTGGAGTGGCCTATCCCTCAGAACATCTGGGAAGTCCGCAGCTTTCACGGATTAGCCACATTCTATAAGAGATTCATTCGGAACTTTAGCACAATCGTATCTCCTATCATTGATTTCCTAAAGAAGGGTGATTTCCACTGGACCCCTGCCGCCACCATAGCTTTTGATAAGATCAAGCAGAAAAGGGTGGAAGCCCTAGTGATAAGACTTCTTGATTTCTCCAAAGTCTTCGAAGTGACTTGCGACGCTTCAGGGGTCGGAATTGGAGGAGTCCTCTCCCAGGAAGGTCACCCAGTAGCTTACTTCAGTGAAAAGCTTAATGATATTTGGCAGCGATATTTCACATATGACAAAGAGTTTTACACTGTGATCCAATCTCTTCGTTATTTGCGACACTACATGCTCCCACAAGAGTTCGTCATCTTCTCGGATCACGAAGCTCTGCGTTACATCAACTCCCAAAAGAAGTTAAATGCACGCCATGAACTTTGGGTTGAGTTCCTTCAGGAGTATACGTACACCCTTAAACATAAGGCGGGAGTTGAAAACAAAGTTGCCGATGCTCTTAGTCGTCGTATGATGACTACTACTGAGATGAGAGTAGAAGTCATGGGATTTGACCAAATAAAAAGGGATTATTTGGAATGCCCCGACTTCAAGGAGACTTACATTCTCTTATCCACAGGCAGCACGCGCATTGTGGACGATTTCTTATTGGAGGATGGTTATCTCTTCAAAGCCCAGAGTCTTTGTATTCCGAGCACCTCCCTTAGGTAATTTTTGGTCTGGGAACTCCACGCCGGAGGCCTCGCTTGGCACTTCGGACAGGACAAGACTATCGAATCCGTGGAGTATCATTTCTTTTGGCCCAGCCTAAAGAGAGATGTTGGTCGGTTGGTCAGTCGGTGTCACACTTGCCAACTGGCCAAGCAACGTAAGCAAAACACGGGTCTTTACACTGCCCTACCTGTACCCAGTTGTCCTTGGCAGGATGTTAGTATGGACTTTATATTAGGCCTGCCCAAGACACTTCGTAGGCACGATGCCATTTTTGTGGTAGTTGACAGGTTTTCCAAAATGGCACATTTCATTCCTTGCTCCAAAACATTCGATGCCTCTCACATTGCAAAATTTTACTTTAATGAGGTCGTCCGTTTACATGGTTTACCCAAAACCATTGTATTGGATAGAGTTGTGAAGTTCACCAACTGCTTTTGGAAAACCCTGGGATAAAAATGGGCACCAAATTACAATTTTCCACTGCCTTTCACCCACAGACTGATGGTCAGACCGAGGTAGTTACTTACGAGAGCTCCAGAGATACTCGACGGAGTCGAGTTTTCTCCCACCCCGGGAGAATGATGGTGACATCAGTTCGTGGAAGGTTTATCAGAGGCGTGATCGCCGATCTACGACCACGATCGAGTCCTTGTACTTTTGAGTTATTTTCTTATTTATGTATTTTTTTATTTTCAGTGTCATGTATTTGTTTTCCAGTTGTACCCTTTTAGTGGGAGATGTCGTATGTAAGCTCAGAGGGAAATTGTGTTTTTTATTTTCACGAGTCCCATGTACTTGGCTATTTATAGCATCATGTTTTTATTTTGAAGGTAATGAATGATTATTATAAAATTTTCCTACACTTGTGTTTGAGAGTGTTTCAGAGTTCTTGGAGAGAACTTTGGAGAGATCCCTAGGAGAGGGAGATTGGCGCAATACCCACCAACCTAGATAAGTCTGGTTAATGGTTCCTTTCTTGTATCTCTTTTTCTTTCTTCCTTTCTCCTCCACCCTACCTAGCCGCCGGTTTCCCCACTTCACCCGAGCCCCCCTCCTCTCAATCCCACAGTCCAACCCCTTACCTGAACCCCCAATGCCGCCGGTCCCAATTCCCTAGTCGCCGGCTGGACCCTTTCCATCCCCTCCCTCCATTGCTCCACCTTGCCAAATTGGGATTGACATCATTGGGGTTGATTTGAAATTCAAATTCAAGCAATTAGAATTTTAAAATCTTTCCTAAGTTAGTCAATCTATTTTTGAAAAGTTTCTAAACTTAAACTATTTGAAATTTAAATTCAAATAGGAATTAAGTAATGCTTTCTTAAAATCCAAATTTTAATTTAAGCAAGCTTGGACACTTGGCATTATGGATGCTGCTGGCCTCCCCTCTCTCCTAGCCCATTAATGCTCCGTTAATTATTTCTTAAACTCAAGTCTTCCTTTAGGAAATAATTCCAAATCCTATTTCCCCCTTCTTGGCCGAATTTTCCAAATCCCCTAATTCCTCAAATCATTTCCTAAATCAAATAATTGATTTAGGAAAATTAATTCCCCACCCCCCATCATCCCGCCGCCCCCTCTCTATCTAATCGCCTCTCTCTCTCAAATCTCTCTCTCTCCCTACACTTAATTCCTCCACCGGATTTGAAGGATTGGATTCTCCTCCTAGAATTTCAATCCTTGATTTTCTAAAATATGAAATTTCACTTCAGATTTTTGGAAAGTAACTCGTTCTTAGCCTCTTCTCGATTTTCCCTTGGAGAGAAACTTCTTTCTCTCCCAAAGAGTCAAGAGGGCAAATAATCCTTGGAGGACTTGCTATCTAGCACCTATGAATGGAGGATCCGGAAACTGAATACGGCTTAACCTTCAACGAGGATGGCTTCACTGATATTCTCCAGTCAACCTTCTTCGACGTGAATACAAGGGTTGATCATACTGTCGAGGACTACCTAGAGCACATTCTGGACACTTTAGTGGAGGCAATCGACGAGCACTTTGAAGGCGTTGAGTGGAGGATCTCCACCGCTCCTTGACGAGAGGTTCTCTTTTCCCCTTTCAATATATTTCTTTAATCTAACTCTCTTGTGCTTGATTGTAGTTATGAAGGACGACTCCCCCTGCTATTGCTAAGCTTAGTAAACATAGGATTTTGAGCGTGCCTTTATGCTTACTAATTTTCATTGTTAGATTAGGGATTGTATTGACACTACTACTTCGGCATCAAGTGATTTACTAATTGATTTTGAAAGTTTTTCCAACTCTCTGGTTATGTAATTTAGCTTAAGCGGGTGTGACCCCTTTCTTGTTTTATTCGTTGTTTTAGAATGCTAATGATTTCTTCTTTGTTATTCTAATCAAGAGTTGTGCAAATCTTTACATGACATTGCATTCGTACGTAGTTCTGCATCAACCTTGTTCTTTGAAAACAATTCCCGAAATTAGATCACCCGTATGTATAGGTCTTCACTTGATGAAATGTGCTTGATTTAATTTATGGCTCAGTTTTCATGATCAAGATAGATTTAAAAAATTAATATCACTATATAATTAGGTATTAGTGAAAATTTTCTTTTAAAGCACTTGATTTCTTGAATGAATGGTTAATCATGCATTTTGGTTTTTTAATGCTCCTATTATATTTTGTGAAATTGATAAATAATGTTTTAAGATTATTCATAGTAATTTTTTTGTTGTTTATTTTGGTGAGATTAGACATTTGATGTACTTGAGACTTATTTTGACTACTTCAAGATCTGAAAAACTGCTTATATTGTTTAAGGAGTAATTTATCATATAAAATGTATTTTGTTTTTGTTTTATCCGATATTCTAATGAGCTTCAACTTAATTCTGAAAAATCAAAGCAATAATTGATTGATCTACATATATTCGTTTTTTTTTATTGTTAGAAGTTTTATTGGATCGACCACTTTTTTTATGATATTCATTAAAATATTCAGTATCATTATAGCTTCTATCATTGACATATTGAAAAGGAACTTCAACTGCAAATGCTAATAAATATTTTGCTCAAAGAAAAGTTTTAATTATATCATCTAAGTTTTTGAGGTTACTTATGATGCTTTGGCATACGTATATGTTGTGTTTTTATTTAGGAAAATCATTCAATTATGCTATTTAGTGAAAAATTTAACGAGGCTTCACCATTTTATGCTACTTATCACATAAAACTTTATGTTATTATTCGATCTTTAAAACATTGGAGACAGTTTGTTACATAATGAATTTATGTTGAAGTTTAATTATGATGCATTTGAAATAAAAAAATGTATTCTTATTTAAACTTCAATTGGAACGAACTTGGGAAATAGAGTAGTACCTTTGACCATAGGATGAATTTCTGGTCACATAGCTTCTTAATGACATTGATCCCCAAAAACTTGAAAAGTCATTGAAAGTTAAGTGAACTTGAGTAACAATTTTGTATTAAATACAAAACTAGGGCATAAGTTCAGGCTTTTAACGTGATTTTATTTTAGTATTAAATAAGCTTCCAAAGCTTTTTGATACCTAAACTTAACACTAGAAGATTTGGACCCAAGCTTAACTTTAATTTAGCACCAGTACATAGGTTATATTTGAGACACATGCTTAACCCAAATAAATTTGTGCTGTTAAAATAACTCGATGCCATGATAGCAAATTAACTGTAATTAACGAATATCTGAAGCAATTTCAAACTAGACGGCTTAAATGAACTTTTCTGCATTGCCATGATAAAAAGCGAACACCAACTGCGTTCAATGAACACGTTGAATATTTTTCCCCTTTTTGTCTTCGATAGATTTTATAGCTTGTTTGTTAACTAGGGGTTTCAAGTTATCAGTAGCAAGAAAATGGTTATTAAAATAGCAGAAAAGAGAGCTTTTAATCTGTTTGATGTTTTGTAGCGACAAGCTGCAAATAATATCGTATGGTTTAGTATTGTTGCTGATAACATATTGGGGTACTATTTAAGTTGTATATACAAGTGTTCTTGGATTTTGCTTTCTGAACATACTTTAATTTTTCTTGAAAAAGGTTTCAGGAATTATGTATTCACGAACAATCATTTGTATTAAAGCATTTAGAACTTGATATTAGTAGTAGAATCTTACCCTACAAGTTATATTATCATTTCTGTAAAAATGTTTTTCATTTCCTTGCAATCAATAGGTAGCTCCAGATGTTGACATTGATGAAGTAGCTCGCAGAACAGAAGGTTACAGTGGTGATGATCTGACTAATGTATGCCGGGATGCTTCTCTAAATGGTATGAGGAGGAAAATTGCAGGAAAGACAAGGGATGAGATTAAGAACATGTCCAAGGATGAAATCTCTAAGGATCCTGTGGCCATGTGTGATTTTGACGAAGCCCTTACCAAGGTTCAGAGAAGTGTATCTGCTGTTGATATTGAGCGACATGAGAAATGGTTTTCTGAGTTTGGCTCGGCATGATAATCAGATTAAAATGACTAACTTTGTTCATATATTCACGATCTTGTCAAAGATCTGCATTGCAACTTTTAGTTAAACCATGTTTCTTTTTTTCCTTACTGGAATGCTTGTGAAGCAGCCCTGTGGCAGTACATCCTTGCATCAGTTGTGAGCATGATTCTGTACATGGATCAACATGTAAGGGCTTCTTAAAGAGCAAAGAACATAAACTGTTTGATCGGCATATAGGTTTGGCAGAATTTGTAAAGACCAACAAGTGTTCATTTTGTTTTTAATTACGTTAGATGATGAAGAAAAAGCTGGTTTTAGTTATGATTTAATGTGATTTTTTTAGCTACTCAACGATTTTGGATGTAATTCTAATAGAGCAAACGGTATTGGGTTGGAGAATTCATTTTCTTCTCTTGGGAAACTATTCGGAATTTCTGCATTGACGGCAACTATTCATTTGCTTTTTTTTTTTTTTTAAATATCTTCTAGATTTGAAATGCCATTTCTGAAGTATTGGTTGCCTACTCTCAATTAATATTTGTTGCTGTGCATTTGCGTTACGTATCAACATGAAACGCCTCATATTTCATTTATGCATTGAAGAATAATGCTTTACTATCCAAATAATTGTACAAAATCAAGTTCTTTGAACCTTCTAGGCAGTCGTTTTATTAATACATGTATACTCGTATGTCTTCGTAGGTATTTTGTAGGTAATTTGGCACATGTTAGGAACTCATACTTTGAGAGGCTTATTAGATAAACTAGCCCGGATGATGCCCGATGCTCTTCCCAAAGAATTAACAAGCTAATTGCTCGAGCTTACTAATCAGCTTACCCAACTTAGGGTGGACTAGGGCTTACATGCTAAGTCAACAACTCAGCATCCGTCATGTGCAGTCGCTGTCTCTAGAGGGAGCACTTTAATCAAATGCAACTGCAGTAAAAACAATCATTCAAAGAGAATTCAACTCGCCTTACTTTGATTGGTTAACCATTAAGCATGCCTTGTCCACCATCATAGGTCAGTCGCTTTTTCTCTTAGGTGGTTCAAGGCTCAACACAAGTTGCCAACATCTTCCAAAATATATGACCATCTCCTCTTTGAAACTCGCTTGGAAGCATGCCCTAACCTATTTGGCATTACTATGATCACCCAGAGATAGATTAATGGAACTTGGATCCCTTATCTCCCTAGCGAATGAGCAGGCGACAAGTGTTTGCTTTGTGTATAGTATTATGTCGGTGATCTGTGATGTGTGTGTGTTTTTTTTTAATGTTTAATTTTTCTTTTAGTTCTCATAACCCTATAAATAAGCGGTCATAAGTAGGGTTGTCAATATTCGTCAGACCCGAAAACGACACGAAAAAATCCGTGTTCGGGTCGACCCGGGTAGAAAACGGGTCGTGTTCGGGTCTAAGAAAATGACCCGTTTTTCGTTTCGGGTCGTGTCCGGGTCAACCCGGAAACACAAGTTTGACCTGATTTCAACACGAAATTATTTTACTAGCCGGTCAACGGGTCGAGTTCGTCGCGATTTGCGGGGTCAGTGGGTCAAGCCGTCAAGGACTTAAGGATTAAATAATTATTTGAGTTCGAGGCTTCGAGTTACTTCGACTTCAGGGTTTAGGGTTCTCCGGTTCTGCTCTGCCTCTGCGTGCGGCGTGCCCTAGTTTTCCATCTTTCATCTTCCTTCTCCCGTTCCCCATGCTTTAGCGGTTGTTGTTTGATCGATTTCGCAAGAATCACAGGTGATGAATTCTGATTTTAAGTCTCCTTCTCCTCTTGAAGTCTCGTTCAGTCGTTCTCTTCTCTAGTTCTTACCCCAGTCCCCATGTCGTAATTGTCGTTACATACCGTGAACCGGATTTTTCTTTTGATCATTTGGATATAATGTTTATATATGGTGAATACTTGGAAAATGGCAAGATTTTTTTTGTTTATTATGAGTTTAGGGTTTCTCAAGATAAAACCCAAGGTGATGCCGTGAAGGTTTCGTGATTAGCACTTACTTCCTTTTATTCTGTAATCTGTACTGATTTTCAAGATTTTATTTATGTTTTATGTTTGATTTATGTTTAAATCTGTAACCTGCGGTCCTGTGGAGTGTGGACTGAATTTTATTTGATCGTAGGCTTTTAGCTGTTGCCATTTCACGTTTGCTACTTTCCTAAATGCTGTGCTGCTGTAGTGATGTGGTCCTAGGGAGTGTGACTGTGTGGACTGAGGAAAACATGTGGTCGTTTACTCCTGTAGGCTGTAGCCTTGGCCCTTGGGCTTTTAGCCTATTAGATTAAACATTAAAATGTTAATGTTGTTATTTGAATATTTGTTAACTTGTTATTGTATATTTGTCATAGTTTTTTATACATTGTTGTTGTTCAATAAATGGAGGATTCTAACACAGTGGTAGAAAGTACTCCATTCATTGAGAATGTTGAAGTAGGAAATGCTCCTATTTCAATTGACAATGAAAAAGACGATGATGATTTCTGTAATATTATTGAAAAAGAAGGAGATGACCCGTCATCCACTAAGAAAAGACGAAGAATGTGTTCAACGGTTTGGGGTTATTATGAGATGTTGCTCCTTCTTAGTGATGGCAAGCATAGATGTAAATGTAGAAGATGTGGGGCAATATATTAGTGTGATAGCAAGTATGGTACTGGAAATTTAAGACGTCATATACAAAATTGTAAAAAAAGAGGCACTCGTGACATTGGGCAACTTATTCTATAGTCCAATACTACTTCAACTATCTCTATGACTGAATCTATGTTTGACATTCATGAGTTTCGTGAGTTATTCACTGCTTGCATAATCATGCATGATCTTCCTTTTCAGTGTGTTGAATGGCTTGGTCTTCGTTCTTTGTTGCAATATCTCCGTCGTGATCTCCAAATAATATCTAAAAACACTACTAGAAGTGATTTTAAGAAAATGTTTACTAAAGAGAAATGCCTTATTCAAAAGGAGATTTTGAAAAGTAATAGTAGAGTTTCATTGACTTCTGACTTTTGGACATCAATTAATATAGATGGGTTCATTTGCTTGACTGCACATTTCATTGATAACAACTGGTTGTTGCAGAAAAAAATTATCAATTTTGAATTTATGCCACCACCACATGATGGTATTGCTTTGTGTGAGAAGCTTCACTTATTTTTAACTGAATGGAAAATTCAGAATAAAATATTCAGTATAACTCTTGACAATGCTTCAGCTAACAATGTTTATGTTGAATTCTTAAGAAACCAATTAAATTTGTGTGATGTATTGTTATGTAAAGGTGAGTTTTTCCACATAAGATGTTGTTCTCATGTTGTGAATCTTATTGTCCAAGAGGGGTTGAAGGAGGTTGATATCTCTGTTTCTAATGTTAGAGAAAGTATAAAATATGTGAAAGGCTCACAAGCTAGAAAGCAAAATTTTTTGGAATGTGTCAAACAAAGTTATCTTGACTCAAAGAAAGGATTAAGACAAGATGTGCCTACGAGGTGGATTTCTACATTCATTATGCTTGATTCAGCTATTTATTACAAACGTGCCTTCTAACATTTGGAATTACTTGACTCTAACTTCAAAACTTGTCCTAGTAATACTGAATGGGATAGGTTTGATATTATTTGCAAATTTCTAGCACCTTTCTATGAGATTACTTGTGCATTCTCAGGTACTAAGTATCCTACTTCAAATCTATTCTTCCCTTGTGTATCTACGGCTTATGCATCAGTTAAGCATGAACGGTTACATGGTATTGAGTACATTCGAAATATTGCAACAAGGATGTTAGTAAAGTTTGAGAAATACTGGTTTGATTTCTGTGATATCTTGGCAATAGCAGTCATCTTGGACCCTAGGTACAAGTTCACATTTGTTGAATGGTGTTATAAAAAATTATATGGAGGTGATTACATTTCTAAAACAAAGAAGGTAAAGGATAAGCTATTTGCCTTATTTTCAAACTATGAGAAGGTAGACCTACAAACCTCTGATGACATGTCATCATTACCTTTAGTTAGTTCTCAAGTTGATAGCTCAACGACTTTTCCTTCAATTACAAAATCACAATTTCTTCAGGTATTTCTTATTTAATTCTCAAGTTGTTTATTCATTACCTTTTCATTAACTTACTTTTTACATTTATGTAGGCATTCATAACTAGGATTATGACTCATTTGAAGAGGAAATAACTATGCCTAAGAAGTCATAACTTGAAATGTATCTTGAAGAACAAAAAATTGATAGGAAGGTTAAGTTAGATGTATTACATTTTTGGAAGGGTAACCAATACAGGTTTCCTGAAGTAGCAGCTATGGCTAGAGATGTTTTATGCATTCCCATCTCCACAGTTGCTTTAGAAAGTGCATTCAGTAACAGTGGTAGAATTTTGGATCAATATAGAAGTGCTTTAAAACCTTACATTGTTGAAGCCTTAGTGTGCAGTAAAGATTGATTATATGGAAATAATGGTAAATGTTCTATATGTTTTCATTAAATTCTCTTAGTTTTCTGGCTTCATGTTAAAAGTAAAATGCTTTTTTTGTAGTTATGATTGATCTGGAACTTGATGGTGTAACCGAGGAGATCATGAACTTGGGTATAACAGAAATAGACAGTGAGGATGCCAAATATTCAGCTAACAGAGTTGCCTAGTTTATTTTGATTATATATATATATTTTAAAATGAACTACTATATGGTCTCTCATAGCTCACTAAGTCACTGGTAGGCTGGTAGCCCAGTTGGCCAATTAGTTGTTGGTTGTTGTTGCATGTCTTTGTTGTTTTTAAATTGCTGTATCACTGTGAATACTGGTTCAGTTACTTCAGTAGTTCAGTACCTGATAAAATGTTGTATGAAGCTATGGATTAGTGACTGTTTGGCCGTTGCTCTTTGTTGTTTTTAAATTGCTGTATCACTGTATGGATTAGTGACTTTTGTTTTTAGTGGTTCACTGGTTCTATTGTTGGCCGTTGCTCTTTGTTGTTGCAGTGTTTCTGACTTGCTGGGCTCCTGGGCTGCTGACTCTGTCTGCTTAATGCTTATAATGTTATAACCTATAGCTTAAAATCTGAGTATTTGGCTATTTCATATTTATGTCTGTGAATTCTAAATTCTGAACATAAAAAGAAACTCTGTATGAGGCCGCTGGGCACCTGGGCGCTAGGCTGAAGCTTAATGGGATTCTGATTTAGTGATTTCTGAATGTCTGAAGTCTGAATATTTGAGTTTGTGTCTTTGTGACATTGTGATTTCTGAATATCTAAATAATCTGATGACATTGTGAGTTTTGTGAGTTTGTGAGTTTGTGACATTCTGATTTCTGAATATCCCGATGACTGATGCTTAATGAATTAATTTTTTTTGAATATCTAATGCTTAATGTATAAGTGTATAACTATGAAAGTTCAAGCAATGATGGAAAACCTTCTAAACAGAAAGTGATAGCCATTGCCCGTCGTGTGTTGGTTAATACTATTGCAACCAGGTGGCATTTGTGTTACCTAAATCACTAAATTCAAGAGCAGATACTTTATAAATTCATTGATATTTGATATTATATTAAGTCATTAAGTTTAATGCAATTTGCCGCCTTGGAAGGTAATAGTTAGAAAAATCAAGGGTTTACCTGAGCTAATCAAAAGAAGCTTTCTAGTTATACTTATACAATTATGGCATTATGCAATCTCAATATCTTATTATTGTTTTAATGTTTATTGTTTAACCATCTTCAATTTTTCATTTTGCTATTAATGCAAGTTGAAAATAGGTTCAAGAATCAGGAGACAAGAAGTCAAGAATGAAGCTTAAGTGTTGGCACTTGCACTTGTGACTTGGTGACGTTGGCGTATCGGACTGCCGGTTTAAGAATAAATAAATGTACTTTGAATTTTGTAAATTATATAGTTTGTAAATTGTAAATTTGTAATATGTAGATTATAATTTCTAATAAATGTTTGATTACTGTTAGAATTTATATAGTAATTTTGTAATTTATATAGTTTTGTTTTTGTAATTTATATAGTTCTACACTTCTGCTAATCTGCTATAAGGCTGAAGGCTATAATTATAAAATTTAATTAAAATTTTGAATTTTTCATGCATTTAAAAAATTTCGTGTCTGGTCGTGTTGACCCGAACCTGATTCGGGTCGGGTTCGGGTTCAGATAGTTGACCCGAATCCAGTTTCGAGTCGTGTCCGGGTCGTGTCAAGCACAGCCGGGTTAATTTCGAGTCTGACCCGAACACGACCCGCCGACACGAATTGACAGCCCTAGTCATAAGAAATAAGTTAGAGGACTTTTGATTGATATAGTGAATATTATGCCAATTTAAGATATATACAACTTAAATAATTATGTAGCTTTTCCTTTATTCTTTCCTCCCTTCATTTTCACAGGTCCTATCACCAGGTTTGAACTACTAATAGGCTTAATAACTTTCACATACACATTTGGATCCCACATTCTCTCAGGTGTAGCGAGTATGAATTGTTGCACTAAATAGATAGATAAGACCATAAAGATGAAAAAAATATAACAAGAGCCTTTCATGAATATGGAGAACACTAACCAAACCACTCACCAAGAAATATATGAAGTGGAATAAACAATAATGAAGACAATTCAAAATGTCTTGGGTGGGCTCCAATGATGAATGCAAAGAGATAACACCCTTGAAGGGTCGCCTAACTCAGCAATCCACTGAAAAAAACTAGAAGATTGAGCCCTGATGTTAACACCATTCCTGAACTCACTCATAAGTTGACTTATGATAAAGACTACAATTTGCTGAACATGCAAGTTAGAAGAGCTAAGCTTGAATTCACCAAGTTCAAGGTGATTGTGAGGCTAGGCTGCCTCTCAAGCTCAAGGTACCACAGTTAGAGTCATATCAAGGCAAGACATATCCCACCATGTGACTACCTTTTTCTCAATGACCTCATTGCTAGACATTGACAAAACCCTCAAAAGTCACATCATCTTCACGACACTTAAGGATTCAACACTCATGTGTTTCCCTCATCTAACTTTGGGGGTGTTCACTTCTTTTGCTGACTTAAAAAAAAAAAAGAAGTAATAGAGTTCACCAATGCTCAGTAGCCACATAAGAGCTTGCAAGCTTTACTAAAGATGAGGCTGGCATCAGGGGACTTGCCAAAATGCTTCATATTGATGTTCCAAAGTAAGATGTTGGAAGTGAAGAATCTAGAGCTTTTAGTCAGCCAAGTCACATTGACCCAAGGCATTTTCTTGACTTGTAGTTGCCAAAGAAACTTGCAGAGTTGTTGGAGCTAGCAAACAACCAAATGAATTTTGAAGAGAATAATAGAGTGATTGAGTCCTGTTCAGCCAGTCACCCTTAAAGATTTGCTACCTAGAGAGGGTAAAAAAGACCTTATTGGATAGGAGGGACATGAGATCAAAATTTCCAAGAGGCCACTATCAACCTCATCTTCCTAGGGTGCCCTTGCAATCAATATTGCTAAGGATAGTATGGCCACCTACGCCAAGGGTGGAATTGTCACAACCCAACCCAATAGGACATGTCCTATTGTGTTGACTTATAACAAGCAAATTTCATGATCTAGTCATTGAAAAGGATTCAAATTTATTCTTCCAATTTAAATTGTAAAATAATCAAAGAGTCTCTCTAGTGATTTTTTTTATTATATCTTGACCATAGAAATCAATTTGCTTGTTAATTTTCTCACATCGTATGCCATAATCCTATTAGTTACTTTCTTATAGTATAGATTCAAACGAACATCAACATCATCAATAAATATTATCTTCTAGAAATCAAATACCCACTTCCTCAAAGAAGATTTATGAAATATACTATTTATATCTAACATATGCACAAGTAATAATAACTTGTAAGAAGAAATACAAATCCTTGCACTAATCTTAAAATGTCCAATGTACCTTGGACTTGCGCTGCTGATTCTCCCAAAGATACGGACACCTTCATACGGTTGATTTTGACAAAAATAAAATTGCCAACTTGAAATACTACTAGCTATGTTTTTGATCTAAACACTTCTTATGCTTTTTATGTGCCGATGTCAACGTTTTCCTGATCAAATGGATATTTGTTGAGTAATCCATAAAAGCTGCCCTATGACTTCCCTATTTCCTACCCATGTTAAAGTCAAATGAGTCATGCAGTTTTAATTATATAGAGCATTGTATGGAGCCATACCTATATTGGATTGATAATTATTATTATATGCAAACTCTATTAGTAGGATATAATTCTCCTAGTTACCCCCAAAATTTAGAACACATGGTGTCAAAAGTTCCTCTGGCATCTGAATAGTCCTTTCAGATTGTCCATCTATCTACGGTTGAAAAGTAGTACTAAAGTGTAATTTTATGCCCAGTCCTTGCTAAATTGCTCTCCATAATCCAGAGGTAAACTGACCATCATAATCAGAAATAATCACCTTTGGAATACCTTGTAATCTCATAATATCTCTAACATATATCTGTGATAATATGTTAACTGAATTTATCTATTAGATTAGAATGAAATATGTTAGATTCTTCAATTGATCAATAACAACTCAGATATCATCCCATCATTGTATCAACTTGTTAAAACCCATATTAATAAATCCATAGTTCTTCCCTTTTCCACACTAGAATGGGTAATGGCTATAGAAAACTTCTTGATTTTTTATTTTCTTGTTTCACTAATTGATAGGCATCACATTTTGATACAAAATCTATTACTTCCTTTTTATTTCAAGCCACCAAAATATATCTTTCAAATTGCTATACATTTTTCTACTTTGTGAATGAATAGTGTAACATGAATAGAGAGTCTTGTGTAGAATCTCTTGCTTTAGATATCTCAAAATAGGAGCCCATGATCTATTCTTGTAGAAGATAATACCATAATCAGATAGTCGTAGTTCAAATTTAATACATGATCTAGTCTGATCAATCAACTTTGAATATTTTTCATCTCACTTCTAGGCTTCCTAAATCTTTTCTTGAAAAGAAGGTTGAATGTGATCATCTGAGTTAATATACTAGAGTCATGATTAGTTGAAGAAATAACCTCGAAATATAATTTCTAGTACTCATTCGAATTAAGTTGAATACATGATAATCCTGAAGATTTCTTGCTCAAAGCATATGCCACCAAATTAACCTTACTAGTTGAAACATAATAGTTAAATCATAGTTTTTAATCAGCTCATGCCATCCCCATTGACTCAGATTCAAATCCTTCTAAGTGGATATATATTTTAGACTCTGATGATCATAAAAAATATCACACTTAATATGATACAAATAATATCTCCAGGCCTTCAGGACAAAAGCCATAACAACTAGTTTTAGATCATGTGTTAGATAGTTTCTCTATTATGTCTTCAACTTTCTAGAAGTATATACTATCACCTTTCCGTACTACAATAAAAATCATCCTACACCTCTCAATGAAGCATCAGCGAATACCTAAAAATATTCATTACTATATATAAGAGCCATAACTGGAGCATAAGTAAAATAATCCTTCAATATCTGAAAACTATCCTCTCACTCTATGTCAAAAAAAAAAAAAACCGTTGACTTTTGAGTCAATCTCATCTGAGGTATAATCATCTGAAAAAACCTTTCATAAACTTTCATAATACCTAGACATACATAAGAAACTTAGTACCTCAAACACAATAGTAGGTTTTGACCACATAGTAACTACTTGAACTTTTTAGTGATCTACATAAATACTTAATCTACTCACCTCATGTATTAAAAAAAGAAATACTCCTCACCCAAAACTCATATTTTGGGATATATATATAGCTAATGCTGCCTTAGTGTCTCCAAAAAAATCATACGATATTGGCAAGATCTTCTTTAGAAGCAGAATAAAATAAAATATTAACTATAAAAAATAATAACAAATTGATGTAGAAATCTCTAACCAATCTATTCATTAGATCCATAAAGATGGTTAGTACATTAGTCACCCCAAAAGGAATACAAAATAATAGTGTTAGTACCTCATATTGAAAGTTATCTTCATCACATCACACTCTCTCACCTTCACCTAATAATAGCAAGTTCATAAATAAATCTTCAAGAATACAAAAGATCTAACAAGAGGATCAAATATTTCACCAATCCATGGTAGAGGACACTTATTCTTAAAAGGTGATATTGTTCAACTCCTTTTAGTCAATACACATGCGCTTCAAACCATTTGTTTTCTTGGCAAATAAATAAGTGCTCCCCATAAAGGCATAGTATGAAAAAAATTCCCCTATTAACTAACTTTTAAAGCTCAACCTTCAACTTCTAAATTTCCTAAGGTGCCATCCTATATGGAGCTTTGGAAATCAGGCCAGTACCCATAAATATATAAATATAAAACTTTATGTCTCTATCCAGAGGTAATTTGACTAATACCTAAGGAAATACATCAAAACATTCTCGCACTATTGGGACATATGAAAGATAACCAGAGTCTATACTCTTATCCTAGACTAATTCCAAAAATACAATGCAACCCTTCTTCCATAATTTATTTTTTTTCATAGTAGAAATTAAACTGGATAGGACTCTAATTCCCTGAAATACATAACTCTCACTGTCCAAAAATAAAATAACTTTCTTTTTTAAGCAAATAGTTTGAGCTTCATATCAATTCAACCAGTTCATACCTAAAATACAATCAAATATAGAAATGGGTAAAAAAATCAAACTAGACCTCCACTTCCTATAAAAAATCTCAATATCATAGAAATATACTCTCCTAGATATCATCCTTATCTAGTTAGTAAAGTAATAGATAAAGAAATATGTAGTAAAATGGAAGGTAAGTGTAGTAAATGAAAGAAATGCTTGAAAATAAATAAATGACTAGCTCCAAAATCAAATAAAAAATGCATGGCTTATCTGAAATATAAGTCATAACTGTCACAATATCTGGAGCATTATGAGCCTTCTACTGAGTCAAAATATATACACGTGGATAAATTGGAGTTAGAGTAATTGAACTATTAGACTCTCATTAACCACAAGATAGTAACTTCTCTCATGGAGGGAGAGCAAGTGAATTCACCATTGAGTATGAAAAGATCCAAGGTGAGATAAATGAATTTAGTGTCCACCTTGCTAGCTCTAATAGTGGACGTCATCCCTATCACCTTCGAAGAAGCTGACGGTTCCTTAGGAGGGTACCAATTTTTTAATGTCAATACTTAGCTTCCATTTTGTAGTTCTTTTAACCTTTTTTTTTCATTTTACTTCTCTTACTTTCTTTTCATAATTTGTTATTTTCTGAAGTTAAATACTTCTTAATGATATTGAATACCCCTTTAGTCTTTTGAGCCACTTAATTTGTTAGAATTAATACAACCTAAATTACATTGAATATTTTTAATAATTTCATAAGTACGTACATCATACTATTAAAAATAAATCAAGCCTTAAATATTCTACTATCATGATTAACTAATCTTAGGAATGATCAATTTCCTCCCTTAGGCACACTAGGTCCAGAGTCTTATGTCCCCAAGGTTGATTATAACATATTAACTTATCTCAGAAAATTTTCAGCTATGTTGAATATTTATAATGCCCTCATTTTCCAAAAAGAAATAAGGGAGCCCTTAATTAAAGTAGTTCTCGACCCAAAGATTTTTTTAGCTCAGCTTGCTGCAACTTCATAAGATGAAGTTTTATATTTTATAAAAATCCTAAGAGTAAACCTTTATGATAAGGATTTACTATTGGGACTATCAATCGTAATAACAACCCACTCTATATTTTTATAAATGTGAGATATTTCAGTGCATAAGTAAATATTATTAATGTAAAGACTCTCATATAACTTAAAGTTGATACATGTAGACTTATCATCAATAAGATGAGGTTACATGGGTTTAATGAAAAATGAGAGAAGGTTTTCGGTTCAATTACACTCTTATTAGAAATAGGAGAGTTAAAAATAGAAGCCGAATTTCATATAATTTATTTTATGATGTCTTTCTACACCCTCTTAGGTAGACTTTGGATCCATTAATATATGATGGTTTAATCTACCCTACACCAATACATCAATTACAAACATGATGGAATTGAATATATGATTCATGGACATTTATGACCATTCTTTATTATGTGATTGGGGTCTATGAAGATGTTGTATATTATGCACCCAAAAGAGTTGCAACTTATTTTAAAAGTGAATTTATGATTAAGGAGGAGAAAATAAAAAAAGAAAAAGAAAATGGAAAGGTAAAGTAAAACAATGAAACTAAAAAAGAAAAAAAAAATAAAGAAAGAGAATATATAAATAATAACTATCTTTAAGCCATCAAACACTTTTTCTCAAAGAGGTGGGAGAATGTCCCAAAGAACACATGGTTGAGGCTGTACTTCATTTGAAAGATTCCCCCTCCCCTTTGATGCAAATTGAATTAGAGTCAAGTTTAGATAATGATTCAAACATGTGAGTTGCAAAAATTCCGTTTGACTATAATAAGATCAATCCTCCACCAAAATTTAATATCACTTTAGAACAAGATAGTGATATAGAGGATGATATTCAAAAAATTCAAAGCGAAGAGCCTAAATTGGAAACATATGTATAGTTGAATAGAAGATTTAAATCTTTAACCCAAGTGGGCCCAAGGCTTGACACCTCCTAAGGGTCAAATGGGTGGTTCTAGGGGTTTGAATTGGCTTAGGAAAGCCTAGGTCAAACAGTTTGAATGGGTAAAGGGGTATGGGAGGTTTGGTCAAACTTGGTTGACTTGGTCAAGTAGGTTGACCTAGGGTCAAGGGTTAGGTCCATTGAGTTCAAATGGATTATATGAACTCAATGGAGGTGGTTTCAAATTAAGGTAAGGTCATTTGGTTGGAACATGATGTTTAAATCCTTAAGGGCCACTTTGGTCAACTATGGTTGACATGGTCAATTAGATCAAGCTAAGGGGTGGGTTTGGATCCAATGTGTTCCTAATGATATTTATGACCCTTTGGGATAGGTTTTGAAGTTTGATATGGGAAGGCCTTGTTGAATTTTTGGGAAAAGGTAAAAAATCTCTTTAAAGGGTATTTTATTCATTTTGACCCTGGTTAGCCCTGGTTCAAAATGAATCCAAAAAAATGTAGATTATTGGTCAAAAAGTAATAAAAAGGTTCATGGATGTGTTTATAAGGTTTTAAAAGAGTTCAAAGGTTAGATTCTACTGAATGACAAGTCAAGAGGCATATCCTATAAATATTTAAAGTTTTTACAGTCTTTGGAAATCAATTCAGTTTATGGGGCTAAGGATCTCAAAATGTGGTAAAATTTGATGAATTGGTCTTAGATACATATATAAATAATTTGAAATTGATAAACCTTAAATTAGAGGTCATTTGACTTGGTTTCAAGGTGAATGAAAAATCACCCGTCAAGGGTTTAAAGACCTAGGTCCTTAACCCTGGGATTTGGATTGGAATGTTAAGTTTGGATTCAATTGTAGACTTGACTTTTTGAGTCTAAAATATTCAAATCAATAAAAATCAAATAAATTATTGAGATTAATTGGATATGATTTGAAAGTTGATTGAAAGTTTATTGAAAGTGGGACTAGAGATTGGATTGAAGGGTGGAACTAAGTTTAATTAGACTTGGATTTGGTTTTGATTGGGGCTTACATATCTAAAAGTGGACACCTCCCAATCATTATGTCACAATAAATAAACCCAAGTTGGTCCTAGGGACCTCTTAGAGAAATGAAGTGAACAACAACTAACCTATTTTCTTGGATTAATTTAATTAAACGGGAAGATAATACCTTTCTTAGTAACACTAAATATATTAATATCTTTAAAATGTTTGATATGGAATGTTCTAAAAGAATAAATACACCGATGAGCTCAACCATCCAACAAAATAATGATGAAGATGGTAAATTAGTTGATTAGAAGAAGTATAGAATAATAATAGGATCATTGCTTTATTTTAATGCTAGTAGATCTTGTATCATGTTTAGTATTTTTCTATATGCTAGATTTTATGCTGATAAGAAAGAATCCCATATGAATACCTTGAAAATGATTCTTAAATATTTGATAATCACTCAAAACTTAGGCATTTGATATCCTAGGCATAAGACCACCTTTGATATTATAAGATATTCAGATTCAAACTTTGAAGGGTGCAGAGTAGGTAGGAAAAGTACATTTAGTACTTGCCAATTCATTGGATAATCCTTAGTTTCATGTTCTAGTAGAAAGTAAAACTTTGTATCCCTATTCACTACAAAAGAAGAATATATATAGCTATAGGTAGCTGTGTTGCCCAAGTCTTATGACTGAAGCAATAAATTCTTGACCTTGAACTATCTATAAGCATTATCCCTATCATGTGGGTTAATAATAGTGCAATCTATATTTAAAAAAAAATCCATTTCGATATTCCTATACAAAGCATATTGACATTAATTATCATTTCATTAGGAATCATGTAGCAAAAAAAAGCATAAAATATTTCCATGTGGATATTGAAAATCAATTGGTAGACATAATTATAAACCCTTTAATTATGATGCATTCAACACACGTAGGACTAGACTAGGTATCATTAATATTCATTCTTAGAGAAATTGTGGTATATGTAAATTAAGGTTTGTTTGTGTGTTTGTTTGTTTATTTATTTTATTTATATTGTGTTTTTATTTTTGTTAAAATAATATACGACAATTATGATTATTTTTTTGTATGCTTTTTCTTATAGAATTCTTGTTGTGAATCTGATTTTAAGGAATAGAATTTTGATGATAGCAAACATTCCTTTTTTTATGACTGCATTGCCTACTAATATTTCAGGTCCACAAGATCGAGTTCAACTCAAGCCAAGCTCAAGATTACGTAGACTAGGACTGAGTTAATTTGTAATCTTTTACCTTTTCTTGAGTCAAATGTATCAATATGGGTCATGATATAAAGTAACCTTACACACTGACACTTGATGAAAAAATTCTGATTGTTTTAGAGTTCTCTATTTTTGATCACATCATCCTGGATAATCCTAACATCATCCTGGATGATTAATTAAAAATAAAAACTCTAATTAGGGCATCCTGGTTAAGGCAACCATCATTAAACACATCAGCCCGAATGATGTTATCATCGTCTTGGATGATAGGCTCAAATAAAAAAGAATTAGACGCCAGATCAGTTAAAGCATGTTTTATTTTTGACATCATCCAAGATGATGTCTTGGACGAGGCAGCATAATTATTTCTAAATTAATATGGTAATTAAGGAAAGCAATTAAGCTTTGATTGCAGAATCACATCATCTTGGAAGATCGCAAGATTATATGGGATGATCGGTTAAGAAACCTTAATTCTTCCTAGAAGATCAAACATCGGCTTGTGTCTATTCAGGGCGATGCTCTGGATGATCTGTGATGTTTTGAAGTAATCATCCCGGATGATCGTGATATCATACTAGATGATTAGGTCAATATTTCATCGGTGTCAGTGGAAAGGAGGATTGTAAAGGCTTCTTTGCCTTACTATGGGAGCAAAAGGAGAGTCACTGAGTTTAGTAAAATACTCTGAGGGCGCCTCCGGGGAGTGGACGTAGGTCGAGTTGACCGAACCACTATAAATTTCTGTGTTCTTTTTTTTTTTAATTTAATTTCCACACTTTAAACTTCTTTGTGATGAATTTTGATTTGGTTTAAGCTTGTGTTTTTGATTGAAAGATTTTTTTAAAATACCAATTCACTCCCCCTCTTGGTTAGCCTTGGGCTAGTTTATAAGAGCTTAACATCCCAAACGAACTTTCAATTTTCTCTATTCATCACTTTAAAAACCATAAATTTTGTCACTTTTTTACTATATGATACACTTATCATACTGTAGAATCCATGAAGGATTCAATTGTTGGCACAAATAATTAGTATATTAACTATTCTGAATGATTCATTTTTGCTAATTATACTATACAAATTACTCACCTATACTACTATACAAACCTAAGCTTTTCAAGAGAGCAAAAATAATCTAATTTCTTCACACCTCCAAATTCCATACCCATCCCCTATTCTAGTTTTACTCCTTCATTAATTTTCTTTTGCTCAAAAGCTCGGCTGTGCTATCTCCATTGGAGGGTGGATGATAAGTATCAGGGTGAGGAGGGAGATTATCCTTTGTCCACTATAGAGGATCATCCATTAAAGATTCTAAAATACTTAATATAGCAAACCTTTCCTATAAGATAATTTGAATTATTTGCTAACTCTACACTTTAATTTATTTTTTGACTTGCCTTTCCATATCAAATTGACCTCTTTTAGAATTTTCACCAATCTTTGCATTACCATCGATCACATTTTTCTCCTATCTCTAGTCTGCCTTCGAGAAATACCATCACATTATATGATCTTAATGAGTACCTCTAGCTCTTATATGTCATCCATCACCCTAGTTTATTTAAGGTGATTTAGATTATAATTTGACAAAAGTAATCACAATCATTAGGAACTCTCCTTTACCTAAATACCAACCTTTAGTGGGTTCCTTTTTCCCTAATAACATATCATTCTGTACATTCCTCAAAATTGCCTCATACCTAAAGTTGGTGAAAAAATAAATATCAATCCCATTTTATTATGTGTCACATTCTAATGCATGCCAGCACAAAATTTAATGCTAACCATATGATCTTTAGGTTCATAGAAAATATCACATCTATTAGGAATCCAAGATCCCAAAGAAAGTCTTTTTTATTAATGCAATTTATTATTTCAAATGATCCTCTTTTAGTAGTTTGTAATAGTTTTTTATCAATGCAATTTGCAATTTTCAATAAAAAAATGATCCCGAAGAAAGAAAAACTTAGCTCTAGGATAAATCATTAGCTATATCCTAGAAAACAAATACATCTTGACTTTTATTACTTTGCCTGATCACCTTCCAACATTATTTATCTATCATTCTTTCAACATCATCTATAGTGAACGTCATAGGGCCCTAATTTTTTTTTGAACAAAAACGCAGAATGCATTAAACTAGAAAAGAAAAATAGATACAATTAAGAGAGCCCTAAAGCATCACATTCTTCCTTCAAACAAAACAGGAAAGAAAAAGGAATACCATCCCCAAGAAGATCATCCCACAAGTAAGATCTCTCTAAAGCCAAATTAGCACATATATCAGCTAATTTGTTATTACATCTACTAGCCAAAGAGAAAACAACTTGATTGAAATTTAGCAAAAAATCTAAACCTTCATCAATATTTTTACTAACCTTCTGATCCTTGATAGAATTTTGAAGAATCTTCACGATATTGAAATTATCTCACTCAATGATGACTCCTTGAGCTTCAAACATCAATTCCTTCACTACATTTCTTAGATAAAGAATAGCCATCAGCTCCAACTGTGAAATATCCCAATGCAAACATCGAGTACCAAAAGCTCCCAGGAACCTGCCGTTCCCGTCTCTAGCAACACCACCTATCCCGACCAAATTATTCCCTTTTAGAGCAGCATCAACATTGATTTTAATCCAATCGGTTGGAGGAGGATACCAAGGAATTAACAGAGATTGCTGATTAGCATCCTAGTTTACCGGCTGAACATTTAAAATTTTTTTCTTCACAGCAAATGAAATAGCATTCGCTGCTATGACAACTTCTGAATCTTCCTTCTCTCCATGAACCACCTTACATCTATTCTTCCAAACCAGAAAAATAACGGAATAGAAAATATGATCACTAAGAACATCCTTACTCACAAGCTTTTGAAGTCCTTCCTTGCAATCCAAAAAGCCATTATAAGGTGGAATGGGAAATCCCCATATATTCAGTAAATGGATTACCTTCTGAATTTTACAGCAATTTCCAACTAGATGACTGTTATCCTCTACACCTTCACAACCTCTCGGACATCCAGCAAAGGTGCTTAATTTCCTATTAACTAGGAAAGAATTTGAGGGAATAGCCTTCATACACAGTCTCCACCAAAAGAGTTCTATTTTCGGATTTAATTTTATCTTTTTCAACCAATTCCAATGTGTTACCTCAACTTCATGCTCCAAAGTAGCTTCAAAAGCCAATGCTGTAACAAATTTCTCGGAGAATTTGTATTTCATTTCCAACATATCAGATTCTCTATTGGCAATGATAGGGATGTTGGAAATAAAGTTCACCAGCTGCTCACCAAAAGAAGCTTTAAGCACTTCCAAATTCCAGCTCCCATTGGAAATGAAATTACTGAGTTTGAAATCTGAAATATTTTGAATATTGACAAAAGTGGGCCAAGAAGCTATACACTTGTCCAAAAACCAAGAGTCATTAACCCAATTGACAAAATTTCCATTTGAAATACTCCATCTAACAATGTTTATGAGAAATTTAGCTCCCATGGTAATAATCTTCCAAGTTGAAGAACTTCCTCCCTTCACCGAATTGGACCAAAGATCTCCCCCATACTTTGCTCTAAGGACTTGATTCAATAAAGAGTGAGGCTTCATATAGAAATCCCATGCGAATTTGGCTCTAAGAGGACCAACACTTGAAATAGCAGAAAACAGTCCCCTACCACCTTCCGATTTCGGCTTATAGAGAAGCTCCCATGAAGCATAATGAATACCAACATTTCCATTGTTTTTACTCCAAAGAAACCCTCTGCACATCTTATCAAATTCCTTAAGAATACTCAAAGGGACCAAAGAGAGTGTAGATAAAAACTGGGGCAAAGAAAGAAAATCTGACTTTACTAATACCAATTTACCTTCCAATGAAATGCACTTCTTCCCCCAAGTATTGAGCTTGTTGTGTGCAGCTTCCAACAGAACCTGAAAATCCAAAGCCACCATCATTTTGAGGGTCATCTTCACACCAAGGTAATTTATATCCTTTACCACTTTAAACTTTATCCTCTTAATAATTTTTTTCTGGATTCTTCTATTAGTGAACCTCCCAAACATAATCATAGACTTCAAGTTGTTAACCTTCTGTCCAGTCCAATTACAATAATTGGAAATGATTTTCTTCAATTCCTTAACCTCCTTGTAATTATCTTCCGCAAATATTAAGATATCTGCATAGAGTAAATGAGATACTCTAGGAGCCAAAGGAGAAATAGAGATTCACTTACCATTTCTTCTAGCAAGCAAAGCATCAGACAAAACTTGAGAACACAAAATGAATAAAATAGGAGACAAATGACAACCTTGTCTGAAGCCACATTTACCATCAATCCATCCATATTTTTTTCACATTGATAAGAATACAAAATTTAGGATTGACAACACATTGCAAAATAAGTTCCAAAAATTTTAAAGGGAATTTAAATTGAGAAAGAGCTTGCCTTAATATTTGCCATCCCATACTATCATAAGCTTGTTCCAAGTCAAGCTTGATAGCAAACATTCCACTTCTAGCCTTGGACCATATGAATTTATTGAATACCTCCTGAGCCAACAACACATGATTGGATAACGAACGTCCTCTCACAAAAGCCACATGATCATTAGATATGATCTTATGTATTACTCTCTCCATCCTGTTAAGGAGCATCTTAGCAATTGTTGACCTCATTTTTGTATGAGGCCACTAAGACCCATCCAGAATCCAGATTTAATCCTAGACCCTAGGATCCACTCTAGACTTTAGGATCTTTCCTAGAACTAGACTTTAGAGCCTATTCTAGAGCCTAGGATCCCTTTAAATCCTAGATCTTAGAACTCTCCTAAATCTTAGGATCACTCCAACTTCAAATCAACCTCCACCTTTGATCAACTTCAATTTTAAATCAATTCCTATATTTAACCCACTCCAATTTCGATTTGATTCCTACCTGTGACCAATTTGAATCTCAAACTCCACTCAATTCAAGTCCAAATTAATTTAAACTTCAAATCAAACCCAAATCCAGAAGTTTAAACTCAAATTCAAACCTTTAAGGCCCTGTCCTAAACACCCTTTTCAGAGATTTTTCAAACATTTCAAAACCCAGTCAAATGGCCTCTGATTCAGGGTCTATCACTTGCAAAGTGATAAGACATGTCTCTAAAGGCTACCCTCCAAGTTTGAGTTCATTCTGAGGTCTCTAACCCCAGAATCTGAATTAAAATTCAAAGGCTGTAAAACCTTCAAATATTTACAGCCTATGCCACTGAGCCTAACCCCTTTGAGATCTTGACCTTGGAACCCTTATCCAAGCCTCCAATCACTTCCAGACCCTTGATTTTAACCCATTGAGCAGTAAACTGCATTTTTCAAACCCTTTTTGACCTTAGTTGACCAATAGGTCAAAATTGACCAAAACACCCCTATGGGGCTCAAATGGGGATTTCAAACCAAATGAGCTCCAAATGGGATGCAACCACCTTTAACAAATTTCAAATGCCATTTCAAAACTTTTGAACCTATTTCCAACCCTTGAGTCAACCTGGTTGACCAAGTCAACTGGTTTGACCCAAGGGGCCCTTTAAGGGTCCAAACATGTGTTTTGACCCAAATGACCTCTTTAAGTCACCCAACCACTTCCATTGACCTCAAAATATCATTTCAAACCTGTTGAGCCCAAACCCAGACCCTGGGTCAACCTGGTTGACCAAGTCAACCCAGGTTGACCAAACAGGCCCTTAGGGACTCAAATAGGGATTTTGATCAATTTGACCTCCCCAGACCCAGGAACCACCCTCAATGTTCTTCAAATGTCTTTTCAAACCTGTCCAGCCCAGACTTACCCACTGGGTCAACCTAGTTGACTCAGTCAACATGGTTTGACCCAATGGATCCTTAAGGTTTCAAATGAACCATTTCAACCTATTTAACCACGTCAGTATCTTCAAACCCTCAAAATCATTCTATTCAAAGCCTTGAACATTTCTAAACCCATTTTGAGCTCAACCCAACTTGGTTTGACTGAGTCAACCCTCAATCCTTGGTCAAATTTGTGATGGCATTTGCTCCTATCCCTTCTAGCTTTGACTTTGAACTCTTGACCCTTGATTAAACCATTCCAATTATTCCTCCACCTCCTCAAGTGCCACATCACCAATTTTGACCTGGTTGACTGGTCAAATCAAGTCAACAAAGCCTTAAATCCCTCTTTGAATTGGTCAAACCTCCCATTTTGACCTCAAAGAGTGTGAGTTTAGGCTTGGAGCTTCTCCAACCTGTAGCCTTGACCCCTCCTATGCCATGTCAGCACCCATTGACCAGTTGACTGGTCAACTTGGTCAAACCCAAGCTTAAACCTCTTCTAGAAGGCCTTATCACATGCAAAACCCTTTTCCTTGATTTAAGCTGCTTTAGGCCGACCCCTTTGTGCCCTAAAGCTCACTTGGAGCTCTCCTAACCAAGCTCAGGGCCTGGTTTAGCCATAAGTGGCAATGCCTCCTCTCACTCATCCCAAGTCCACCCAATAGGAGCAAGGCTTGTCCAGCCCTTTCCGCAGCCTTCCAGCTTTCCCAGGGAGAGGTGGCATCATCTGGAGAGTCCCTGCATCAATCCTAGCCGTCCAATCTAGCCCAGCCCGTTTGAATAGGGAGAAAGGCACCTTTTGAGGTAAATTGATCAAGGCAGCTTCTCTCACCAACCCTAGCCTCCCAGACCGAGCTCTCAGTTCGTTTCGAACCTCCAGAGCTTCCTCTACCTCCCCACTACAAAGTCCAAGTGGTTGCACGTCACCGGCGGCGAGTTCTCCGGCGAAACCACCACCTAGACCGTCCCAAGCTTCTAGCAGTCGATCCAGACGTGTTCGAGCTCGGATTTCTGCTGGGGATCTTCACTTGGACAATCTACAAGCTCATCAATCCAGAACTTTCGAAGATCTAACGGTATAACTCCCTAAAACCCTAGATCTAGGTCACATTAGTTAGATTTAAATAGCTTTATGATGTTAGGGTTTTAGCTAAAACGATATATTCCCCATCATTTCTGTTCATCTCTACTCCATGTGTTTAAAATTTCAAGTAAAATGATCGATCCGATCGAGAGAACGAGGCAAAAGAAAATTTCTAGGGCGTCACTCACGGTTTCCGGTGAGTGTACGTTTTCTGGACCGTTGATCGTTCGATCAACGGTCCAGATCGAGCCCTCCCGCGGTCTGATCCGACCGCGCGTTCGATCTGTCGTTCGATCAGCCGTCCGGCGCGATCCTGGCCGTCCATTCAAAACCGCGGGACGAACTCTCTGCGGTTGGATCTTGGTCAAATCGGGTCAGACGGCGGGATCTAATCCCCGCCGTTGAACGACCCAGGCGTTCGATCCAACGGCTGCCACGCGCCGCTGACGTGGTTAAGTGAAAACCGCGTGAAGCGGCCCGCGGCCGACGCGTGCCCCCCGCCGTCACGCGGTTTCGAGCCCGCGAATCCGATCGCGCCATCTGTCCTGCCGCGCCGCCTTTTATTAAAAAAAAATCATTTTAAATCCTATTTTATTAGCAGAACTTCAAAAAATGATATTAAATCAAATATAAATCCAAAAAATAAGTATAATATATCAAATTGTTCAGAATTTCATTTAGTTTATTTTAAAAATAAAATCAAACTGTTTTGGTTATTATTTTATCAGTAATTTAAGAAATACAGAGAACTATATTTTATTTTTAATTAATTATATATAAGTTATTTTTATATGAAACTTGGCATGCATGTCTTTGAGTGTGTCACTGACCTCCAGGAAAATTTTCAAAATTATTTGAGTAGGTTTTGATATTAATTGGAATTATTTGAGTATTTTAATAATTTATTAATATTTGACTAAATGATTGAATATTTTGAAAATTAATTTTTTTTTTTTATTATTATCAAACTTCTTTGGAGATCAGTGGGTCTTTCAACCCCTCAAAGTTTACTTTAATAATATTTTCAATCATTTTATAATATATATACTTTTATATATATACATTTATATATTTATACATTTTTGAATTCTATTTTGAGGCTATACATATTTAAATCTTTAAATATTTGAGAAGTCACTTGAGATCTTAAATATTGATTGAGCATGTTTGAATAGAAATGAAGGGGATGATTAGTGAATAATCATTTCTTGATTATTCACTAATTTTGTCTTAATTATGTTAATTAGTTAATTGCATGCTTAAGGTGCACACACCACCTAGTCTAGGTTCTCCTAGATCTAAGGACTTGCTTGTTTGCTATTGTGTGTGTATGCCATGTTTATTCAAAGGGTTAGAGGAACTTTGATTTGAACCTATTCAAAACTAGTGACATAATTAAGGACAATAATTAAGGACTCATGTATAGAAAACTTAGAAAAATTTCAATAATTAGGATTCACCTCCCCTTGAGTTGAAACTTTGAACATTTGAACTTAGTGACATCCTCAGCCCCTAGAGAAATTTTCATTAATTTTTGAGGTCATTAGGTCCCCTAATTCATTTTCTAAGTCTTAAACCCTTAATTAAGCCTTTAAAACTTCTAAAATTATAATAAATCCAATTTAAATCCAAAAATTACATATAAACCCTCAAACTGACCAGAATTCAGTCCTTAATCTGTGATAATTAAAAGCCCTTTGATTTGACAGCAACTTAAACCTTAATTTAATTTTAAGTGAAAATCAATATTTAATTAAGATAATTTATTAATAATAATATAAAAATCCAAAAATCTCCCAAACACTTGGGGATCCCTCCTTAGGTTGTTCCTGACCTTTGGAGGTGTTTTCAAGAGATTGGGGATTTGTTTGAAGCAAAATCACAAAGAGACCCTCTAATTTAGAAATTCCTAAAATTCATTAAAATGTCCAAACTTCGATAATCCATAACTAATTCTAGAAAAATCCAAATCACCCAAACTCACTTGCATTCAACTTATAGTGATATCTAGTATTTATTAAAAATATTAAATTCCAGAAATTTGCAATATTTTAAAAAGTCAACAAATCGGTCAACTTTAAGTCAAAACTAGTTCAAAACTTCAAACCTTCGTAATAAAATGTAGAAAAATCCGATTTCAACGTACTTACCTTCTAACTGATCGTAGTAAGGTCTAGTATTTTAATAAAATACAAGCATTCCAGAATTTGAACCTAATCAAAAAGTCGATTTTCAACCCCTTGATTAAATGATTAAAATATTCAAAATTCATAAAAACTCATAATCATCCTAAAATTCAGAAAATGTTGGTTTAATTCTTAAAACACTTAACAAACCCTTCAAAACACAACAACCACCCTAAAGTTGAAGTTTATTGGCTGGACTACTCCGGGCTGCGGGGCTAAGTGTCCTAAGGAGGCTGGTTCCTCGAGCCTGGTGGCACAACGCCACGAATGGATTCTAAAGGGTGTCAAACCTTAAAATGGATTAATTCTCAATTATTTAACATTCTAAAAAAAAATCACTAATTCAATTACATTAATTTGGTTTATCGGCTGGACTACTCCGGGCTGCGGGGCTAAGTGTCCTAAGGAGGCTGGTTCCTCGAGCCTGGTGGCACAACGCCACGAATCAATTAATGGCAAACTTAAATTAATCAAGCTTTTAAAATCAGTAATGAATTCATTTCTTTATATTAATCCACTCCTTTAATTCCAACCAACTTAAATAACTTAATCAACCCCGATTGCTACTGGGTAACCCAGGCCTACGAGGCTATTAGCTTAGCCCCAAGGAAGGTGAAATAAACTTCACGGCCTCGGTGTGAAACAAAGGTAGCAATCAATTAACTTTTAAAATATGTCTAATTAAAATTCTTAATTCATTAATATTTAAATTTTAATTTAAATCCCCTTCTAAGCCTTAACAAATCCAAACTTTTAGACAACTTTAACTAATCACCCACTTTAGGATTTATCCCAGCAACACGACCTTTCTCACACACTTTAGATGATGTGCTAGGACAACCAACTCTAGATCTAGGTTAGGCCGGTGTTTACTTTACTGCTGTGTGCCGGATTTTTCGTAGTTTTCACTGCATGTTGTGGATGAAATTACTTTGCTGTGTCTGCTTACTTTTTCTGTACTCTGTGGATGGATTGATGTGTTTGGCAACTAGATTACCCTTAGGTTAGGTACGATCTGGATGTTGACACAGTTTTCTGCAGGTGGCCACGCTTATGCAGGGCGATATAAAAAAGGGGGCAAATTAAAAAATGCATAAATATTATAAACTCTTTGCACAGGTGCTTCAGCTGCTAAAGCCCCCAAATAAAAAGAGCGTGGCCAGTGTGTTTACTTTCTTTTCTGCTCATATACAACTGCTTGGGAATAACTGCTTTTTATATATTAATTGCTTAGGATAACCCTGCAGGTGAGTCTAGATTTTTATTTTGATATAAGTGTAATTTGTATAATTGTTAAGTGTTGTGAAAGTTAAGTTTGAGTTGGGATACATAGATCCAAAGCTTGGATTCCAAAGAGGAAAGGATACCCCTTTGGGGAACACTCCTTTTCCATTTGGAAATCCAAATTTGGATCACCTCTTCCTTACCCAAAGAGGAAAGAGTGGCCTTCCCCTTAGAGGGAAGTGCCCTCTTATCCATTTGGGTAATCCACTACGAAGATTCCAAGAAGATCAAAGAAAAGGAGTCCAAAGAAGAATGAAGTTGAAGATTTGAAGACTTGAAGATTGAGAGTATCCCACTCAAAATAACTTGCGTCATTACTAGGCTTAGAATCCGGGTTGTTGTCAGTGGTGCCCGGCCACTTTACTTTTTGCAATATTCTGGTTTGTAATAAGTAAGGCAACTTTGCCTATGGACATTTATTAATTAATTCATTTATATTTGATGTGTTGAAATGATTGCCTTTAGGATTACTTGCTTTTACTAGTTTCTTGGCGATTGCATGCCGCTCTTTGTTTTCGCCTGGATACGTGAGGCTCGTGAGGGTGTGAAATTTTTATACTCATAATCTTAAAAGTCTAAAATTTTAGTGAGTCTAAATAACATAGAAAGATAACGAATCTAGGGAATTAGTCGGGGATCGACCCCGGGGTCGCATGCATATTTTTGCATTCTCTTTCCTTGTTTTAGACCCTTCCCCGCCTGCGGGTAGAGTCCGGATAGTCTGACCTATGAGGACGAGGTGCCGGACCTGGGGAAGTCCAGTCTTCTAAAAAAATTATTTTATAAGCCTGTTTTTAAAAAATTTCAAGCATATTTGATTTGAGGTTGTTAACCAGCATGCATTGCATTAGATACAAATTAAAGAGTCAAAATTTTAATTTCATAGTCCTTAGCATTTTAGCACCCAACATAAGTCCATGGGGCCAATTAGGAGAATCTCTAGATGTCGGCCCCAACTTTCCAAAACCTTAACTACAACGTCCCTACCCCTCTTTCATAAAAGACCGGATTCATGTATTTTAAATCGATTAGGTGGTTAGCTGGCTCCCCAATCCAGGCCGGGGTAAGTCCAGACCTTGCACTGCATTAGTTAGGGTCGGACGACTGTGGTCCAGTGTCCAAAATAGATTTAGGATCCGGGGCAGATCTTTGATTATAAGACCCCAAACTTCGGGAATATAGTCCCAAATTTCTAATAAAATGCTCAACTCTAATTAAATACCATTTCAATCCAAAACATAAAGCCCAACACTTAGATTAAGTTGAGACACTTCCGGATGGTTCTGGAATCTCAAAGTGTCCCCTACCTCTCATCCTTTAACTCCGTTAATAACTGCTCAATTTTGATCCATTCCCTTTTGATTTTCCAATAATTCTATTCATACTTTGATATCACTCCTAGAAATTCTAAACAAAATTCTGCCATTATTTTAATCGAGAGTTTTCGTAGGAGATTTTATTCCCTACGATGTAATTAACTACGAGGGCTTGCGCTCGTAGGAGATTTAGAACCACACACGCACCTGATTTAAAAAAAATTGATTTTTCAAAACTCAATTGGATTTCTTTGGGAAAATTTAAAATATTAGTGATCATTATTATCATATTCAAAGGATTATCATCGAATGATATTTTCTCCCTTCGGAGAGATATATCTTTCTTTGATAAGGCTTTGGATGTGAACCTAATGATCACACTTCTTGAATATTGTAGCTGGATATTCAATTGAAACTCATTTTGACCCTTCGGGGTCATATGAATTTCTCTTTAGCATCCGGTCATAATATTCAAGATGAATTTCGTAATTCTAAATCTGAACGCCGTTATGAAATTTTATGTTCGTCCTTCGGGGTGATATAATTTTTCTAACGGGACGATTCGATTTTAGAATTAGAATTAAATCTCAAACTTAAAATCCCCAAAGAAAACTAATATTTTTCAAAACCTGTTTTCCAAAATTCCACCAACACAAAAATGGCACGCCCGGTGGGACAAATCTCTCTCTCCATCTTTAATAATGGCAAAATTTTGTTTCATCGGTAGTCTTAACTACCTTTCTTCCGTTGGTCCCTTTGCCCATTTCTTCCTTGGGTTAGTGTGGCCAACATCTAAAATAATAATAAAACATTAAAAGAGAGGTTTCATCTCTAAATTTGATTTTATTTAGACTTCTGTTCTGATTTTGACCTTCTGCCCCAGCATAGCCTGTGAGGCGACAGTGTCAAATCAGATCTCTAGATATCCTTTTTTAATTTTATGGATTTATAGTCGATAAATTTCTCATTCAACATATAAATCCTTAAAATTGAAAAGCATTCAAAATTTTTTAATTTCATTCCAAACTTGCTAGTTTTAACCCCCTCATTCCTCCTTTGACTTCTAAGGGTGGGGAGGGTTAAACTATCCTTTTACTTGGGCTTTCTCACAATTCCATAAGCCTTCGGGCAAGGGGAAACTCTGTCCGTTGTGTTTTGGAATTCGTAAGAGAACCCATTTCAAATTCTCAAAATTTCTTCAAAGATTTTCTTAAACTCCAAGTTGACATATGTTACCCCATACGATTTCTTCGTGGGCTAATATATGTCATACTTTCAAAAAATAATAATAAAATACTTTCTACTACTCTTTTCAAAAAATCTAATTTCAATCATTTTCTTTAACTTTCAGAAAATTTCAAATGGCTGGCCAACTGATTTTCTCCTTTGACCGAGAGTTGAATTCGACTGTTAATGACCAAGGGAGTACTGTTATCTTTGGAATGGGATTTAGTACTCTAGAGCTCTCTATGGATGGACACCAAATTGTGAGCCTGGATGCCAGTAAGGAAACTCCCCCAGTAGTTGAGTTAATTGTGGGATCTGCACCCACCTTGCCAGTAGTCAGTGATGATCAGGAACAGCCTGAACCAGTTGTTGAGCCATCCACTGAAATTAAGTCTGTCTTTGAAGAAGGGTCTAGTTCTGGACTTAGATTCACCACTAAGAATCAGAAGAAGAATTATTTGAGGAGACTTAGGAAGAAAATCTCTAAGGCTAAGAGAGTCCTACCTTTTAAGACCTTGGCCCAAGTAGAACCTGAGGCTGTTGAGGAACTACCTATTCCTGCTTCCTCTCCCCTCCTAAAGGGAAGTCGCTTTTACCCCTGGCTTCAGCTCAAGGGGAGGAGAGGATAGCTAGGATAGCCCGTTCTCCACCATGCCCGGTCGACTACTCGGCCAAGAAGACTCAGAAAGAAAAACACCTTCAAAAGACAAGAACTCTGAGAAATATAATTCACACCTGCGCTGCACAGACCGGACAGACTAAAGAGGAATATGTGAAACAGTTAAAGGGAGTGATCTCACATCGCTTCCAAAAAGAAGTATTGAAGGAAGAAGAATCTGAAGCAAAGAATTTAACCCCTCAATTCGTTAGGAAGAATAAGAAGTATGCTAGACAGCCTGCTACTTCGGTGCTGGTTGATGGATATCACTGGGTGCCACGCCCTCTGTCCTCTCAAACAGAGGGTATTGTGTTGACTGGGTCCGAGAGAGGCCGCCAATTTACTGGTAAACCCCCGGTACCCCCACATAAACCTGTGAGATTGGCCTCAGTGATTGTCAAACCAAACGGGGTTGAAGTTCAAAAGTCTGTGGATCTTAAAGGAAAAAGACATAAATCTCCTGAAAGGAGACATGTGCCAAAGAGAACTAAGTTGGAAAATCTGCCACCACCTCCTAGAACTTCTAAGTTCATTCTGCAGCTCCAACGAGTTTCAATCAACCCTACTCTAAGTGCAGTTGAATTGATGGATGTTCAGGCTAGTACTCCAGTTGTTACAGTTGACAGTCCTACCACGGCCAGTTTAACTCCAGATCCAATAGTTACCGTTCCTGCTACCCCAGTTGATGATCCCCAAAGTCCGAGTGTCATTCCTAGGCCCCTTAGTCAGGTGTCTGAGGACCTTACCTTACCGATGTGGGAACTATCACTTTACAAGCTCCTACTTCCCCTGAGGAATATGTCCCTCTCCCTGTAGAGGATGCCACTCTTCTGACTACCAGCTTTGGGATAGTCGAAGAGGAGAGAGTTGACCAGGATTTAGAGATGGAAGATGAGCCAGATACAAAGTCTCAACCAGATCCTAATCCAAAACTTACAGAAATCATTGCCCTTATGGATTCTGAAGAGTTGTTTGATATGGCTGAGTATAAAGGATACTTACCCCTCGACCCTAAATCAATTGGGGATAGACCGGTCGAGGAGGTAGTTCAAGAAATAAGAAACATCTTGTTGAACAAAGAAGGAATGGCTTCTTTTGACCCTGATATGGATGATCTCCTTGGAAATGAAGATGATTATGTTGGAGGCATTCATGTGGTTGAGACTAGAGGGTCTAATAAAGAAGCTGAGCCCAGCAGACGCCGATTTGTTAAAGATGATGATCCGCATGCTGTTGAGTCAGAATCAGATGAGTCTGTGAAAGATAAAGATGAAGAACATATAAAGAACTTGGAGACTCAGCTTGCTACCATGATGTCACAAGTTAGAGAAATGCAAGAAAAGTTGGACAAATCACAGCAAGAGTCTTTTGTGATTCACCAATCAGCTCGAGAGCTCACAGAAAAGGCCAAAAGGGCAGAGCTTAAATCCAGACCTCTCGAGTCACCACCTGCGACTCTCCCTTGTCCAGTAGAGACACCTCCAGTTCACCCTACAGTTTCCACCATTCCTCCGATCCCACCCCAGAAGGATATCAAGCAGTTAATTGAGGACCAGGTAAGGGAGGCCTTAGCCCATGCTCAAGGAACTGTGTCTATTGCAAAGGGTAGACCCTACCCCGAGGAATATGACCTAGTTCCTTATCCAAAGGGCTTTGTGCCACCAACTTTTAAAGTTTTCACCGGAATTGAAAATCCGAGACAGCATCTGGCCCACTTCCGAGCAAGCTGTTGCAATGCAGGAGGGTCAGATGCTCTACTATTTCGCCAATTTGTAAGTAGTCTATCTGGCATTGCTTTTGAATGGTACGCCGATCTGCCCAACGGTTCAGTAAGAACCTTTAGCGACCTAGAAAACCTCTTTCTTAAGAGATTTTCTGGAGCGCAACAACGCACCACCGTGGGCGATCTCGTGGTTGAAAAGCAAAAGCCGGGAGAGTCTCTAGTTGAGTACATCTTGAGGTGGCGAAACCTCTCGATGAAGTGTGAACCCCAGTTGCAAGAACAACATGCTGTGGAGATTCTGTTGAAGAATATCCACGGTCCTGTTGCTTTTCTCCTGAAGGGTTTCACTATTAAAACTTTTGAGAAACTTCTTAATAAGGCTAGCAATTTGCAGGAAGAGGCTCCTAGGATGCCATTCTTACGAGAGCAGTCTGAAGAAAGGAAGGGTCCAAAACTGGTGAAGACATTTGAAAAGAAAGCTGTGGTCTCAGCAGTAGATAAAGGAAAGAGGCCAATGGTTAGTCAGCCTAGCACTCCACTTCCACCACAGCCGCCTCAGAAGCAGCCCTTTCAGATAGTTCCTCAATATACTAGAGATCCCTCTTTCATCCCTTTTAGAGAGAGATTGGCAAAACCTTATCCATTTAAAAGGGAGTCAGTTAAGAAGATCTTCAGGAGTCTGTTAAAGAAACCGGATTTCCAGTTGCCAGAGGCTAGAAGGCCTGAGGATGAGAGCAAGAAAGATGATCCCAAGTACTGCCCCTACCACAGGATGCTTAGTCATCCTCTTGAGGACTGCGTTGTGTTCAAAGATTGGCTTGAGAGGAATTACACCCAAGGTAACATCATAATACCTAAGGAATACTTGGTTGATCCAGAAAAGGCTTCAATTAAGACCATTTCAGGTAATCCTCTTAACTCTTCTTGTTTTGTTGAAGATGGTTGGGACATTGCTTTGTCCCGGGCACTTAAAAAGTCGATTAACAAGTCTTTTCATCTTTCTCAACAGCTGACTACGATAGCCCAGGCCCCGGTGTGGAAGGTTGACCTGGACGCTTCGCAGAAGGATGTTGAGCCACTTCCCTCTCCAGTAGTCTTAGGAACTACTGAGAAAAATGTGAAAAAAGAAAATCTGATTTTGTAGAGAGGAAGTGTGTAGATGAGAGATGTATTAGAATGGCGGATGGTGGTGTTAAAACCCTTTCCCCTCTTTTGTTATCTGACTTTTACTTTGCCCCATCAAAGGCGAAGGGTCAAAAGATGAATAAAAAACATCCTTCTACTTCTGTCTTGATGATTAACCATGAATCTCAAATGCAAATTGATGACTCTCCTGCTTTGAATCAAACTCCTAATGAACCAAATATTGAGGCTAATCAAACCAACCTCACGAATCGACTATTCAAGAAGAGGTCGAATTGAAGCTTTATCAGAAAGTGATTTCCCTCAAATTAATTTCCAAGGAAATCCTATCTTGATAGAACTTTCAGATTCTGACTCGCTTTCAGAAAATGATGATCCGACACCTATGGTGTGTGTAGACACTGCTCTAGTTTGCCCGCCCGAAGACATCGAGCAGGTGCAACTCCGTGGCGGTAAAGTCTTACCCCCTAGGATGCCCCCTCAGGATAAAGGCAAGCAACCTTCATTCGAAATTTTAAGTCCGGATTCCCCTCAACAACCAGAATCTCCTTTAATTCCTCCGGGTTTCGAGTCTGTCGTTCCTAAGGTTGATTATAATGTTCTAGCCCACCTTAGGAAGTTGCCAGCAAAATTAAGTATTTATGACGCCCTCCTTCTTTCCAAAGAAATGAGGGAGTCTTTAATTAAAGCACTTCTCGATCCCGAGATTTGCTTAACACAGTTGGCTGCAACTTCAGAAGGTGAGGCTCTCTACTTCAAAGAGGTCCCTGGGGTTACCTTTTCAGACGAAGATTTACTCTTGAGAACTGCTGACCACAATCGTCCCCTCTACATTACTGTAGATGTGGGAAATTTCAAGTTATCAAGAGTCCTTGTTGATCCGGGTGCATCGGTCAACGTGATGAACATAAAGACCCTTGCTTATCTCAGAGTTGATACTAGCAAGCTTTCAACCGACAGGTTGGTGCTTCGTGGGTTCAACGAGAAGGGCGAGAGAGCTTTAGGTTCGATCACTCTACTCCTAGAAATAGGAGGTTTAAAAACTGAAGCTAAATTTCATATAATTGATTCGACTACGTCCTTTAACGCACTTCTAGGTAGACCTTGGATTCACGAATATAGAATGGTTCCATCTACCCTGCACCAATGCATTAAGTATCAACGAGATGGCATTGAACATGTGATTAAGGGTGATTTGCAACCATTCTCAATTCAAGAAATTGGGATCTACGAAGATGCTGCATATTTCGTACCAAAAGGGTCCTCGTCCCGTTCTAAATTAGAGATCAAATTTGAGGAGAAAATGGTTGAACAAAAATTCAACCAAAAGAAAGAAAAAGATAAGAATATCAATCAAGAAATGATTCAATCGAGTAGTGAAGACGACTCTGATATTGTTGTCCTTAGACCTCCAAGCACATTACCTCAAAGAGGTGGGAGGATGGCTTTAAGGGCACGAGGTCGAGGCCGCGCTTCATTAGACAGGAGAGCAGCACCCGTATATATTGATTTGGAATCAGATTCCGATAGTGAACTAGAAAGTCAAGGTGCTGCCCTCTCTCTCGATTATCAAAGCATAAATACTCCTCCAAAATTTGATCTCACCTTAGACCAGGACAGTGACCCTGAGGTAGATATTTCAAAAGTTAAAAGTGACGAGCCTGAATTAACAATGTATGAAAAGCTCACTAGAAGGATTGAGGCCCTTTCTCTGACCCCACTGTCGGCAGGCAGGGTTGTAGGGTTAGAAGTCAAAGTGGCCCCCAACTTGGATGGTGAAGTTAAGAAAGTCCAGAAATTCTTTCCTGGCTCCTCCTCCGCAAGGGACGAAGGTGATGTAACCCTTGAGGAGGCAGATTTTAATGAATTAATGGAATTACCTTTCGGCTACTTCCCTGTTTGTGTAAAAAATACTTTTTCTAAAGGTTCTGTACCATACCGATGGACTAAGGGTCAAGCTAGATACCACGAGAACATTTGGCGAACAAAAGTAAATAAAAATCCAACAAGTGGTATTGGCTTTGGAACAGTTAGTTCATTCGATGATGATGAGTATTGCCTAATGATAACTTACCATCTCGATTCTCCAAATGTCCCTACAGATCCTCCTTGTCCTTTGGATGGACTCTGTTTGGAGACTTTAGACGATCCCGATGATCTTCAAGTTCGGGATGCACCCCCTGAATTTGAAGAGGAAATTAAGTCGACAGTCGATGAGTTAAGAGAAATTAACTTGGGAAACGATGATGACCCCCGTCCGATTTTTATAAGTACTCTGTTAAGCGAGGGTGAAACTCAAGACTTAATCCAGTTGTTATTCGAGTTTAGGGACTGCTTTGCCTGGACATATGACGAAATGCCAGGTTTGCCTGCTGAGGTAGCAGTTCACAAACTTGGGGTTCGGCATGATGCCATCCCTGTTAAACAAGCTCCTCGACGCATGCGCTTAGAGATTGAGCAACAAGTCGTTTCTGAAGTTAAGAAATTGGCAGAGGCCGGATTCATTCGAGAGGAACAATACCCCTCTTGGGTGGCCAGCGTCGTGCCAGTTCGGAAGAAAAATGGTCAGATTCGGATTTGTGTCGACTATAGGGATCTGAATAAGGCATGCCCTAAGGATGAGTTCCCTTTACCAATACCAGAACTCATGGTGGACATTGCCTCCTCACATGCTATTTTCTCCTTCATGGATGGCTCGTCGGGTTATAACCAAATCAAGATGGCCCCTGAAGATGAGAGAAATACGGCGTTCAGAACCCCTATTGGAATCTTTTGTTATAAGGTAATGCCATTCGGCCTAAAGAATGCCGGAGCAACCTACCAACGGGCCATGACCCGTATCTTTGACGACTTAATTCATAATCAAGTTGAATGTTATATTGATGATTTAGTTGTCAAGAGCAAGGTTAAAGAGGCTCACCTGCATGACTTAAGAGTTGTTTTCGAACGGTTGCGCCGCTACGATTTGAAAATGAACCCCTTGAAGTGCGCCTTCGGCGTCGCTTCGGGAAAATTCTTAGGATTCGTAGTGAGGCACCGCGGAATCGAGATAGATCCTGCTAAAATTGAAGCCATCTTAGATATGCCATCCCCTAAGAGCCTTACTCAATTAAGGTCTCTACAAGGTAGATTGGCATATATAAGGAGGTTTATTTCTAATCTTTCCGGGAGATGTCAACCCTTTTCTGTCCTTGCGAAAAAGGATACTAAATTCGTATGGGGCGAGAAGTGTCAAAATGCTTTTGATGATATCAAACAATACCTGTCTAACCCGCCAGTCTTGGCAGCTCCGATTCCCGGAAAGCCATTAATCCTCTACACCGCAGCTCTAGATGAGTCTTTAGGTGCTCTGTTGGCTCAAGTTAACGACGAGGGAAAAGAGAATGCTCTCTACTACCTTAGTCGAAGACTCCTTCCTACTGAAATTCGATACCCGTCAATTGAGAAGCATTGTCTTGCTCTGGTTTTTGCAGCTCAGAAACTAAGGCATTACATGCTTTCTCACTCAATTAGTTTGATTTCAAAAGTTAATCCTTTGCAATATCTTATGACCCGACCTACGTTGTCAGGACGTTTAGCTCGTTGGTCTATGATATTGTTGCAATTTGAGATTACTTTCACTCCCCTTCGTGCTGTGAAAGGACAGGCTGTCGCCGATTTTCTGGCAGCACACCCGCTGCCAGCAGATTCTCCTCTGAACGATGACTTACCCGACGAACAAATCATGAGTTTGGGGGAATCTGGCGAGGCCATCTGGGAATTATATTTTGATGGGGCAGCATCCTCTCGTAGGATTGCGACCCAACAATCTGTAATTCCTGGAAAGGCTGGAGTCGGTTTAATTTTTATTACACCAGAAAAAGGAATGATGCATTTTTCCTACCACTTATCGGAGCCTTGCACAAACAACGAAGCTGAATACGAAGCTCTGATAACTGGTTTGGAACTTGCAATTCTAATGGAGATTAAAGAGATTAAGATCTTTGGAGATTCCCAACTAGTTATTAACCAAGTCGCCGGAACTTATAAAGTCTTGAATCCGAATCTCCTAAAATATCACCAGTACACGCTTCACTTGTTGGAACAAATTCCCATTGCTACTTTGTATAGGGTTCCCCGTGGAAGCAATTCTGCGGCGGATGCCTTAGCAAAACTTGCAAAGGAATTTGCATGTCCTGAGGAGGATTCCATCCCTATAGAGATACAGGGTCGTAATACCCTTTCTCTTATAGACTTGGAACATATTAGTAAGACTCCCCTTCAGATCCTTTCTGCCTCTTCGACGACTGACGAAGAAGGCGATTGGAGACGACCCTTAGTCGATTACCTTAAAGAAGGGAAGCTTCCCCAGGATAAATCACTCTCCAACCAGATTAAGAAACGTGCCCTATCATATGCACTAGTTAACGATCTGTTGTACCGTCGGTCCTTTGATCACATGTGGCTGCGCTGTTTGAACAAGCGAGAAGCCCAGAAAATTGTTAATGAAGTTCATTCAGGACTGTGCGGTGCTCATCAATCGGGTCCAAAAATGAAATTAAAGATTAAAAGACTTGGATACTACTGGCCTACAATGATTGACGATTGCATGAATACTGCAAAGCACTGTCATCAATGTCAGGTCCATGGTGTGGTTTTACATCAGCCGCCTAATGTGTTACACCCTACGATAGCCTCGTGGCCCTTTGAAAGTTGGGGCACGGATATCATTGGGCCGATTGACCCTCCCTCCGCGAGAGGTCATCGTTTCATATTAGCAGCGACTGATTACTTTTCAAAGTGGGCGGAAGCAATTCCCCTACGAAACGTAACATCACACCATGTCTTAAAATTCTTTCGTGACCATATTGTATATCGATTCGGCGTACCCCGCAGAATCATATCCGATAATGGGTCCGCATTCAAGTCTACAAAAATCAATAGTTTTGTAAGGCGCCATAATATTGATTGGAGATATTCGACGATCTATTACCCTCGGGCGAATGGATTGGCCGAGGCCTTCAACAAAACCTTGGTGCAAATTGTCAAAAAGACCCTTGATGATAACAAACGGCAGTGGGATGAGCGGTTGGTGGAAGCTCTGTGGGCTTATCGTACCACTTATAGAACCCCGACCCAATCCACCCCGTTTGCACTAGTGTATGGATCTGAGGCTGTTCTACCCTTGGAAATACAAATCCCTTCGCTTAGAATTGCAGTTCAGAATCAAATTACCAATGAACAAAATGCAAGACTACGATTGGAAGAACTCGAAGGCCTTGAAGAGCGACGTCTCCAAGCTCAACAAAGTTTAGAGTTGTATAAATCCCGTATGGTTCAAGCCCATGATAAGTTAGTGCGACCTAGGACCTTCCAAGCGGGAGACTTGGTTTTGGTCCTTCGGAGGCCTATCTTGGCCCATCGGAAGTTGGGAGGCAAATTTGAACCTACATGGGAAGGACCCTTCGTTATAGAGACTGTCTACGAAGGAGGCTCGTATCAGTTAGTAGATTGTAAAGGGAACCACCCAATGCTACCTGTTAATGGGCGTTTCCTTAAGAAATACTATGCTTGATGTAGCTCATTTTATCAATCAATAAAACTTTCTTTTCTTGATTTATAGCTTGATTCTACCTTTTTTTTTAAGTTAAGTTTTTAACGCTCTTCGCCTTTTCCTTAAGGTTAGGTCCTTCCTTCCCTTAGGATTAGACCCGCTAGTGGTGGAGTACGCCCTCTGTGGCACCACCCTGGCATTTCACCCGGGGATTAGTGGTGGAGTACGCCCTTCGTGGCACCATCCTGATTCCCATTCGCTAGTGATGGAGTACGCCCTTCGTGGCACCATCCTAGTTTGCCAGTTAATTTGCCTATTTGGAGTAAGTCTTCTATCAGCATCCTATAGGCCTAAGGTTGGGTGATGCCCTTCCTTAGACCCAAAGCTAGGTATTCCCTACTTTGGTTTCCAGTTAATTTGCCTATTAGGAGTAAGTCTTCTATCAGCATCCTATAGGCCTAAGGTTGGGTGATGCCCTTCCTTAGACCCAAGGCTAGGTATTCCCTACCTTGGTTTCCAGTTGATCCGTCTACTAGGAGTAAGTCTTCTATCAGCATCCTGTAGACCTAAGGTTGGGTGATGCCCTTCCTTAGACCCAAAGCTAGGTATTCCCTACTTTGGTTTCCAGTTAATTTGCCTATTTGGAGTAAGTCTTCTATCAGCATCCTATAGGCCTAAGGTTGGGTGATGCCCTTCCTTAGACCCAAGGCTAGGTATTCCCTACCTTGGTTTCCAGTTGATCCGTCTACTAGGAGTAAGTCTTCTATCAGCATCCTGTAGACCTAAGGTTGGGTGATGCCCTTCCTTAGACCCAAAGCTAGGTATTCCCTACTTTGGTTTCCAGTTAATTGCCTATTTGGAGTAAGTCTTCTATCAGCATCCTATAGGCCTAAGGTTGGGTGATGCCCTTCCTTAGACCCAAGGCTAGGTATTCCCTACCTTGGTTTCCAGTTGATCCGTCTACTAGGAGTAAGTCTTCTATCAGCATCCTGTAGACCTAAGGTTGGGTGATGCCCTTCCTTAGACCCAAAGCTAGGTATTCCCTACTTTGGTTTCCAGTTAATTTGCCTATTTGGAGTAAGTCTTCTATCAGCATCCTATAGGCCTAAGGTTGGGTGATGCCCCCCTTAGACCCAAGGCTAGGTATTCCCTACCTTGGTTTCTCTAGTTTTCTTGTCTACTTGGAGTAAGTCTTCTATCAGCATCCTGTAGACCTAAGGTTGGGTGATGCCCTTCCTTAGACCCAAGGTTAGATATTCCCTACCTTGGTTTTACCAGTTTTCCTTATCCAATAGGTGTAAGCCTTCCATTAGCATCCTATAGGCTTGAGGTTGGGAGATGATCTCCCTTCCATTCTCAAAATTCTACTTCCATTCGGTCAACGCCAATGTGTGCAGCAGAAGTTCCTTCTACCACACACATTGGGGGTCCATTTGTTGACCTCATTTTTGTATGAGGTCACTAAGACCCTTCCAGAATCCAGATTTAATCCTAGACCCTAGGATCCACTCTAGACCTTAGGATCTTTCCTAGAACTAGACCTTAGAGCCTATTCTAGAGCCCAGGATCCCTTTAAATCCTAGATCTTAGAACTCTCCTAAATCTTAGGATCACTCCAACTTCAAATCAACCTCCACCTTTGATCAACTTCAATTTTAAATCAATTCCTATATTTAACCCACTCCAATTTCGATTTGATTCCTACCTGTGACCAATTTGAATCTCAAACTCCATCAATTCAAGTCCAAATTAATTCAAACTTCAAATCAAATCCAAATCCAGAAGTTTAAACTCAAATTCAAACCTTTAAGGCCCTGTCCTAAACACCCTTTTCAGAGATTTTTCAAACATTTCAAAACCCAGTCAAATGGCCTCTGATTCAGGGTCTATCACTTGCAAAGTGATAAGACATGTCTCTAAAGGCTACCCTCCAATTTTGAGCTCATTCTGAGGTCTCTAACCCCAGAATCTGAATTAAAATTCAAAGGTTGTAAAACCTTCAAATATTTACAGCCTATGCCACTGAGCCTAACCCCTTTGAGATCTTGACCTTGGAACCCTTATCCAAGCCTCCAATCACTTCCAGACCCTTGATTTTAACCCATTGAGCAGTAAACTGCATTTTTCAAACCCTTTTTGACCTTAGTTGACCAATAGGTCAAAATTGACCAAAACACCCCTATGGGGCTCAAATGGGGATTTCAAACCAAATGAGCTCCAAATGGGATGCAACCACCTTTAACAAATTTCAAATGTCATTTCAAAACTTTTGAACCTATTTCCAACCCTTGAGTCAACCTGGTTGACCAAGTCAACTGGTTTGACCCAAGGGGCCCTTTAAGGGTCCAAACATGTGTTTTGACCCAAATGACCTCTTTAAGTCACCCAACCACTTCCATTGACCTCAAAATATCATTTCAAACCTGTTGAGCCCAAACCCAGACCCTGGGTCAACCTGGTTGACCAAGTCAACCCAGGTTGACCAAACAGGCCCTTAGGGACTCAAATAGGGATTTTGATCAATTTGACCTCCCCAGACCCAGGAACCACCCTCAATGGTTCTTCAAATGTCTTTTCAAACCTGTCCAGCCCAGACTTACCCACTGGGTCAACCTAGTTGACTCCAGTCAACATGGTTGACCCAATGGATCCTTAAGGTTTCAAATGAACCATTTCAACCTATTTAACCACTTCAGTATCTTCAACCCTCAAATCATTCTATTCAAAGCTTGAACATTTCTAAACCCATTTTGAGCTCAACCCAACTTGGTTTGACTGAGTCAACCCTCAATCCTTGGTCAAATTTGTGATGGCATTTGCTCTATCCCTTCTAGCTTTGACTTTGAACTCTTGACCCTTGATTAAACCATTCCAATTATTCCTCCACCACCTCCTCAAGTGCCACATCACCATTTTGACCTGGTTGACTGGTCAAATCAAGTCAACAAAGCCTTAAATCCCTCTTTGAATTGGTCAAACCTCCCATTTTGACCTCAAAGAGTGTGAGTTTAGGCTTGGAGCTTCTCCAACCTGTAGCCTTGACCCCCTCCTATGCCATGTCAGCACCCATTGACCAGTTGACTGGTCAACTTGGTCAAACCCAAGCTTAAAACCTCTTCTAGAAGGCCTTATCACATGCAAACCCTTTTTCCTTGATTTAAGCTGCTTTAGGCCGACCCCTTTATGCCCTAAAGCTCACTTGGAGCTCTCCTAACCAAGCTCAGGGCCTGGTTTAGCCATAAGTGGCAATGCCTCCTCTCACTCATCCCAAGTCCACCCAATAGGAGCAAGGCTTGTCCAGCCCTTTCCGCAGCCTTCCAGCTTTCCCAGGGACAGGTGGCATCATCTGGAGAGCCCCTGCATCAATCCTAGCCGTCCAATCTAGCCCAGCCCGTTTGAATAGGGAGAAAGGCACCTTTTGAGGTAAATTGATCAAGCAGCTCTCTCTCACCAACCCTAGCCTCCCAGACCGAGCTCTCAGTTCGTTTCGAACCTCCAGAGCTTCCTCTACCTCCCCACTACAAAAGTCCAAGTGGTTGCACGTCACCGGCGGCGAGTTCTCCGGCGAAACCACCACCTAGACCGTCCCAAGCCCTAGCAGTCGATCCAGACGTGTTCGAGCTTGGATTTCTGCTGGGATCTTCACTTGGACAATCTACAAGCTCATCCAATCCAGAAATTTCGAAGATCTAACGGTATAACTCCCTAAAACCCTAGATCTAGGTCACATTAGTTAGATTTAAATAGCTTTATGATGTTAGGGTTTTAGCTAAAACGATATATTCCCCATCATTTCTGTTCATCTCTACTCCATGTACGTTTAAAATTTCAAGTGAAATGATCGATCCGATCGAGAGAACGAGGCAAAAGAAATTTCTAGGGCGTCACTCACGGTTTCCGGTGAGTGTACGTTTTCTGGACCGTTGATCGTTCGATCAACGGTCCAGATCGAGCCCTTCCCGCGGTCTGATCCGACCGCGCGTTCGATCTTTGTTGTCGTTCGATCAGCCGTCCGGCGAGATCTGCCGTCCATTCAAAACCGCGGGATCGAATCTCTCCCGGTCTGATCCAAATCTTGGTCAAATCGGATCAACGGCGGGATCTGATCTCAGCCGTTGTGATCGACCCAGGCGTTAATCCAACGGCTGCCACGCGCCGCTGACGTGGTTAAGTGAAAACCGCGTGAAGCGGCCAGCGGCCGACGCGTGTCCCCCGCCGTCACGCGGTTTCGAGCCCGCGAATCCGATCGCGCCATCTGTCCTGCCGCGCCGCCTTTTATTAAAAAAAATCATTTTAAATCCTATTTTTATTAGCAGAACTTCAAAAAAATGATAGTAAATCAAATATAAATCCAAAAAATAAGTATAATATATCAAATTTTCAGAATTTCATCTAGTTTATTTTAAAATAAAATCAACTTGTTTTGGTTATTATTTTATTAGTAATTTAAGAAATACAAAACTATATTATATTTTTAATTAATTATATATAAGTTATTTTTATATGAAACTTGGCATGCATGTCTTTGAGTGTGTCACTGACCTCCAGGAAAATTTTCAAAATTATTTGAGTAGGTTTTGATATTAATTGGAATTATTTGAGTATATTTAATAACTTTATAATATTTTAATATTAATATTTTGAAAATAAAAAAATTTTTTTTTTTTTATATATTATCAAACTTCTTTGGAGATCAGTGGGTCTTTATAAATTTTATTTAATAATATTTTCAATCATTTTATATATATATATACTTTTATATATATATTTAATATTATACATTTTTGAATTCTATTTTGAGGCTATATATATTTAAATCTTTAATGTTTGAGAGTCACTTGAGATCTTAAATATGATTGAGCATGTTTGAATAGAAATGAAGGGGATGATTAGTGAATAATCATTTCTTGATTATCACTAATTTTGTCTTAATTATGTTAATTAGTTAATGCATGCTTAAGGTGCACACACCACCTAGTCTAGGTTCTCCTAGATTAAGGACTTGCTTTGTTTGCTATATGCATGCCATGTTTATTCAAAGGTTAGAGGAACTTTGATTTGAACCTATTCAAAACTAGTGACATAATTAAGGACAATAATTAAGGACTCATGTATAGAAAACTTAGAAAAATTTCAATAATTAGGATTCACCTCCCTTGAGTTGAACTTTTGAACATTTGAACTTAGTGACATCCTCAGCCCCTAGAGAAATTTTCATTGATTTTTGAGGTCATTAGGTCCCCTAATTAATTTTCTAAGTCTTAAACCCTTAATTAAGCCTTTAAAACTTCTAAAATTGTAATAAATCCATTTAAATCCAAAAATTACATATAAACCCTCAAATGACCAGAATTCAGTCCTAATCTATGATAATTAAAAGCCCTTGATTTGACAGCAACTTAAAACCTAATTTAATTTTAAGTGAAAATCCAAATTTAATTAAGATAATTAATTAATAATAATATAAAATCCAAAAATCTCCCAAACACTTGGGGATCCCTCCTTAGGTTGTTCCTGACCTTTGGAGGTGTTTTCAAGAGATTGGGGATTTGTTTGAAGCAAAATCACAAAGAGACCCTCTAATTAAGAAATTCCTAAAATTCATTAAAATGTCCAAACTTCGATAATCCCATAACTAATTCTAATAAAATCCAAATCACCCAAACTCACTTGCATTCAAATATAGTGATGTCTAGTATTTATTAAAAATATTAAATTCCAGAAATTTGCAATATTTTAAAAAGTCAACAAATCGGTCAACTTTAAGTCAAAACTAGTTCAAAACTTCAAACCTTCGTAATAAAATGTAGAAAAATCCGATTTCAACGTACTTTACCTTCTAACTGATCGTAGTAAGGTCTAGTATTTTAATAAAATACAAGCATTCCAGAATTTGAACTTAATCAAAAAGTCAATTTTTCAACCCCTTAATTAAATCATTAAAATATTCAAAATTCATACTCAAACTCAAATCATTCAACTCAGAAAATGTATTGGTTAATGCTTAAAACACTTAACAAAATCCTTTAAAACACAACAACCACCCTAAAGTGAAGTTTATTGGCTGGACTACTCCGGCTGCGGGGCTAAGTGTCCTAAGGAGGCTGGTTCCTGAGCCTGGTGGCACAACGCCACGAATGGATTCTAAAGGGTGTTCAAACCTTAAAATAGATTAATTCTTTATTATTAACATTTACTAAAAATCCTCTAATTCAATTACATTAATTTGGTTTATCGGCTGGGACTACTCCGGGCTGCGGGGCTAAGTGTCCTAAGGAGGCTGGTTCCTCGAGCCTTGGTGGCACAACGCCACGAATCAATTAATGGCAAACTTAAATTAATCAAGCTTTTAAAATCAGTAATAACTCATTTTTTATATTAATCCACTCTTTTAATTCCAACCAACTTAAATAACTTAATCAACCCCGATTGCTACTGGGTAACCCAGGCCTACGAGGCTATTAGCTTAGCCCAAGGAAGGTGAAATAAACTTCACGGCCTCGGTGTGAAACAAAGGTAGCAATCAATAACTTTTAAAATGTCTAATTAAAATTCTTAATTCATTAATATTTAAATTTTATTTAAATCCCCTTCTAAGCCTTAAAATCCAAACTTTTAGACAACTTAACTAATCACCCACTTTAGGATCTATCCCAGCACACGACCTTTCTCACACACTTTAGATGATGTGCTAGGACAACCAACTCTAGATCTAGGTTAGGCGGGTGTTTACTTTACTGCTGTGTGCCGGATTTTTCGTAGTTTTCACTGCATGTTGTGGATGAAATTGCTTTGCTGTGTCTGCTTACTTTTTCTGTACTCTGTGGATGGATTGATGTGTTTGGCGACTAGATTACCCTTAGGTTAGGTACGATCTGGATGTTGACACAGTTTTCTGCAGGTGGCCACGCTCATGCAGGGCAATATAAAAAAGGGGGCAAATTAAAAATGCATAAATATTATAAACTCTTTGCACAGGTGCTTCAGCTGCTAAAGCCCCCAAATAAAAAGAGCGTGGCCAGTGTGTTTACTTTCTTTTCTGCTCATATACAACTGCTTGGGAATAACTGCTTTTTATATATTAATTGCTTAGGATAACCCTGCAGGTGAGTCTAGATTTTTATTTTGATATCAATGTAATTTGTGCAATGTCAAGTGTTGTGAAAGTTATTTTGAGTTGGGATACATAGATCCAAAGCTTGGATTCCAAAGAGGAAAGGATACCCCTTTGGGAACACTCCTTTTCCATTTGGAAATCCAAATTTGGATCATACCTCTTCCTTACCCAAAGAGGAAAGAGTGGCCTTCCCCTTAGAGGGAAGTGCCCTCTTATCCATTTGGGTAATCCACTACGAAGATTCCAAGAAGATTGAAGAAAAGGAGTCCAAAGAAGAATGAAAGTTGAAGATTTGAAGACTTGAAGATTGAGAGTATCCCACTCAAAATAACTTGCGTCATTACTAGGCTTAGAATCCGGGTTGTTGTCAGTGGTGCCCGGCCACTTTACTTTCTGTAATATTCTGGTTTGTAATAAGCAAGGCAACTTTGCCTATGGACATTTATTAATTATTCATTTATATTTGATGTGATGATTTGATTGCCTTTAGGATTACTTGTTTTTACTAGTTTTTTGGCGATTGCATGCCGCTCTTTGTTTTCGCCTGGATACGTGAGGCTCGTGAGGGTGTGAAATTTTATACTCATAATCTTAAAAGTCTAAAATTTTAGTGAGTCTAAATAACATAGAAAGATAACGAATCTAGGGAATTAGCCGGGGATCGACCCCGGGGTCGCATGCATATTTTTGCATTACTCTTTCCTTGCTTTAGACCCTTCCCCGCCTGCGGGTAGAGTCCGGATAGTCTGACCTATGAGGACGAGGTGCCGGACCTGGGGAAGTCCAGTCTTCTAAAAAATTATTTTATAAGCCTGTTTTAAAAATTTCAAGCATATTTGATTTGAGGTTGTTAACCAGCATGCATTGCATTAGATACAAATTAAAGAGTCAAAATTTTAATTTCATAGTCCTTAGCATTTTAGCACCCAACATAAGTCAAAGGGGCCAATTAGGAGAATCTCTAGATGTCGGCCCCAACTTTCCAAAACTTTAATTATAACGTCCCTACCACTCTTTCATAAAAGACCGGATTCATGTATTTTAAATCGATTAGGTGGTTAGCTGGCTCCCCAATCCAGGCCGGGGTAAGTCCAGACCTTGCACTGCATTAGTTAGGATCGGACGACTGTGGTCCAGTGTCCAAAATAGATTTAGGATCCGGGGCAGATCTTTGATTATAAGACCCCAAACTTCGGGAATCTAAGTCCCAAATTTCTAATAAAATGCTCAACTCTAATTAAATATCATTTCAATCCAAAACATAAAGCCCAACACTTAGATTAAGTTGGGACACTTCCGGATGGTTCTGGAATCTCAAAGTGTCCCCTACCTCTCCTTTAACTCCGTTAATAACTGCTCAATTTTGATCCATTCCCTTTTGATTTTCCAATAATTCTATTCATACTTTGATATCACTCCTAGAAATTCTAAACAAAATTCTGCCATTATTTTAATCGAGAGTTTTCGTAGGAGATTTTATCTCCCTACGATGTAATTAACTACGAGGGCTTGCGCTCGTAGGAGATTTAGACCCACACACCTGATTTTAAAAAAATTGATTTTTCAAAACTCAATTGGATTTCTTTGGGAAAATTTAAAATATTAGTGATCATTATTATCATATTCAAAGATTATCATCGAAGTGATATTTTCTCCTTCGGGGAGATACATCTTTCTTTGATAAGGCTTTGGATGTGAACCTAACGATCACACTTCTTGAATATTGTAGCTGGATATTCATTGAACTCATTTTGACCCTTCGGGTCATATGAATTTCTCTTTAGCATCCGCGGTCATAATATTCAAGATGAATTTCATAATTCTAGTCTGAACACCGTTATGAAAGTTTATTTTCGTCCTTCGGGGTGATATACTCTTTCTAACGAGTCGATTCGACCTTAGAATTAGAATTAAACCTTAATCTTAAAATCCCCAAAGAAAACTAATATTTTTCAAAACCTGTTTTCAAAATTCCACCAACAAAATGCACGCCCGGTGGGACAAATCTCTCTCTCCCATCTTTAATAATGGCAAAATTTTGTTTCATCGGTAGTCTTAACTACCTTTCTTCCGTTGGTCCCTTTGCCCATTTCTTCCTTGGGTTAGTGTGGCCAACATCTAAAATAATAATAAAACATTAAAAGAGAGGTTTCACCTCTAAATTTGATTTTATTTAGACTTCTGTTCTGATTTTGACCTTCTGCCCCAGCATAGCCTGTGAGGCGACAGTGTCAAATCAGATCTCTGGATATCCTTTTTTAATTTTATGGATTTATAGTCGATAAATTTTTCATTCAACATATAAATCCTTAAAATTGAAAAGCATTCAAAATTTTTGATTTTCATTCCCAACTTGTTAGTTTTAACCCCCTCATTCCCTTTGACTTCTAAGGGTGGGGAGGGTTAAACTATCCTTTTACTTGGGCTTTCTCACAATTCCATAAGCCTTCGGGCAAGGGGAAACTCTGTCCGTTGTGTTTTGGAATTGTAAGAGAACCCATTTCAAATTCTCAAAATTTCTTCAAAGATTTTCTTAAACTCCAAGTTGACATATGTTACCCCATACGATTTCTTCGTGGCTAATATATGTCATACTTTCAAAAAATATAAAATAAAATACTATTTTACTACTCTTTTCAAAAAATCTAATTTCAATCATTTTCTTTAACTTTCAGAAAATTTCAAATGGCTGGCCAACTGATTTTCTCCTTTGACCGAGAGTTGAATTCGACTGTTAATGACCAAGGGAGCACTGTTATCTTTGGAATGGGATTTAGTACTCTAGAGCTCTCTATGGATGGACACCAATTGTGAGCCTGGATGCCAGTAAGGAAACTCCCCCAGTAGTTGAGTTAATTGTGGGATCTGCACCCACCTTGCCAGTAGTCAGTGATGATCAGGAACAGCCTGAACCAGTTGTTGAGCCTTCCACTGAAATTAAGTCTGTCTTTGAAGAAGGGTCTAGTTCTGGACTTAGATTCACCACTAAGAATCAGAAGAAGAATTATTTGAGGAGACTTAGGAAGAAAATCTCTAAGGCTAAGAGAGTCCTACCTTTTAAGACCTTGGCCCAAGTAGAACCTGAGGCTGTTGAGGAACTACCTATTCCTGCTTCCTCTCCCCTCCTAAAGGGAAGTCGCTTTTACCCCCTGGCTTCAGCTCAAGGGGAGGAGAGGATAGCTAGGATAGCCCGTTCTCCACCATGCCCGGTCGACTACTCGACCAAGAAGACTCAGAAAGAAAAACCCTTCAAAAGACAAGAACTTTGAGAAATATAATTCACACCTGCGCTGCACAGACGGACAGACTAAAGAGGAATATGTGAAACAGTTAAAGGGAGTGATCTCACATCGCTTCCAAAAAGAAGTATTGAAGGAAGAAGCATCTGAAGCAAAGAATTTAACCCCTCAATTCGTTAGGAAGAATAAGAAGTATGCTAGACAGCCTGCTACTTCGGTGCTGGTTGATGGATATCACTGGGTGCCACGCCCTCTGTCCTCTCAAACAGAGGGTATTGTGTTGACTGGGTCCGAGAGAGGCCGCCATTTACTGGTAGACCCCCGGTACCCCCACATAAACCTGTGAGATTGGCCTCAGTGATTGTCAAACCAAAGGGGGTTGAAGTTCAAAAGTCTGTGGATCTAAAGGAAAAAGACATAAATCTCCTGAAAGGAGATATGTGCCAAAGAGAACTAAGTTGGAAATCTGCCACCACCTCCTAGAACTTCTAAGTTCATTCTGCAGCTCCAACGAGTTTCAATCAACCCTACTCCGAGTTCAGTTGAATTGATGGATGTTCAGGCTAGTACTCCAGTTGTTACAGTTGACAGTCCTACCACGGCCAGTTTAACTCCAGATCCAATAGTTACCGTTCCTGCTACCCCAGTTGATGATCCCCAAAGTCGAGTGTCATTCCTAGGCCCCTTAGTCAGGTGTCTGAGGACCTTACCTTACCGATGTGGGAACTATCACTTTACAAGCTCCTACTTCCCCTGAGGAATATGTCCCTCTCCCTGTAGAGGATGCCACTCTTCTGACTACCAGCTTTGGGATAGTCGAAGAGGAGAGAGTTGACCAGGATTTAGAGATGGAAGATGAGCCAGATACAAAGTCTCAACCAGATCCTAATCCAAAACTTACAGAAATCATTGCCCTTATGGATTCTGAAGAGTTGTTTGATATGGCTGAGTATAAAGGATACTTACCCCTCGACCCTAAATCAATTGGGGATAGACCGGTCGAGGAGGTAGTTCAAGAAATAAGAAACATCTTGTTGAACAAAGAAGGAATGGCTTCTTTTGACCCTGATATGGATGATCTCCTTGGAATGAAGATGATTATGTTGGAGGCATTCATGTGGTTGAGACTAGAGGGTCTAATAAAGAAGCTGAGCCCAGCAAACGCCGATTTGTTAAAGATGATGATCCGCATGCTGTTGAGTCAGATCAGATGAGTCTGTGAAAGATAAGATGAAGAACATATAAAAAACTTGGAGACTCAGCTTGCTACCATGATGTCACAAGTTAGAGAAATGCAAGAGAAGTTGGACAAATCACAGCAAGAGTCTTTTGTGATCACCAATCAGCTCGAGAGCTCACAGAAAAGGCCAAAAGGGCAGAGCTTAAATCCAGACCTCTCGAGTCACCACCTGCGACTCTCCCTTGTCCAGTAGAGACACCTCCAGTTCACCCTACAGTTTCCACCATTCCTCCGATCCCACCTCAGAAGGATATCAAGCAGTTAATTGAGGACCAGGTAAGGGAGGCCTTAGCCCATGCTCAAGGAACTGTGTCTATTGCAAAGGGTAGACCCTACCCCGAGGAATATGACTTAGTTCCTTATCCAAAGGGCTTTGTGCCACCAACTTTTAAAGTTTTCACCGGAATTGAAAATCCGAGACAGCATCTGGCCCACTTCCGAGCAAGCTGTTGCAATGCAGGAGGGTCAGATGCTCTACTATTTCGCCAATTTGTAAGTAGTCTATCTGGCATTGCTTTTGAATGGTACGCCGATCTGCCCAACGGTTCAGTAAGAACCTTTAGCGACCTAGAAAACCTCTTTCTTAAGAGATTTTCTGGAGCGCAACAACGCACCACCGTGGGCGATCTCGTGGTTGAAAAGCAAAAGCCGGGAGAGTCTCTAGTTGAGTACATCTTGAGGTGGCGAAACCTCTCGATGAAGTGTGAACCCCAGTTGCAAGAACAACATGCTGTGGAGATTCTGTTGAAGAATATCCACGGTCCTGTTGCTTTTCTCCTGAAGGGTTTCACTATTAAAACTTTTGAGAAACTTCTTAATAAGGCTAGCAATTTGCAGGAAGAGGCTCCTAGGATGCCATTCTTACGAGAGCAGTCTGAAGAAAGGAAGGGTCCAAAACTGGTGAAGACATTTGAAAAGAAAGCTGTGGTCTCAGCAGTAGATAAAGGAAAGAGGCCAATGGTTAGTCAGCCTAGCACTCCACTTCCACCACAGCCGCCTCAGAAGCAGCCCTTTCAGATAGTTCCTCAATATACTAGAGATCCCTCTTTCATCCCTTTTAGAGAGAGATTGGCAAACCTTATCCATTTAAAAGGGAGTCAGTTAAGAAGATCTTCAGGAGTCTGTTAAAGAAACCACCGGATTTCCAGTTGCCAGAGGCTAGAAGGCCTGAGGATGAGAGCAAGAAAGATGATCCCAAGTACTGCCCCTACCACAGGATGCTTAGTCACCCTCTTGAGGACTGCGTTGTGTTCAAAGATTGGCTTGAGAGGAACTACACCCAAGGTAACATCA